>CM055739.1:21925927-22039492 GCA_029465975.1 Dallia pectoralis
GATTGGACGGTATTGATATGTGAGTATAAGTGTGCCCTATCTAGAAGTGTGCCCTATCTCTAAGTGTGCCCTATCTCTGAGTGTGCCCTATCTATGAGTGTGCCCTATCTATGAGTGTGCCCTATCTATGAGTGTGCCCTATCTATGAGTGTGCCCTATCTATAAGTGTGCCCTATCTATAAGTGTGCCCTATCTATAAGTGTGCCCTATCTATAAGTGTGCCCTATCTATTAGTGTGCCCTATCTATTAGTGTGCCCTATCTATAAGTGTGCCCTGTCTGTATATTTCCTAGTTATAGTGTAGTTGATAACGTGTTTAACTTTTAAATACATGGTATGAAATATTATACTATATGATATATTTATATTATTCAACATATTTAGATGTTACAGATGTCATGATTGAAGTGCAGGGATACTCCCCCAACACTTCTAGAATGGCCAAAGACATGGACCATAAATTACATGATTGATGCTTATTGGCTGGCAGGACTGGACGGTCTAAAATGATTGGTTGTAGTCAGTTAGGAATCAGTCTCCATTTGAATACTGTGATGTCCAATTTACAATCGTTCCTGCCTCATTGCAACAACTTCACAGTAGATTTGTTAGAGTTAGATCGAGATCAAGACATTTTTTCGGATTCATAATCCGTTTTGACGTCCTGCGTCCAATCACACTAGGTCACTAAAGAGCAACGAGACACCCATCCAGGCTGAGCCAATTTACTCCACACTCTGTGGTACCCCAGGCACTGTCAGTAAGCTGTAACTGGGGAGGCATGAATCAGTTGTAGAGACATATCACTCACAAAGATAATACTTGTTCCGTTGTTGTTGTTATGCACACAATCAAAGTGTGTTCTGGTTGCTTGATCTGATCATCTAACTTCTGTTCCGATGAATATGTCTGCATTTAATTATTTAACAGAGTTTCATACATAAGTCTATGCCAGCCTGCAGGCAAAAACTAAGCAGACTGAGATAAAATATGTATTTGTTAAGGCAATAACTATAAAATAAAATCAGAAGCTGTGTGTGTAGAAAACAATTGGGAGGTATAGGGCCATGATAGAGGGATGGCACACAAACACACACACACACACACACACACACACGCACACGCACACACACAAATCGAACACAACAACAAACAGAGTATATAGTCCTTCTACGATGCCAATTAGGAGCTGATCAGATGAAAACAGTGGTGAGAATCAAGACAAGCTCTTAAGAGGTGGGGGGTCAGAACAGAAAGGCCTCATATTCATTCTTTACCTTACGCAACACTCTGATAATAATTGCACAGTGAAATGAGAGCAATCAGACACACACACAAACAAACACACACACACACACCATCAGGAGCTGTGTAATGAGAATACGCTGATCAAAGAGCATCCCTTTGCCGGCCAGATCAAAAACATCCCTGTAAATGGACTTAAAGGCCCACACACTGAATCCACAATTGTGACTGGATCTTCCTCCACCTTTCAGGGTAGCACCACTGCGGCTGTACATCCTGATGTACAGGGTGAAAGTAGATCAATTATTCTGTTTTACCTGGGAACTTTGGAGTTGTGGGGTTAGGTTTTAGGTTAGGTTATTTTAGGTTAGGTTATTATTATGAGTAAAAAAAATCTCCTTAGTTGAAATCAATTCCTTAATAATGAATTATTTCAATTTATTAATGGAATGGATCAACTCCTCCCCCACCCACCTCCCGACACCTGGATCAACTCCTCCCCCACCTCCCTCCTGACACCTGGATCAACTCCTCCCCCACCTCCCTCCTGACACCTGGATCAACTCCTCCCCCACCTCCCGACACCTGGATCAACTCCTCCCCCACCCACATCCTGACACCTGGATCAACTCCTCCCCCACCTCCCTCCTGACACCTGGATCAACTCCTCCCCCACCTCCCTCCTGACACCTGGATCAACTCCTCCCCCACCCACCTCCCGACATCTGGATCAACTCCTCCCCCACCCACCTCCCAACACCTGGATCAACTCCTCCCCACCCACCTCCCAACACCTGGATCAACTCCTCCCCCACCTCCCGACATCTGGATCAACTCCTCCCCCACCCACCTCCCTCCTGACACCTTGATCAACTCCTCCCCCACCCACCTCCCTCCTGACACCTGGATCAACTCCTCCCCCACCCACCTCCTGACACCTGGATCAACTCCTCCCCCACCTCCCGACATCTGGATCAACTCCTCCCCCACCCACCTCCCTCCTGACACCTGGATCAACTCCTCCCCCACCCACCTCCCAACACCTAGATCAACTCCTCCCCCACCTCCCGACATCTGGATCAACTCCTCCCCCACCCACCTCCCTCCTGACACCTGGATCAACTCCTCCCCACCCACCTCCCAACACCTAGATCAACTCCTCCCCCACCTCCCGACATCTGGATCAACTCCTCCCCCACCCACCTCCCTCCTGACACCTGGATCAACTCCTCCCCCACCCACCTCCCTCCTGACACCTGGATCAACTCCTCCCCCACCCACCTCCCAACACCTAGATCAACTCCTCCCCACCTCCCGACATCTGGATCAACTCCTCCCCCCCCCACCTCCCTCCTCTCTCCTGGATCAACTCCTCCCCCACCCACCTCCTGACACCTGGATCAACTCCTCCCCCACCCACCTCCTGACACCTGGATCAACTCCTCCCCCACCCACCTCCCGACACCTGGATCAACTCCTCCCCCACCCACCTCCCGACCCCTGACCCTAAGTGGAATGAGTTTGACACTGGTGCCTTAAAGTCAGAATGCAATATGAGAATGAAAGATAGAAATGGACAGGCAGCTCCTGACACGTCTCCGCCTCCCCTTCCTCTTGAATGTCATCATCGATTCACTTCAAACAACAAAATGTCAGTATCGGCTTGCAGGGAAATACAATTCTCAACTGGAGACTGCTCCTCCCAGATACTCTTGAAGAGCGGCCGTGTTTGTTTCGACCTCAATCAATCTCCCCTATTGTCTGACAGGTAAGGAAGGTCAGGAAATGTAGCATAACGTTCAGAACCAAGCAGATATGACAACATCCCCCTGTTTTTATGCGATTCCATTATATTGACAAAACCTAGCTTCAGACCAGGTGCTTTGGTCTCACAGGGGAGGAAGGCAATCTCTTTCACAACCTTGTAATACGGAGGATGACATTGGATTTCACACTCGTGGGATAGTATTGGCAAACCCCTTACGTCAGTAAGTGCATGGTTAGGATGGGGTTGCCCTCTGGGAAATAAGGAACACTAAATCTGTATAATATGTTACCAATTGGATTTGCAACATATCATACGAACACATCCTACCAAATACGTGATGTAGCAGTTGGATTTGATGACGTGATGGGACCCGTTTTGGCCGATGAGCACCATTTTCATAACAGCTGATGCAAGTCATGCAAAACAAAATCTAAAGTGCATTTTCCTGAGCAGTTAAACTCTGTTGGAAACGATGCATTTTGAAAAAAAATTGTCTTCTCCTGAATGTCACGGACTGAGGGTCCCTTCAACTTGATTAAAACGAATTAAGAGTTTGGCTAACTTCTGCTCTGCTGACTTTACAAGTGTGAGTTAAATTAAAGAAAAGAAAAGACGACTGGGGTGCCACAAAACGATTGTCCACACAGAGCTCCTTTAATTAGGACACTCTGGACTCCATGCACTTTGATAAGACAATTCAAATGCTTGTAAATGACACACCATCACCTACGAGGCTGAGCAGTACAGAGCAAGTCAGAAAACGTTATCACCTAGGCATCGGGCAACCCTGTTTACTGCAGAACGCGGTGCCTTGAAAGCTTCCCCGCTTCAATAACTGGTCATCACCCAGCCAAGGCAACTCAGGGGAAACATGTAGCACTTAGCTCGGATCATTTAAAATAACGGTCGAAACGATGTGGATTTGAAGATTGTACATTCCCCATAATGTGAACATTACAGTGTTCACGATATAAGGTGCTCTTAACTGAAGAAAAATCACAGTTTTTCTAGGCCAAAGTGGCTCAAGCTGATATTGGAAGAAGTTATATAATTGAGTATTATAAATTACTGCTATTGAGGTAGAGTGAGTAGAAAGAATTGCCTCCAAAAGAGTGATTTTATCCCAGAAAGCGATTGTGTTTAATTCACTTTAGTGCTTGTCATACCCTGTCATTTACGTGGTTTAAAATGGCACTGGCCTTCAAGGAAATGTGTAAATTCTAGTCCTTTTCCGAGGTTTGTGATGTCTACCAGTCTCATTTACTATTACTTGACTTTTGTCTATGATACAGAGTAATGACAGAATAGGGCGCTGGTCGTTTATCACTGAAGAGACAAGGCAACCGACATCTTTGTTCCAAACAACCAGAGCACTTGGTCAGCATCACACCGTTATGGACAATGTAGGTTCAGTGTGCACACTCACCAGCGAGTGATGTGAGCTACGATCCAGACCACACAGATGTACGATGAAAGATGGTCCCACCTCAACACAGAACAAAACATGTTTGGATGTACACGCACACACACACACACATGCACACACACGCACACACACACGCACACACACAATAGAATGACATGCCCACAGAGCCATCTGCCTCTATAGTCTCTTGTCCATCTGTCTGTGCTGCCCGTATAGTGAACGTCACAGAAGGAACTCTGTGCGACATATTTGAAAGCCAAAAGGCCTCCGATGGGTTGTTCCTGTCATTCCGTCCCTAGATCATCACATTTTATCCTGTCATAAAACTGTGGCCGCTCATATACTTTTTTATGATGGTGGGGTACTGAGATTTATGATAATTGAAACCTTGAAAAGCCCGCCGTGGCCTGTTTAGCCCAGTTGCCCAGGATATTGGTGCTGGCTGGCACACTACTGGCCCTGTCCATTCCCTTGAGGCAGGTAGAGGCCAGAGGTGCGCTCCAATAGCCTGAAGACCTGTCCTGCTTGTCCTGTCTTTGTGTTGATCTGCACTGAAGTCCAAAAGGTGTAGGCTATAGGTAACAGGGAAATGACAAGAGCCTTCCAGAGGACTGGCATTCATCCAGACAGTTCAGTCATATCAGTGCGAATATATTACATAATAAGAGGAGGAAACCACTTTTGACAACGGAGATGAATGAACAACGGTTGTATGAATGAATTGGACAGGATTGATTAGAACCAGTGACCCAAAGCCACACTCCCTGGTCCTTAAGTGTCCATAAGGAGATAATCTAATAATGCTCAGTCTCTAGATTCACAAATAGGCATTGAAGTAGCTACAAAACGTATTTAAAAGGTTACTTTACATGGGGCTGCTAGTGGTTGAACACATTAGACAACGGGGTTTGTGCAATACGTGTAATATTCAATACATTAATTCACAGTCATTTGGAGTTGAAAAAGGCAACTGAGAATTGCACGGAGTACAATACAATTGTGTCACAATACCTACTGTAGGAGGCAGAAAAATATGTGTTCACGCAGAATAGTGCAGTTTTTCCATTTGAGCCACACAATCTGCATTTTACGATGCTTTTCTGTGTGAATCTAAAATAATTATTAATTTTATTATTATAAACACTATCATCTGTGAAACACAACCATCTGTGAAGCACTACCATCTGTGAAACACTATCATCTGTGAAGCACTACCATCTGTGAAACACAATCATCTGTGAAGCACTACCATCTGTGAAACACTATCATCTGTGAAACACTACCATCTGTGAAACACTATCATCTGTGAAGCACTACCATCTGTGAAACACAATCATCTGTGAAGCACTACCATCTGTGAAACACTATCATCTGTGAAACACTACCATCTGTGAAACACTATCATCTGTGAAGCACAATCATCTGTGATGCACTATCATCTGTGAAGCACTATCATCTGTGAAGCACTATCATCAGTGATGCACCATCATCTGTGAAGCACTATCATCTGTGAAGCACAATCATCTGTGATGCACTATCATCTGTGAAGCACAATCATAACTGTATAACATATAGAACGCCCCCACCCAGTATATAACTGTATAACATATAGAACGCCCCCACCCAGTAGATAACTGTATAACACATAGAACGCCCCCACCCTGTAGATAACTGTACAACATATAGAACGCCCCCACCCAGCAGATAACTGTATAACATATAGAACGCCCCCACCCAGCAGATAACTGTATAACATATAGAACGCCCCCACCCTGTAGATAACTGTATAACATATAGAACGTCCCCACCCATTAGATAACTGTATAACATATAGAACGCCCCCACCCTGTAGATAACTGTACAACATATAGAACGCCCCCACCCATTAGATAACTGTATAACATATAGAACGCCCCCACCCTGTAGATAACTGTACAACATATAGAACGCCCCCACCCAGCAGATAACTGTATAACATATAGAACGCCCCCACTCAGTAGATAACTGTACAACATATAGAACGCCCCCACCCTGTAGATAACTGTATAACATATAGAACGCCCCCACCCAGTAGATAACTGTATAACATATAGAACGCCCCCACCCTGTAGATAACTGTACAACATATAGAACGCCCCCACCCAGTAGATAACTGTATAACATATAGAACGCCCCCACCCTGTAGATAACTGTACAACATATAGAACGCCCCCACCCATTAGATAACTGTATAACATATAGAACGCCCCCACTCAGTAGATAACTGTATAACATATAGAACGCCCCCACCCTGTAGATAACTGTATAACATATAGAACACCCCCACCTAGTAGATAACTGTATAACATATAGAACGCCCCCACCCAGTAGATAACTGTATAACATATAGAACGTCCCCACCCTGTAGATAACTGTACAACATATAGAACGCCCCCACCCATTAGATAACTGTATAACATATAGAACGCCCCCACTCAGTAGATAACTGTATAACATATAGAACGTCCCACCCTGTAGATAACTGTACAACATATAGAACGCCCCCACCCATTAGATAACTGTATAACATATAGAACGCCCCCACTCAGCAGATAACTGTACAACATATAGAACGCCCCCACCCAGCAGATAACTGTACAACATATAGAACGCCCCCACCCAGCAGATAACTGTACAACATATAGAACGCCCCCACCCATTAGATAACTGTATAACATATAGAACGCCCCCACCCTGTAGATAACTGTATAACATATAGAACGCCCCCACCCAGTAGATAACTGTATAACATATAGAACGCCCCCACCCTGTAGATAACTGTATAACATATAGAACGCCCCCACCTAGTAGATAACTGTATAACATATAGAACGCCCCCACCCATTAGATAACTGTATAACATATAGAACGCCCCCACCCAGCAGATAACTGTATAACATATAGAACGCCCCCACCCAGTAGATAACTGTATAACATATAGAACGCCCCCACCCAGTAGATAACTGTATAACATATAGAACGCCCCACCTAGTAGATAACTGTATAACATATAGAACGCCCCCACCCATTAGATAACTGTATAACATATAGAACGCCCCCACCCAGCAGATAACTGTACAACATATAGAACGCCCCCACCCATTAGATAACTGTATAACATATAGAACTCTCCCACCCATTAGATAACTGTATAACATATAGAACGTCCCCACCCAGTAGATAACTGTATAACATATAGAACGCCCCCACCTAGTAGATAACTGTATAACATATAGAACGCCCCCACCCAGCAGATAACCGTATAACATATAGAACGCCCCCACCCATTAGATAACTGTATAACATATAGAACGCCCCCACCCAGCAGATAACTGTATAACATATAGAATGCCCCCACCCAGTAGATAACTGTATAACATATAGAACGCCCCCACCCTGCAGATAACCGTATAACATATAGAACGCCCCCACCCAGTAGATAACTGTATAACATATAGAACGCCCCCACCCTGCAGATAACCGTATAACATATAGAACGCCCCCACCTAGTAGATAACTGTATAACATATAGAACGCCCCCACCCAGCAGATAACTGTATAACATATAGAACGCCCCCACCCTGCAGATAACTGTATAACATATAGAACGTCCCCACCCAGTAGATAACTGTATAACATATAGAACGCCCCCACCCTGTAGATAACTGTATAGCATATAGAACGCCCCCACCTAGTAGATAACTGTATAACATATAGAACGCCCCAACCCAGCAGATAACTGTATAACATATAGAACGCCCCCACCCTGCAGATAACTGTATAACATATAGAACGTCCCCACCCAGTAGATAACTGTATAACATATAGAACGCCCCCACCCTGTAGATAACTGTATAGCATATAGAACGCCCCCACCCATTAGATAACTGTATAACATATAGAACGCCCCCACTCAGCAGATAACTGTACAACATATAGAACGCCCCCACCCATTAGATAACTGTATAACATATAGAACGCCCCCACTCAGCAGATAACTGTACAACATATAGAACGCCCCCACTCAGCAGATAACTGTATAACATATAGAACGCCCCCACCCAGTAGATAACTGTATAACATATAGAACGCCCCCACCCAGCAGATAACTGTATAACATATAGAACGCCCCCACCCATTAGATAACTGTATAACATATAGAACGCCCCCACCCAGTAGATAACTGTATAACATATAGAACGCCCCCACCTAGTAGATAACTGTATAACATATAGAACGCCCCCACCCAGCAGATAACCGTATAACATATAGAACGCCCCCACCCAGTAGATAACTGTATAACATATAGAACGCCCCCACCCAGCAGATAACTGTATAACATATAGAACGCCCCCACCCAGCAGATAACTGTATAACATATAGAACGTCCCCACCCTGTAGATAACTGTATAGCATATAGAACGCCCCCACCCAGTAGATAACTGTATAACATATAGAACGCCCCCACTCAGCAGATAACTGTACAACATATAGAACGCCCCCACCCATTAGATAACTGTATAACATATAGAACGCCCCCACCCAGCAGATAACTGTACAACATATAGAACGTCCCCACCCTGTAGATAACTGTATAGCATATAGAACGCCCCCACCCATTAGATAACTGTATAACATATAGAACGCCCCCACTCAGCAGATAACTGTACAACATATAGAACGTCCCCACCCTGTAGATAACTGTATAGCATATAGAACGCCCCCACCCAGTAGATAACTGTATAACATATAGAACGCCCCCACCCAGTAGATAACTGTATAACATATAGAACGCCCCCACCCTGTAGATAACTGTATAACATATAGAACGCCCCCACCTAGTAGATAACTGTATAACATATAGAACGCCCCCACCCAGCAGATAACTGTATAACATATAGAACGTCCCCACCCTGTAGATAACTGTATAGCATATAGAACGTCCCCACCCATTAGATAACTGTATAACATATAGAACGCCCCCACCCAGTAGATAACTGTATAACATATAGAACGCCCCCACCCAGTAGATAACTGTATAACATATAGAACGCCCCCAACCAGCAGATAACTTTGTGGAAGCGCACTTTTGTTTTCATTCAGTGTTTAGTTTGCATTCGTGTGTCTGCAGGTGTTACCATTTAAATAAAACTCCACGAACGTGATTTTCCGCCCAGCGTGTGGCTCTATGCATCTGTCAGGAAGCAGGGAGGTTTTCTGATTTAAAAATACATATTAAACATTTTAAATGAAAAAATGAATGTATGTAATATTAACATTGAAAAAAGACAAACTTTGGTCAATTCAGACAATTGTCAGCTATCTCAATGAAGTGCAATGATGCCAATAATTTGGTCATGAGAAAATCTAAATATATTGAAAGAAAATTTGGAGTAACAAACTGGTCATCTGAATGCCATTTTTTATGTGGCTAAACACATATTGTATATTATATGTTTTTTACTGTGTACAGTTTATGTATATACACTGATAAGCCAAAACATTATGATGAAGCACATTGTTCATCACCTAATAAGGACACGTGTGAGTTTTATGGTCCTGGTAGATCAGATGATAAGCAAACAATCCATTCTCATAGTCAACGTGTTGGATGAAGAGCTAGTGGGCTGGAGACCTGTGAGAAGAACCAAACTGTTGGATGAAGAGCTAGTGGGCTGGAGACCTGTGAGAAGAACCAAACTGTTGGATGAAGAGCTAGTGGGCTGGAGTAAAGACCTGTGAGAAGAACCAAACTGTTGGATGCAGAGCTAGTGGGCTGGAGACCTGTGAGAAGAACCAAACTGTTGGATGAAGAGCTAGTGGGCTGGAGACCTGTGAGAAGAACCAAACTGTTGGATGAAGAGCTAGTGGGCTGGAGACCTGTGAGAAGAACCAAACTGTTGGATGAAGAGCTAGTGGGCTGGAGACCTGTGAGAAGAACCAAACTGTTGGATGAAGAGCTAGTGGGCTGGAGACCTGTGAGAAGAACCAAACTGTTGGATGAAGAGCTAGTGGGCTGGAGACCTGTGAGAAGAACCAAACTGTTGGATGAAGAGCTAGTGGGCTGGAGACCTGTGAGAAGAACCAAACTGTTGGATGAAGAGCTAGTGGGCTGGAGAACTGTGAGAAGAACCAAACTGTTGTGGCCTGGCGAGTTGTTTTGACTGGGATCTTCCACATGAGGAATCAATTGTACACAGACCATGTTTCCCCATTGAATAATCTGACATGTGTGCAGCATATCTGTTTTTTTGTAAAGGTTCAATAATTCATAGAACAACACCAGCACCCAAACCCATCAGAATGACCACCTCATTTTACGCCTCTCCTCAAAGCAATTGACCGCAAGAAGAGCAGTTTCCATGGTGAATAAATTGTTTCTTTACCCGCTGTGTTGGAGTGTTAGTGGGAAAGGCCACAAGACTCATCCGTCCGCCTACACCACAATCATAACCAGAGATTGCAAATGACCAAGGAGCTTAGAACATTGACAACATCCTCGAGAGGGCGGAGAAAGTGGTTGATTTCAGGAAAACAGATGGGGTCCTGCCCTTTCGATTATGTTTGAGCACACTCTAAGCATGAGTTATATTGCTCCTGAGGGCAGCGAAATCCTGTGGTAACATTTAAATGGAAATAACAAAGTAAACCTGCGAGAGGCGCAACCACATCCCGGTCACTGAGATAGTCGGTTAAATTTTAAATGTCAATCCATGCTCATGGTCACACCCACTCAGAGCTCAGGCATTGTGTATTACCATGAGTTTGGAATTCAAATCAATTTAGGTGAGTCAACGTAATAGAGACTTGTGAGAATGTTAAGCTAACAGTGTGAATGACCTCATGAAATGTTGCATTTGCTATACTAGCATTCGCTACGCTAACATTTGCTACGCTAACATTCGCTACACCAGCATTTGCTACGTTAGCAATCGCTACACTAGCATTCGCTACACCAGCATTCGGTACGCTAGTATTCGCTACACTAGTATTCGCTACACTAGTATTCCCTGTTTCCCAGGGTATAAAATGAGAGTAATTAGCACTTTATCACAGTCATGTTGTTAAGTGGCCTCTAATCTATGCTGTCATTAGTCAGCTGTGAGATCAGCTGCCAACAGACCAACCAAGCGCAGTAACGCAGTGGTAAACAATACTGGTGTACTGCAATACAATAGGTACTAACTCTAACAATGCAAATTTGCCATGAAAATAATTTATTGTGAGGCCCAAAAAAACTTCAGTAGCCTTTTTACATTTTTTATTGGATTTTTGTTGTGAGGCGATCAACCAAATACAATGCACAGTTTGTAAAAATATCTGCTATGTTACACTCTCAAAACCCCATTGACAATCTATAGATAACTGAACGTTTGTATTGCACTGGATCTGGTTCTAAAGCACAGTGCTATTTCTCTTCATCAGAATTTGAATATCTAACGTTAGAATTTTTGTTACTTTTCCTATTTTTTGTAGGGGGTGACCTAACATTGTCCGGTTTCAATGTGATTTCAAAAACAAACAGGCATAAGTCATGTACAGTTAATGCCTTTACCCTTCACTGCATCCCAGAGATCAATGAGCAGAGTAACCCATCTTATGAGAATATGAGGATTCAATTCCGATAAGGCCATTGACAGTGATCTAGACATGAGACAAGTCAGATGGAGCAATGCGTCTCAGAATACCAAGCAGCTCTCCCGACAAACATCTCACGCTCACACAAGCTAGGTCTGAGAAGGCTGTCTTTCTTTTTTCGCTTTGCTTTGTCTATCCCGGCGGAGATGTAAAGATGGGGGAGGGGGCTTTAATTGTTGTGAAGGGAAGCTGCCCGGAGCCGTTAACTTAAGCGTGGATCTCTCTGCAACTCAGCCAGTCGCCTCTATTCAGAAGGCGGCCCACCTGACCCCATCTCCAGGGCCATATCGAGCTGCAGACATAGAAACCTGTCAAGCCAGGACGGCCAGCTCTATGCCCAATTAACTGATAAAGGGTTAGACGGCGAGTAGCCGAGCCAGGAGACACTGTGAGACGTCCGAGTTGACAGGCCAACCCTGATTGGTCCATTCCATTCCTCCCTGCCGCCGTCAGAAGTGGAAGTTACTCCAGACCCAAAAGAGGTCTCCGCTCACCTTTCCCCATCATTCTCTACCCGATACATTCTGACGACTCTAAGACCTGGTATAGCATTCTCCCTCCTCCATATGTCAGGAACGCCGCGGCAGGTAAAGGCTGTGCCCTACATGTCAGTGCTTTCTAATGTATGTTTCCCCCATGTCAAGTGACCACTCTCTGCTCTGCAATTCCCAGCATTCACTCTCTGTAACTTCTCCCACTTGCCTACGTAAACACTGCGGATCGCAAATAAGTCTTGTCACAGAGCTCTGTGAACCTCTCAAAGCGTCGGCTGCTGTGGGTACGTGCGTGTCTGGGTTTGCGTCTCAGCATTTTCCTGTCCAGCCCCTTTCAAAAGATTGGTTTGTCAACGGTTCCTAAGCAATTGGCTATAATTAGAGTACTTGTTGTTTGGCTTTTATGCTGTCAACAAGATGGACAAGCACACCTAAGTGGTATGGCATGGAGTATGGCATGGAGTATGGCATGGAGTAGGGCATGTAGTAGGGCATGTAGTATGGCATGGAGTATGGCATGGAGTATGGCATGTAGTATGGCATGGAGTATGGCATGTAGTATGGCATGGAGTAGGGCATGGAGTATGGCATGTAGTATGGCATGGAGTATGGCATGGAGTATGGCATGTAGTATGGCATGGAGTATGCTATGGAGTATGGCATGTAGTATGGCATGGAGTATGGCATGAGTATGGCATGGAGTATGGCATGTAGTATGGCATGTGGTATGGCATGTAGTATGGCATGGAGTATGGCATGGAGTATGGCATGTAGTATGGCATGTAGTATGGCATGTAGTATGGCATGTAGTATGGCATGGAGTATGGCATGTAGTATGGCATGTAGTATGGCATGGAGTATGGCATGAGTATGGCATGGAGTATGGCATGTAGTATGGCATGTGGTATGGCATGTAGTATGGCATGGAGTATGGCATGTAGTATGGCATGTGGTATGGCATGTAGTATGGCATGTGGTATGGCATGTAGTATGGCATGGAGTATGGCATGTAGTATGGCATGTAGTATGGCATGTAGTATGGCATGGAGTATGGCATGAGTATGGCATGAGTATGGCATGATGCTGCAATATTGAGTGATGGCCTTCCTTCTTCAAGATCCCTTTTACCTCGTATAAATCCACTTTTTTTACCACCACCAAAGCATGACCAGAACATTACATAGCTAATACCATCAAGCACGCCTGCAGCATCTTTCATTTGGTCTGCATCTCATGAATGTCTTCATTTGTAATCTAAACATCACAAACTTAGATTTGTCAGTCGTAAACACGTCTTTGTAATCGTCCCCTGTCCAGTTATTTTACCATCTTTATCTTTAATTGTTTTGGCCAGTCAGAGATATTACTTTTTCTTTGCAACTCTGCCTAGAGACCCAGCATCGCAGAGTTGCCTGTCGATGTTGAGATTGGTGTTTTGCATTTACTAATTTATAAAGCTGCCAGTTGAGGACTGCGTGAGGTGTCGCTTTCTCAAACTCGACACTCCAATGTACTCGTCTTCTTGCTCATTTGTGCACTTAATCTGGCAAACCGTTATCAGTTAAATTATTTGGATAATTGCACCAAAGAAAAATCAAGTAATTCAAAGCCTGCAAATTTACCAGAGATGAGATAAATACTCAATATGTCCCGGGAGACATACAGGAAGAAAGACGAAAGGAAACCGTTTGAATGCCTTTATATAACTGATGACATTTTCCTTAGCAATGGGTCAATGTGCCAATATTAGCAATGGGACAGTTGTTGGTTGGAGATGCCATCGGTTTGTTTTAACATACTTCATACTTGAGGCCAAGCAGATATTGGCCAAAAGAAATGGTGCTCGACATTTTAGTTATTTAATAGACACAATTATCATGAAAATGCTAAAGTTCAAAGTCTCGGTTAATGGCACAACGACAATTTGCTGACCTTTATGGTAACTGCACAACACTCTAACCATTACGTTATCTGCCATTCTTGGTGTTTGTCAGCCATAAAAAAGACATTTCTGGTGTGTTTCAAATCCATTTTATGATTTGAACTTTTAAAATGTGCTTTGGCATGTCCAGAGGGGCACTAATTGGTGTGGAGGAGGTAACATTTCGGTGGTTCTATCTGGAAGCATATGTAGAAGTAGCCATGGGTTACCAAGCTGTCGCTATGATGGACACAAAACAAAAAATATCTGGGAACATAGCAGAAATTCTTATAAAACATTGATGATACGCCTGCAAACAGTCTCAGAGCCACTGTTTAGTGAGGCCACTGTTTAGTGAGGGCCACTGTTTAGTGAGGGCCACTGTTTAGTGAGGGCCACTGTTTAGTGAGGGCCACTGTTTAGTGAGGGCCACTGTTTAGTGAGGGCCACTGTTTAGTGAGGGCCACTGTTTAGTGAGGGTCACTGTTTAGTGAGGGCCACTGTTTAGTGAGGGTCACTGTTTAGTGAGGGCCACTGTTTAGTGAGGGCCACTGTTTAGTGAGGGTCACTGTTTAGTGAGGGTCACTGTTTAGTGAGGGTCACTGTTTAGTGAGGGCCACTGTTTAGTGAGGGCCACTGTTTAGTGAGGGCCACTGTTTAGTGAGGGTCACCGTTTAGTGAGGGCCACCGTTTAGTGAGGGTCACCGTTTAGTGAGGGTCACTGTTTAGTGAGGGTCACTGTTTAGTGAGGGTCACTGTTTAGTGAGGGCCACTGTTTAGTGAGGGTCACTGTTTAGTGAGGGTCACTGTTAAGTGAGGGCCACTGTTTAGTGAGGGCCACTGTTTAGTGAGGGCCACTGTTTAGTGAGGCCACTGTTTAGTGAGGCCACTGTTTAGTGAGGGCCACTGATTAGTGAGGGCCACTGTTTAGTGAGGGCCACTGTTTAGTGAGGGTCACTGTTTAGTGAGGGTCACTGTTAAGTGAGGGCCACTGTTTAGTGAGGGCCACTGTTTAGTGAGGGCCACTGTTTAGTGAGGCCACTGTTTAGTGAGGCCACTGTTTAGTGAGGGCCACTGATTAGTGGGGGCCACTGTTTAGTGAGGGCCACTGTTTAGTGAGGGCCACTGTTTAGTGAGGGTCACTGTTTAGTGAGGGTCACTGTTTAGTGAGGGCCACTGTTTAGTGAGGGCCACTGTTTAGTGAGGGCCACTGTTTAGTGAGGGTCACCGTTTAGTGAGGGTCACCGTTTAGTGAGGGTCACCGTTTAGTGAGGGTCACCGTTTAGTGAGGGCCACTGTTTAGTGAGGGTCACCGTTTAGTGAGGGCCACCGTTTAGTGAGGGTCACTGTTTAGTGAGGGCCACTGTTTAGTGAGGGCCACTGTTTAGTGAGGGTCACTGTTTAGTGAGGGCCACTGTTTAGTGAGGGTCACTGTTTAGTGAGGGTCACCGTTTAGTGAGGGCCACCGTTTAGTGAGGGTCACTGTTTAGTGAGGGCCACTGTTTAGTGAGGGCCACTGTTTAGTGAGGGCCACTGTTTAGTGAGGGCCACTGTTTAGTGAGGGTCACCGTTTAGTGAGGGTCACCGTTTAGTGAGGGCCACCGTTTAGTGAGGGTCACCGTTTAGTGAGGGCCACCGTTTAGTGAGGCCACCGTTTAGTGAGGCCACTGTTTAGTGAGGGTCACTGTTTAGTGAGGGCCACTGTTTAGTGAGGGTCACTGTTTAGTGAGGGCCACTGTTTAGTGAGGGCCACTGTTTAGTGAGGGCCACTGTTTAGTGAAGGCCACTGTTTAGAGTGATTTGATCACCATAGTTTATATTGGTTGTATTACGGCAATCCAGCTTCATATTCTGTCTTTGCCAAAACATCTGTTGCACTGTGTTTTGTGAATGCCAAGCAATGTCTGGGCTGGTGTACGGCACAGCGTAACTCGTTATGCTAGCAAACTTCTTTAGGTTGGTCAGGTTTCCTCAAGCATAAATGAGGCTGTTGGTAGAAGAACCATATTTTCAGGAGAACTGGCCAACTGGTTGAGCGAGTTGTACGGAAAGTTGTATGGGGTGCTTTGGTTTAAGAGTACATATGTCATTGTTTCTACAATCTACAATTGGATACCACGAAACTGTGGATAGCGATCTAAGATAAGTACTTTACTAAAGTAGAATTACCAAATAACATGACATAGTGTGGATAGCTCCCTAGCCTTTCATGCTAATAGTTTACATTTAGATTTTTCATTCAACTAAACCTTTCCTTTAAGACATAATGCAATATTACATCAATGTTAGGATATATATCTGACAAACAGCAGGAGATCATTTAAAGTACAACGAACAATGAACATAGCAACAAACTGAGTTGTTGACTTCTTCCCCCAAACCAACGCCAATCTGACTTCCCCACACTTACATTTCCCATAGGATTCTGGCAGCGTTGTTCTGATTTGTTGCTTAATTCGGGAACATTCCCAAGAAACATTCCTACCGTTCTTGACGTGAACAGTCTGAATTTCTAACATAATTAGATCAGAAGCAAACGTTAAACCGTTACATCAAAGTTTCATTTTGAAAAATCCATCTTTCCCAATTGAGCTTGATTAAGGGGTCTCAGGGGGTTTGGTGGGGGTGTGGGGGGGTGTTGTGACAGAAAGAGCATGTGGAAAGAGGGAAATGAAACAAGGAAATACTCTGTTTCTCACTGAAAACAAGGGAAACCAGGCCACAAGGACTGCATGCATGACAATACATCTGAACAAATGTAGGTGTTCCAATATACAAGTGAGCCACACACAGATATGGAGAAAAAGAAATCCACAAACATTTTCACAAACTATAATGTAAATGTATTTTCGTTTTGTATTGGTAGCGAAAAACCTATTCCGACTACAGAACGTGACAAGAAAAGTAATTAGGTCTGGAAAAAAGTACTAAACAGAACCTGATCTCAACACGATTGTGAGAACTCCCTCAGAAGCCAATCTACCGCCACCTGCGGGCATGCTTCGGCAGTCGTTCTCCCCGGTCTTCTGAGCCATCATCGTTATCTCCTCCCCCTGCACACCTGGTTCAGTTTCGTCATCACTACACCTGGTGTCCATTACCTCATTAGAGGACTATTTAAGTTTCCTGTGTGTCGGGTTGTCTTTGTGTGGAATTGTTAAATGTTGCGTGTCTTGTACACCACAATTCTCATTGTGAGATCGTGGTCATTTATACTCATGACTACTCGTGTGAGGAGTTATTCTGTGTTACTGAGTGCGCTGTGCCGCATCCTTGCCTTTTGGAATTATAGCGGTTCCACGCTCTCCTGCATTCTAAGGGATTGTTCCCTAGAAATAAAAGAGACTTAGTACGCTACCTGCTACTCTGCCTGGCTTCATCCTTCCGTCCACCTACACACAGTGACAACGATGTCCTTAGTTTATCAAGAACCTTCTGGGCCAAGTTCAAGTATCATATCAGACAGCAGCACAACGTGTGTCACTAATCAGCTAATAATATTCTCTGTATAAATGCACTTTTGCATAACGACAATGGCTGAATGAGTGCTGTTTTGGTGTGTTTGCATACATAAACATTTACTATTCTATACTACATATATATATATATATGTATATATATATATATAATATGTGTTTTATGTTTTTATTGTTAAATGCACATAATTAAAAAGATTATCAATTTATTATACATCTAAACCCAAGAAGAACTAAATGCTTTTAGAACCAGTGATTGAACTCTCTAGTTTTTTTCCATGGCGACTGTACCAAAGGTAACCTCAGCCACGAGCTTCATAAATACAAACAATTTATTAATATACCGACTAGAGATGCAAATATACTAGACCACTGTTACACTACTGTATATAATACCTACCATACTGTATGCTGTACTGGACTACTGTTACACTACTGTATATAATACCTACCATACTGTGTGTTGTACTGGACCACTGTTACACTATTGTATATAATACCTACCATACTGTGTGCTGGACTGGACCACTGTTACACTACTGTATATAATACCTACCATACTGTGTGCTGTACTGGACCGCTGTTACACTACTGTATATAATACCTACTATACTGTGTGCTGTACTGGACCACTGTTACACTACTGTATATAATACCTACCATACTGTGTGCTGTACTGGACCACTGTTACAATACTGTATATAATACCTACCATACTGTGTGCTGGACTGGACCGCTGTTACACCACTGTATATAATACCTACCATACTGTGTGCTGTACTGGACCACTGTCACACTACTGTATATAATACCTACTATACTGTGTGCTGTACTGGACCACTGTTACACTACTGTATATAATACCTACCATACTGTGTGCTGTACTGGACCACTGTTACACTACTGTATATAATACCTACCATACTGTGTGCTGTACTGGACCACTGTTACACTACTGTATATAATACCTACCATACTGTGTGATGTACTGGACTACTGTTACACTACTGTATATAATACCTACCATACTGTGTGCTGTACTGGACCGCTGTTACACTACTGTATATAATACCTACCTTACTGTGTGCTGTACTGGACCGCTGTTACACTACTGTATATAATACCTACCATACTGTGTGCTGTACTGGACTACTGTTACACTACTGTATATAATACCTACCATACTGTGTGCTGTACTGGACCGCTGTTTCACTACTGTATATAATACCTACCATACTGTGTGCTGTACTGGACCACTGCTACACTACTGTATATAATACCTACCATACTGTGTGCTGTACTGGACTACTGTTACACTACTGTATATAATACCTACCATACTGTGTGCTGTACTGGACCGCTGTTACACTACTGTATATAATACCTACCATACTGTGTGCTGGAACCGCTGTTAGACTACTGTATATAATACCTACCATACTGTATGTTGTACTGGACCGCTGTTACACTACTGTATATAATACCTACCATACTGTGTGCTGGAACCGCTGTTACACTACTGTATATAATACCTACCATACTGTATGTTGTACTGGACCGCTGTTACACTACTGTATATAATACCTACCATACTGTGTGCTGTACTGGACCGCTGTTACACTACTGTATATAATACCTACCATACTGTGTGCTGTACTGGACCACTGTTACACTACTGTATATAATACCTACCATACTGTGTGCTGTACTGGACCACTGTTACAATACTGTATATATAATACCTACCATACTGTGTGCTGTACTGGACCACTGTTACAATACTGTATATAATACCTACCATACTGTGTGCTGTACTGGACCGCTGTTACACCACTGTATATAATACCTACCATACTGTGTGCTGTACTGGACCACTGTTACACTACTGTATATAATACCTACCATACTGTGTGCTGTACTGGACCGCTGTTACACTACTGTATATAATACCTACCATACTGTGTGCTGTACTGGACCGCTGTTACACTACTGTATATAATACCTACCATACTGTGTGCTGTACTGGACCACTGTTACACTACTGTATATAATACCTACCATACTGTGTGCTGTACTGGACTACTGTTACACTACTGTATATAATACCTACCATACTGTGTGCTGGACTGGACCACTGTTACACTACTGTATATAATACCTACCATACTGTGTGCTGTACTGGACCACTGTTACACTACTGTATATAATACCTACCATACTGTGTGCTGTACTGGACCACTGTTACACTACTGTATATAATACCTACCATACTGTGTGCTGGACTGGACCACTGTTACACTACTGTATATAATACCTACCATACTGTGTGCTGTACTGGACCACTGTTACACTACTGTATATAATACCTACCATACTGTGTGCTGTACTGGACCACTGTTACACTACTGTATATAATACCTACCATACTGTGTGCTGTACTGGACCACTGTTACACTACTGTATATAATACCTACCATACTGTGTGATGTACTGGACTACTGTTACACTACTGTATATAATACCTACCATACTGTGTGCTGTACTGGACCGCTGTTACACTACTGTATATAATACCTACCATACTGTGTGCTGTACTGGACCACTGTTACACTACTGTATATAATACCTACCATACTGTGTGCTGTACTGGACCACTGTTACACTACTGTATATAATACCTACCATACTGTGTGCTGTACTGGACCGCTGTTACACTACTGTATATAATACCTACCATACTGTGTGCTGTACTGGACCACTGTTACACTACTGTATATAATACCTACCATACTGTGTGCTGTACTGGACTACTGTTACACTACTGTATATAATACCTACCATACTGTGTGCTGGACTGGACCACTGTTACACTACTGTATATAATACCTACCTTACTGTGTGCTGTACTGGACCACTGTTACACTACTGTATATAATACCTACCATACTGTGTGCTGTACTGGACCACTGTTACACTACTGTATATAATACCTACCATACTGTGTGCTGTACTGGACCGCTGTTACACTACTGTATATAATACCTACCTTACTGTGTGCTGTACTGGACCGCTGTTACACTACTGTATATAATACCTACCATACTGTGTGCTGGACTGGACCACTGTTACACTACTGTATATAATACCTACTATACTGTGTGCTGGAACCGCTGTTACACTACTGTATATAATACCTACCATACCGTGTGCTGTACTGGACCACTGTTACACTACTGTATATAATACCTACCATACTGTGTGCTGTACTGGACCGCTGTTACACTACTGTATATAATACCTACCATACTGTGTGCTGGACTGGACCACTGTTACACTACTGTATATAATACCTACTATACTGTGTGCTGTACTGTGCTGTACTGTGTGCTGTACTGGACCACTGTTACACTACTGTATATAATACCTACCATACTGTGTGCTGTACTGGATGTTACACTACTGTATATAATACCTACCATACTGTGTGCTGGACTGGACCACTGTTACACTACTGTATATAATACCTACTATACTGTTACTGGACCGCTGTTACACTACTGTATATAATACCTACCATACTGTGTGCTGTACTGCCACTGTTACACTACTGTATATAATACCTACCATACTGTATGCTGTACTGGACCACTGTTACACTACTGTATATAATACCTACCATACCGTGTGCTGGACTGGACCACTGTTACACTACTGTATATAATACCTACCATACTGTGTGCTGGACTGGACCGCTGTTACACTACTGTATATAATACCTACCATACTGTGTGCTGTACTGGACCACTGTTACACTACTGTATATAATACCTACCATACTGTGTGCTGGACTGGACCGCTGTTACACTACTGTATATAATACCTACCATACTGTGTGCTGTACTGGACTACTGTTACACTACTGTATATAATACCTACCATACTGTGTGCTGTACTGGACCACTGTTACACTACTGTATATAATACCTACCATACTGTGTGCTGTACTGGACCACTGTTACACTACTGTATATAATACCTACTATACTGTGTGCTGGACTGGACCACTGTTACACTACTGTATATAATACCTACTATACTGTGTGCTGTACTGGACCACTGTTACACTACTGTATATAATACCTACCATACTGTGTGCTGTACTGGACTACTGTTACACTACTGTATATAATACCTACCATACTGTGTGCTGTACTGGACCACTGTTACACTACTGTATATAATACCTACCATACCGTGCTGCACTGGACCGCTGTTACACTACTGTATATAATACCTACCATACCGTGCTGCACTGGACCGCTGTTACACTACTGTATATAATACCTACCATACTGTGTGCTGTACTGGACCACTGTTACACTACTGTATATAATACCTACCATACTGTGTGCTGTACTGGACCACTGTTACACTACTGTATATAATACCTACCATACTGTGTGCTGGACTGGACCGCTGTTACACTACTGTATATAATACCTACCATACTGTGTGCTGTACTGGACCACTGTTACACTACTGTATATAATACCTACCATACTGTGTGCTGTACTGGACCACTGTTACACTACTGTATATAATACCTACTATACTGTGTGCTGTACTGGACCACTGTTACACTACTGTATATAATACCTACCATACTGTGTGCTGTACTGGACCGCTGTTACACTACTGTATATAATACCTACCATACTGTGTGCTGTACTGGACCACTGTTACACTACTGTATATAATACCTACCATACTGTGTGCTGGACTGGACCGCTGTTACACTACTGTATATAATACCTACCATACTGTGTGCTGTACTGGACCACTGTTACACTACTGTATATAATACCTACCATACTGTGTGCTGGACTGGACCACTGTTACACTACTGTATATAATACCTACCATACTGTGTGCTGTACTGGACCGCTGTTACACTACTGTATATAATACCTACCATACTGTGTGCTGTACTGGACCGCTGTTACACTACTGTATATAATACCTACCATACTGTGTGCTGTACTGGACCACTGTTACACTACTGTATATAATACCTACCATACTGTGTGCTGGACTGGACCACTGTTACACTACTGTATATAATACCTACCATACCGTGTGCTGTACTGGACCGCTGTTACACTACTGTATATAATACCTACCATACTGTGTGCTGTACTGGACCACTGTTACACTACTGTATATAATACCTACCATACTGTGTGCTGGACTGGACCACTGTTACACTACTGTATATAATACCTACCATACCGTGTGCTGTACTGGACCGCTGTTACACTACTGTATATAATACCTACCATACTGTGTGCTGTACTGGACCGCTGTTACACTACTGTATATAATACCTACCATACCGTGCTGCACTGGGCCTCTCGGACCACGTGATGTTCCACCTAATTCTATTTTACAGGCAAAAAGTCAAACTCTCTACATCTGTTGTAACAAGTTCAAAAAAGTGGAGCTGTGAAGCCAAACAGTCTCTATGTTCTTTTCTGGACTGTACTGATTGGGACATCTTTAGTGCTGCCACAGACAACCTTGATGTATATACTGATGTTGTGACCTCATATATCAGCTTCTGTGAGGAGAGTTCCATCCCTATTTAATCCAGGGTTCGCTAACACAATGACAAACCCTGGTTCACAGCTGATCTTAGACGTCTGCAGGCGATCAAGGAGGCATTTAGAGGTGCAACAAGGACCTACTCTGAGAAGTACCATGTCTCCGGAAGAGTTGGAGGAGGAGTTGGTATCTCAGTGGTAGAGTGCATGCTCTGTATGTATGATGTCCTGGGTTCCTATTGGAGGAGTTGGTATCTCAGTGGTAGAGTGCATGCTCTGTATGTATGATGTCCTGGGTTCCTATTGGAGGAGTTGGTATCTCAGTGGTAGAGTGCATGCTCTGTATGTATGATGTCCTGGGTTCCTATTGGAGGAGTTGGTGTATCTCAGTGGCATAGTGTATGCTCTGTATGTATGATGTCCTGGGTTCCTATTGGAGGAGTTGGTATCTCAGTGGTAGAGTGCATGTTTAGTATGTATGATGTCCTGGGTTCCTATTGGAGGAGTTGGTATCTCAGTGGTAGAGTGCATGCTCTGTATGTATGATGTCCTGGGTTCCTATTGGAGGAGTTGGTATCTCAGTGGTAGAGTGCATGCTCTGTATGTATGATGTCCTGGGTTCCTATTGGAGGAGTTGGTATCTCAGTGGTAGAGTGCATGCTCTGTATGTATGATGTCCTGGGTTCCTATTGGAGGAGTTGGTATCTCAGTGGTAGAGTGCATGCTCTGTATGTATGATGTCCTGGGTTCCTATTGGAGGAGTTGGTATCTCAGTGGTAGAGTGCATGCTCTGTATGTATGATGTCCTGGGTTCCTATTGGAGGAGTTGGTATCTCAGTGGTAGAGTGCATGCTCTGTATGTATGATGTCCTGGGTTCCTATTGGAGGAGTTGGTATCTCAGTGGTAGAGTGCATGCTCTGTATGTATGATGTCCTGGGTTCCTATTGGAGGAGTTGGTATCTCAGTGGTAGAGTGCATGCTCTGTATGTATGATGTCCTGGGTTCCTATTGGAGGAGTTGGTATCTCAGTGGTAGAGTGCATGCTCTGTATGTATGATGTCCTGGGTTCCTATTGGAGGAGTTGGTATCTCAGTGGTAGAGTGCATGCTCTGTATGTATGATGTCCTGGGTTCCTATTGGAGGAGTTGGTATCTCAGTGGTAGAGTGCATGTTTAGTATGTATGATGTCCTGGGTTCCTATTGGATGAGTTGGTATCTCAGTGGTAGAGTGCATGCTCTGTATGTATGATGTCCTGGGTTCCTATTGGAGGAGTTGGTATCTCAGTGGTAGAGTGCATGCTCTGTATGTATGATGTCCTGGGTTCCTATTGGAGGAGTTGGTATCTTAGTGGTAGAGTGCATGCTCTGTATGTATGATGTCCTGGGTTCCTATTGGAGGAGTTGGTATCTCAGTGGTAGAGTGCATGCTCTGTATGTATGATGTCCTGGGTTCCTATTGGAGGAGTTGGTATCTCAGCGGTAGAGTACATGCTCTGTATGTATGATGTCCTGGGTTCCTATTGGAGGAGTTGGTATCTCAGTAGTAGAGTGCATGCTCTGTATGTATGATGTCCTGGGTTCCTATTGGAGGAGTTGGTATCTCAGTGGTAGAGTGCATGCTCTGTATGTATGATGTCCTGGGTTCCTATTGGAGGAGTTGGTAGCTCAGTGGTAGAGTGCATGCTCTGTATGTATGATGTCCTGGGTTCCTATTGGAGGAGTTGGTGTATCTCAGTGGCATAGTGTATGCTATGTGTGTATGATGTCCTGGGTTCAATTCCCAGCTTCCCCAATGCGGTAGGTCTAAGGAACATGCTTCTTGCACTAGTCTGATTCTGAATAAAGTTTGGATAGGAATACGCTCCATAACTTTTAAGTCAAGGACATGGAGCAGAGCCATGCTGCGACTATGTCTGCATTTCATCTGAGGCATAACCCATTTCTGTCATTAAACTTACAGAACTGGGCAGTAGTTGTAGGGTTGCTGTAAAACTACCAAGGTCACCTTGGCAACCTATTTTGTCATATAGACCAAGCTATAAGGCAATATGAGGACTTGGCTTGGGCCTCATAAAATAAACATCTGACAAGCAGAGGAAGAATTCATACACACTCATGAAAAAGGTCAATAAACGCACCCTATATTGTGCCCTATTGCCAATGTCTCATGGTACACATTATATTTCAATTGAAAAACATGAACACACCTGCATGATAAAAGCTGAGTCATTTTTTTCATTGTGCAAATCTGACAATAGACCGCAATATGATAGGTTTGTCCGGGGGTTGTAGTAAGTACTACTAGTAAATTACTCTTCTAGATAGAATCCTTCATTTGTGTGAATTGTGGGCTCCTGTCATACAAAGAGAAATACAGTCTCTATTGAATGACGACCCCAAGGTCTTGGGCTGGTTAGGCCGTGATACGGGTCTGTTTTGGGTCTGAGTTATTCTAGCGCTGCGGTATCATACTATAGAAGAGGAAGAACTAGTGAGCAGGTGGCTTAAATCTTTTCTGGAGATGACAGAGAGACAAGGACAGTAACAGAAAGGGAGAGAGTCTGCAGAACACAACAAAAGCAGGACAGGAGAGAGTGAGGGTGAGAGAGAAAAACAGAGTGACAGAGAGAGGGAAGGAGGGTGAGAGAGAAAAACAGAGTGACAGAGAGAGGGAAGGAGGGTGAGAGAGAAAAACAGAGTGACAGAGAGAGGGAAGGAGGGTGAGAGAGAGAGAAAACAGAGTTACAGAGAGAGGGAAGGAGGGTGAGAGAGAAAAACAGAGTGACAGAGAGAGGGAAGGAGGGTGAGAGAGAAAAACAGAGTGACAGAGAGAGGGAAGGAGGGAGGGAGAGAGGGAAAAACAGAGTGACAGAGAGAGGGAAGGAGGGAGGGAGAGAGAGCTGGAATGCCTGTATGATACAGCATTACTGTCATCAGAGCAGATCACCTAATATTTCCATAGAGATTACTGAAGGACACACTGTACTGTTCATACATGACACTACTGTAGGACACACTGTACTGTTCATACATGACACTACTGTAGGACACACTGTACTGTTCATACATGACACTACTGTAGGACACACTGTACTGTTCATACATGACACTACTGTAGGACACACTGTACTGTTGATCAGGTATCAATGTCTGTAAAATGCAGGTTAATTGACAGTACTTTTCTCATATTGCAACGACCATTTGGTTACTAAAATAACACCCATTTTGCACTCCATCACTCACCACACATCAGCGGTCACTGCACATCTAATTGACAGTATTTTGCTAAATTGTACCTGGAAAATAGAAATGTTTAGAAGAGGTCTGATTGGGAAATAAATACAATTCACAACCATTTCCCAATAAATCCATGCAGTTGGACAAAGACAGGTCTCTGTCATATATTCCATGTGACTAAACCTTGTTTGCCAATAAAAATAGATGCGTAATAATTCTAAAGAAAACACATTGCTAACGGGTCTATACAGTACTGACACATTACAATTCCTAGACCGAAGATAAGATAAGTAGATCTTATCCAGATGTAGATACAGTATGAAGTGGTTTACCTCTTGTAAGGTAATGTACAAAACGTCAGAAGAGAAATGAGCACTCTTGCATTATTGATCTGTGTCCTGTACAGCCATGCTCTGTGATGCTGCACATTGCACCAGTTTCTGTGCATTTAAAGTGACAGTCACAGGTTTATACATGCAAGCAGAAATGCAAAAGTAGATTTGCTACAACTCTCCCATGACTAACCCACAACATGTGGAGCACAAGTGATTTAAAGAAACGCTTAAACTCTGGAATCGAAATATCACGAGCCTTTGCGAAATAATCTCCCCACTGTTATTCCAAGTCTGTACAATGAAACCAAACAACATGTGATGGACATTTTAAAAGAAGCAGAGCATTTGTCTTGGACAGATGGATGCAGTAGCCGTGCTACATAAGGCTACATCACCGCCTCAGCACATATCATGTGAGGTTATTGGCAGCTTGCTAGCTTTGTTTCACAGACTCGTCCACCAATGGAACAGAGGAAAGACAGTGTTCATCGTTCTGCTGCGACAGACATTATGCATATTAGTGATGGGTCGTTTGCGAACGTGTTGGCTCGAGATATGAACAATCAAAAGATTTTAGTGAATATAAATAACTAGCTCAAAGAACGAAACTGAAACAAAATAGGCAGAGAAGCTCAAGCGCACATATATTTACTCAGATTAACAGCCTCGCCACTGTCCTGTCAATCAGACACGTTGTGTCAACAAATGAACCAATGATGTGTGAGGGAGGGCTGAGCCAACTCATTCACATGTTATATTAGAAGTTTGTCTAAAGTAAGATTTGCTGTTTTCATAATTTGCTAAATTTTATTTTAATAAAAACATGTATTTTCCTTTTTTTTTACCGAAAATATTCTGATCGTAATCCTTGTATTGAATATTTTATTGAATATTGAATCGTGAGAAAACCATATTGTCTCCCCTCTAGTAACAACCAAATATCCAAAAAACTGTTTTAGGGATCAATTGAAATCACAAAAAGAGTAAGGTAAGCACTTTCTTATTGGTGAACTGTCTTTTAAAGGTCACTTCACAGTGGGGGTAAAATCCTCTAGAAAGGGTGTCAATAAACCAAAATATAGACTGATGTGACTGTTCTCAGAATGTGACATTGGCATGAGGAGACAATACCCTGTGTGTTGCTAAATCATGTCAATCTCCTGCTATTCGCTACAGGTAAAAACACATTTCAGGCACATTTCAAGGCGAGTCGGCGGCCGCTCCACCGTGCCACCGTACTCAATGTTAATTACACAAGATCAAAAGGCCTGCTAGTTGCACACAAAGTCGAACGGCGGGATTCTTGTTGGAGATAAAAAGAGATAAAAGCCAATGTATTCATGGAGTGACAGCACAGGAACCATCTGTCACTGGTAATAATCGACTCATCAGTGCATGAAGAAGATTACATGATATATCAGTAATAGAAGTCAAATCTGAATCAAAATCAAACGCTTTGCTCGAGGACTAAAGGACGAACTTGTAAAGAGTTTGACGCGGATGAAAAGTTTCAGCGCACCTTTTTTGGTCTTGCATCGCTGGGGAATTGAAAGAAGGTTGAACAACAGAGTTGAAATCAAGGTAAAGAATAAAAGGAGCTGTTTTATGCAGTGCTATTGGGATCATGACAGATGGAGGGCTCACTTAGTGTGTGTGAGCGTTAGTGTATGTGAGCATTAGTGTGTGTGAGCATTAGTGTGTGTGAGCGTTAGTGTGTGTGAGGGTTAGTGTGTGTGAGGGTTAGTGTGTGTGAGCATTAGTGTGTGTGAGCGTTAGTGTGTGTGAGCGTTAGTGTGTGTGAGTGTTAGTGTGTGTGAGCGTTAGTGTGTGTGAGGGTTAGTGTGTGTGAGTGTTAGTGTGTGTGAGCATTAGTGTGTGTGAGCATTAGTGTGTGTGAGCGTTAGTGTGTGTGAGGGTTATTGTGTGTGAGTGTTAGTGTGTGTGAGCATTAGTGTGTGTGAGCATTAGTGTGTGTGAGCATTAGTGTGTGTGAGCGTTAGTGTGTGTGAGCGTTAGTGTGTGTGAGCGTTAGTGTGTGTGAGCGTTAGTGTGTGTGAGCGTTAGTGTGTGTGAGGGTTAGTGTGTGTGAGTGTTAGTGTGTGTGAGCATTAGTGTGTGTGAGCGTTAGTGTGTGTGAGCGTTAGTGTGTGTGAGGGTTAGTGTGTGTGAGGGTTAGTGTGTGTGAGGGTTAGTGTGTGTGAGCGTTAGTGTGTGTGAGCGTTAGTGTGTGTGAGGGTTAGTGTGTGTGAGCGTTAGTGTGTGTGAGCGTTAGTGTGTGTGAGCGTTAGTGTGTGTGAGCGTTAGTGTGTGTGAGCGTTAGTGTGTGTGAGCGTTAGTGTGTGTGAGGGTTAGTTTGTGTGAGGGTTAGTGTGTGTGAGCGTTAGTGTGTGTGAGGGTTAGTGTGTGTGAGGGTTAGTGTGTGTGAGCATTAGTGTGTGTGAGGGTTAGTGTGTGTGAGCGTTAGTGTGTGTGAGGGTTAGTGTGTGTGAGGGTTAGTGTGTGTGAGGGTTAGTGTGTGTGAGGGTTAGTGTGTGTGAGGGTTAGTGTGTGTGAGGGTTAGTGTGTGTGAGCGTTAGTGTGTGTGAGCATTAGTGTGTGTGAGGGTTAGTGTGTGTGAGCGTTAGTGTGTGTGAGGGTTATTGTGTGTGAGGGTTAGTGTGTGTGAGGGTTAGTGTGTGTGAGCGTTAGTGTGTGTGAGCATTAGTGTGTGTGAGAGTTAGTGTGTGTGAGCATTAGTGTGTGTGAGGGTTAGTGTGTGTGAGGGTTAGTGTGTGGGAGCGTTAGTGTGTGTGAGCATTTGTGTGTGTGAGGGTTAGTGTGTGTGAGCGTTAGTGTGTGTGAGGGTTGTTGTGTGTGAGGGTTAGTGTGTGTGAGGGTTAGTGTGTGTGAGCGTTAGTGTGTGTGAGCATTAGTGTGTGTGAGAGTTAGTGTGTGTGAGCATTAGTGTGTGTGAGGGTTAGTGTGTGTGAGGGTTAGTGTGTGTGAGCGTTAGTGTGTGTGAGGGTTAGTGTGTGTGAGGGTTAGTGTGTGTGAGCATTAGTGTGTGTGAGGGTTAGTGTGTGTGAGCGTTAGTGTGTGTGAGCGTTAGTGTGTGTGAGGGTTAGTGTGTGTGAGGGTTAGTGTGTGTGAGCGTTAGTGTGTGTGAGGGTTAGTGTGTGTGAGCGTTAGTGTGTGTGAGCGTTAGTGTGTGTGAGGGTTAGTGTGTGTGAGCGTTAGTGTGTGTGAGCGTTAGTGTGTGTGAGGGTTATTGTGTGTGAGCGTTAGTGTGTGTGAGGGTTAGTGTGTGTGAGCGTTAGTGTGTGTGAGGGTTAGTGTGTGTGAGGGTTAGTGTGTGTGAGCATTAGTGTGTGTGAGGGTTAGTGTGTGTGAGGGTTAGTGTGTGTGAGCGTTAGTGTGTGTGAGGGTTATTGTGTGTGAGGGTTATTGTGTGTGAGCATTAGTGTGTGTGAGCGTTAGTGTGTGTGAGCGTTAGTGTGTGTGAGGGTTAGTGTGTGTGAGCGTTAGTGTGTGTGAGCATTAGTGTGTGTGAGCGTTAGTGTGTGTGAGGGTTAGTGTGTGTGAGCGTTAGTGTGTGTGAGCGTTAGTGTGTGTGAGCATTAGTGTGTGTGAGCGTTAGTGTGTGTGAGCGTTAGTGTGTGTGAGGGTTATTGTGTGTGAGCATTAGTGTGTGTGAGCATTAGTGTGTGTGAGGGTTAGTGTGTGTGAGCGTTAGTGTGTGTGAGGGTTAGTGTGTGTGAGCATTAGTGTGTGTGAGCGTTAGTGTGTGTGAGCGTTAGTGTGTGTGAGCGTTAGTGTGTGTGAGCGTTAGTGTGTGTGAGGGTTATTGTGTGTGAGCGTTAGTGTGTGTGAGCATTAGTGTGTGTGAGGGTTAGTGTGTGTGAGCGTTAGTGTGTGTGAGCGTTAGTGTGTGTGAGCGTTAGTGTGTGTGAGCGTTAGTGTGTGTGAGCGTTAGTGTGTGTGAGCATTAGTGTGTGCGAACATTAGTGTGTGTGAGCGTTAGTGTGTGTGAGCGTTAGTGTGTGTGAGCATTAGTGTGTGTGAGCATTAGTGTGTGTGAGCATTAGTGTGTGTGAGCGTTAGTGTGTGTGAGGATTAGTGTGTGTGAGCATTAGTGTGTGTGAGGGTTAGTGTGTGTGAGGGTTAGTGTGTGCGATCATTATTGTATGTGAGTGTTAGTGTGTGCATCTGAACTCCTTGACATGTGTGTGCCTCCTTCCATACACACCTACACTCACACACACACACACACAAACACACACACACACACACAGACACACACCTACAGACACACACACACACACACACACACACACACTTACCCTCCTTGAAGCTCAATCCAGAATCGTACATTAACCAACAGTTGGGTAAAGGTACCTCTGTGGGTTTGGCATAACAGGGTCCATTTGGACTCTATAAAACTGTCTGCGGTCGATGTATTTTATTTACCACTACCTGCTATTGTTTCAGCAGACGGCGTTAAACCTAAATGGGCATGAAGAAAAACAATCAACTGTGGCATTCGCAATGGGTAGATGTGAGGCAAAATGTAAGAAACTAGGAGGAGAGGGTTATTTAACAGGCATGGACAGCAGGGTTTGGAAGACATGGCAGAAACAAGGACAAAACCTCTGATTTAGTCACTATACCTCACTCTGTCTCACTCTTTCTACCTGTCTCTGTCTTGTCCTACTCATTTCACTTATCTTCTCTACCTCTGTACACGTCTCTGCACATGGTCCACCTCGTTCATTTTTGCCCAATCTATGAGTAAGTCAGTTGGGAACTCAACATTTTTGGGTTGTTTATTTTCTTCTTCTTATATCCTCTGTTTTATTCTCTTAACATTACCTTGTGTGAAGCCCTCAGACAGACATATCACCAGTTATGTGACACGCCAGGAGGAACTAGCACACATTTATTAGCCAGCCTCCTACGCCCCCAAAAAACTTCATTTACACTTTCTTTTAAATAAACACAATAAAGACTTTCGACTTTACGTTTCGACGAGCCCATTTGGCGGCGTTTGTAATAATCTAACAGCATAAGAAGGCTAAACAGTGTGGGAGGCTTCACATTGCAGTGATATGATGACGCAAAGTGCTGTGTCTGCGCCAGGAGACCGTTTTTGCAGTCACACTTAAACACACCAGGGCTGAGTGCAATCACACACGTTTGACACGGCACATCGTTAACACTCCTTTCACGGCAGCTTTTCGCGCCGTTCTGTTGGTGCGGTAACAGAGGATAGCAGATTATGCTAAGAGCTCAACAACCCAGCATTTCCTGGAACTAGTTTGTTTTCCTCACATTCACAGTCCAGGTTTTGGGACGACATTTACATCTACATAACATTTACCCAGGTGCTACCAGCAATTTAAATAAAATAGATGTTGTAGGGTTTGGAAAACATATTTAACTACAATTACTAAACAACTTAATGGTGCCCGTAAGAGAACTGTAGGTAAAAAACAAAACATAAGGGAGACATTTTGTGACGGCTAAGGAATAGCCTAGTTGCTATTCTTGACAAATAACTTCATTTGCTTCATGATGTAATTTCACTTTCTTAAAATGCTATTAAATGGAATATTGTGAAAAAAAACGCTGTTAGTGTGAATAGGCCCCTAGTCAGAGTTCCCAACCACCTCCCATCATAAAGCCTCCTAATCTGACTGTCCTTCAGGGCAGCCACTGACATTGTGAACCATATCAACCTCTGTGGACGTGCCCTTGCCTGATTATGAATCCGTACTCAAAAAACAGCCAGCAATATTTCGCTTCAAACCGTTGTGCTCAGTGTGCCCCATGGCTCTGATCTGGGACCAATGCTGTTTTCCATCTACTAGTGACTACCTACCACATCTATGACACGTAAAACCCTGGTGTATCAAAACCAAATCAGATGTTGCCCTAAACTGACTACCTGACTACCTTAACACAGAGCAGATACAGCACAATGGCAATCTAAAACCCAGATGCACCTTAAAACGGAGCAGATACAGCACAATGGCAATCTAAAACCCAGATGCACCTCAACACAGAGCAGATACAGCACAATGGCAATCTAAAACCCAGATGCACCTCAACACAGAGCAGATACAGCACAATGGCAATATAAAACCCAGATGCAAGCAAACCCTGGTCACTATAGGGATATGTGACGGATGTCACATGCGCAGGCATTTTTCGTCCATCTGTCATCAGTTTGTGTCGTGGTCCATCGACACTGCAGTATGTCAGTGGTGGTCTGGGATCAGTGTATTTTATAGCAAACAAAAACGTAGTCTTGGCAGTTTTGTAAGTATTTGTAAAGTAGTGTCGTTTAATAGCTGGAATAATCAAATGATTGTATGCAACAACGCACAGAAGTTGCATCCACAAACTACAACTGCTCCAAGGTCTGTGTCTGGAAAATGCTTAGCATGGGAGAAAATATTGCTCAAGGTGTGAGAGAGTTTCCCTAAGTACTGGCTCATTAAAAAATACTGCTTCAATGTCTGTTTATACAACTACAGGCTGTACATTGACATCGGTAATAAGCACACTGGGTAGGCTATGTTTTTGTATTATTTATTGAAGAGAAGCAATGTTACCCTGTTGACACAAAAACTTGTGATAAAAAACCACATTTTATGTAAATTGTGCAGCCTGTGGTCCTTCAAAGTGGAAAAACACATGTTTGCAGTTTTGCTTCTGTTTGACCATAAATAAGTTCTCAGTCAATGCATTCACTTATGTCAAATGATAATTTCCTTTTTATCATTTGAAACCCATATAAACAATATTCAGATATCCTTTTACCCAATGCTCTCCATGACAGAAGCTGAGAGTCTCCTGTTATTTGATATTGTTACATGAGCCACTGTGGTGCCTCTTTACCATGTCTTAAACGTTTTACATGATTATACAGAACAAGGCTGAAGCGGATCCAAAAAGGGGACCGCCGTGAACTGGCACAATGATTTGAGAGCTTGCCAGAGAGACGGGGCAGGAGACTGGTTGGCACATTCACCATAAGAAGTTGTAGCAACGACGTGACTTCTGTTTAGTCTTTCCATACAAGTAGAATTGGCCTGACCAGAGCAACAGACAGAGCTAAACAAGGACTCACACTGAAATCAAATAAATGCCAATGCCAAGTAAAAAAAATATCAAAAGTAATTGCTGTAACAATTATACAGTAAATAAAACTAGGATTGCCCCTAATTTAGATTTTGATTTGTTGACCGAAATTTGACTGCTCCTAAAAATGATCATTCAAAGGTAAACATTGTATTTTAATAAATCGTTTTTGATGAAATAATAAAAACAGAATAAATAACTGTTATTAACAACCATAAAAAACAACTTGACTGACAGCTGCTGCTTGCTAAAATCTACTGCTATGACATTAGGAGTAATATTGATGTTTCTACTAATGTTGTGAAACGCTAATAGGCACAAAGTGATGAGAAGTTTAATCGAAGTACAAAAATAACAATGTGGAACCTGCCAACCAGCATATCGTGTTGATGAAACTGTGCAAGTACATATTGAGACTTGTTGGAGAATGCCTGGAAATTACACCTGACAGGCATACGGGACATTGTGTTTGCATTGCAACAGAAGGCACTCAGACAATATAATGCAATCGGATTTTAAGCAAACTTTTACCGTAAAATTGTAAATGTAAATACCTACCAAATTGTAAATGTAAACCAAAAATCATGATTATACACCACGGGACTAAACGTCTAACTACAAAAACATTGTAACCCCAAACTTAATTCTGGATACAATTCTGAATTTGGCCTATAGCAACCTCATATAGCAACCTCATATAGCAACCTCATATAGCAACCTCATATAGCCCTCATATAGCAACCTCATATAGCCCTCATATAGCCCTCATATAGCAACCTCATATAGCCCTCATATAGCAACCTCATATAGCCCTCATATAGCAACCTCATATAGCCCTCATATAGCAACCTCATATAGCCCTCATATAGCAACCTCATATAGCAACCTCATATAGCAACCTCATATAGCCCTCATATAGCAACCTCATATAGCCCTCATATAGCCCTCATATAGCAAAATGTTAAGCCATGTGTGCAAACTAGCTGTTGTAATATGATTATTATTATATTGAGAACATAAGAAATGTAATTATGAACAATTAAATTGTGCTAAATTAGACTAAATGTGTCAAATGAACAGCAGCTGTTACATTCCCTACACTGTCTTTGTAGCCAATTCAATCAACGTTGAACAGTACAGTAAAGCTATTTGAAAAGTAAAACTACATCGAAAAGTAAAAGTATTCATGCAAAATATATATCATGCTTATTATTCTTCCTCCAGCTTCAGTTTATATGTGCACAAATCCATGATTGCTGGGCTGTTGTGTACAACCATGGGATTTCATATATGTCAGCAAATCTAGGAGCATTGGTTTTGTCTCCAGCATAACAGATAGTAGTTACCTGGTCTCAGTAATGAAAAAACCTTTGTATTCTGAAATAATGTTTTTTTATAATAACAATAATATGATTATAAATTTATATATAGACATTTTGAGTGGAAGACTAATCTAGTCTGGCTAAGGAATATGTTTTACTGGGAGGAATCAGACAGGTATTACATGGGGGGCCCTTAATCTAGCTGTGGATGGTCTACACATTGATGGTCTGCACATGGATGGTCTGCACATGGATGGTCTGCATATGGATGGTCTGCATATGGATGGTCTACACATGGATGTTCTGCATATGGATGGTCTACACATGGATGGTCTACACATGGATGGTCTACACATGGATGGTCTGCACATGGATGGTCTGCATATGGATGGTCTACACATGGATGGTCTACACATGGATGGTCTACACATGGATGGTCTGCACATGGATGGTCTACACATGGGTGGTCTGCATATGGAATGTCTGCATATGGATGGTCTGCACATGGATGGTCTGCACATGGATGGTCTGCATATGGATGGTCTGCACATGGATGGTCTACACATGGATGGTCTACACATGGATGGTCTACACATGGATGGTCTACACATGGATGGTCTGCACATGGATGGTCTGCACATGGATGGTCTGCACATGGATGGTCTGCATATGGATCGTCTGCACATGGATGGTCTACACATGGATGGTCTACACATGGATGGTCTGCACATGGATGGTCTGCATATGGATGGTCTACACATGGATGGTCTACACATGGATGGTCTGCACATGGATGGTCTGCATATGGAATGTCTGCATATGGATGGTCTGCACATAAATGGTCTGCACATGGATGGTCTGCACATGGATGGTCTGCATATGGATGGTCTACACATGGATGGTCTGCACATGGATGGTCTGCATATGGATGGTCTACACATGGATGGTCTGCACATGGATGGTCTGCACATGGATGGTCTGCATATGGATGGTCTACACATGGATGGTCTGCATATGGATGGTCTGCATATGGATGGTCTACACATGGATGGTCTGCACATGGATGGTCTGCATATGGAATGTCTGCATATGGATGGTCTGCACATAAATGGTCTGCACATGGATGGTCTGCATATGGATGGTCTACACATGGATGGTCTGCATATGGATGGTCTGCACATGGATGGTCTGCACATGGATGGTCTGCATATGGATGGTCTGCATATGGATGGTCTACACATGGATGGTCTACACATGGATGGTCTGCACATGGATGGTCTGCACATGAATGGTCTACACATGGATGGTCTACTCTACACATGGATGGTCTGCACATGGGTGGTCTGCATATGGATTGTCTACACATGGATGGTCTACACATGGATGGTCTGCACATGGATGGTCTACACATGGGCACTGGTCCTTATGTCGGCATCAGCATGGTGTTTGGTAACTCGTGTTTTACCACATGTGCACACGAATAACAACATGCTTGGTGAGTGAACGCACGTTTATTTTTGTCTTGCATTTGTTTGAGGGCGGATAAAAACTAGACGACCAACCCTATATGCTGATGCATCACATCAATCATCTGCAGTCTGACACTGCCTCTGAAAATAGCACCCTAATCCATTCTGAGTGCTCTGCTTTTGACCAAGGCCGATACGGCACTACGTAGAAAGTAGGGAACCATTATGGAAAAAGGAACCCACCACCAATGTACGGTTTTCCATTGGACTTAATAAAACCCTGACTCCTCTGTTCAGGTTACTTACACAGCGTCACTGTTTGCTCTTTGTCTTAACACACTTAAAAAGCACTCCTTGTCCGAGCAATTTAAAAAAGCAATTTGTTCTCTTTTTTTCTCCCCCTGTTTGCTTTTACAGCGTTCTGGCATTGTGCTCAGCAGACCGCACGTAAATCTCAGGTTGGGTCTATGAAAGTGTCATCAGCATGAACTTTCTCTTCAGAGAGTAAGAGAGAGGGCTACGTGTGGTCTGTGTGTGTGTGTGTGTGTGTGTGTGTGTGTGTGTGTGTGTGTGTGTGTGTGTGTGTGTGTGTGTGTGTGTGTGTGTGTGCGTGCGCGAGTGTGTATGTAGGTTTAGTCTCATCTCATCTATGTAGGTTTGGTATCAGTGGTTAATGTGTGTATATATGTAGGTTTGGTATCAGTGGTTAATGTGTATATATGTAGGTTTGGTATCAGTGGTTAATGTGTATATATGTAGGTTTGGTATCAGTGATTAATGTGTGTATATATGTAGGTTTGGTATCAGTGGTTAATGCGTATATATGTAGGTTTGGTATCAGTGGTTAATGCGTATATATGTAGGTTTGGTATCAGTGGTTAATGTGTGTATATATGTAGGTTAGGTAGGACTGTGTGTATGTTGATGTGGAATGGTGGAAGGCAAGAACAAAATTGAGGTAGAAAGTGGCGACTTGAATGGACGGATGGACGTGAACATCTCTTTCACACTCCTTCCACAGCGAGTGGCCTGATTAATCTTTCGGCGGTCGCTTTGTCATCTTTTATTTGTGACAACTCCTCCATTCCAACAGATTCATCACAAGTAGATTGATCTGTTTCTGTGTCCTTGTCCGAGCTCTGCAGTATGCCATAGGAATGACTGCGGATACGGCCAGACACACACACATTTATGTATATATATGTATGTATATACGTACTATAAAAAAAGATTCTGAATCTCAATGGGATTTCTACTGGTTAAATAAAGAATAAATAATAAAAAATTTAAAAATACTAACAACTTAAAAAAGTCTGTCTTCTGCTAATCTCAACAAATCGGATCTCCGATAATCAGATTCAGATATGTCCATGAAGACCTCTAAAAGGTAGCCAGAATCGTCACACAAAAAATGATTAAGTAGACACATGAAGCTTGCTAAAAAGCAATTACATTATTGGACACAATACCCAACAGCGAAAGAGAAAAACATGGATCTTAGAAAAAATAAAAAGCTGAATTGCTTTTTAAAAACTGAGAGAGAGAGGTACAGGAACATAGAGCGACGGAGAGACAGCAATAGAGACAGACAGTAAGCCGTAGAGATAGAAGGAAACGTGTTGACAGCCAGACAGAGACAAAGACACGCCCTCCTCAATAGCAGGGCTCATAATTCAAATGTTATCTAATACCCCCAGGTGATTATCAGAATGAAAGACTGGGCCCCAGTCCACACACACCGCACACCCGCTTAATCACACACATTTCCAGAGGGAGGCTGACTTAGCCTCTGCAGCCACAGAGACAGCCCAGTAAATAACTGTACGCTCGCCTGTAGATGCCCTCATGGGAAAACAAATGAATTAGTTTAGTGAGGAAGGTCCACAGAGCAAACCCACGCTCATACTAGCCAGGGTCTGGGGGAAACGGATATATAACTACTGCCGGTGTCCGGAGACGTTACTCCAGTCCATCTCACCCTCAAGATAATGCCAAATGACATCCTGAAACCATAGTCAGTGCACTGCTTCTGCCCAGTATAGTGAAATCCTATATAGGGAATTGTGTTTCTGTTTCTTTTAGAAAAACAGATACAACAGACATGCAACCAGATACTGTAACGGCTGTATCCAATTGGCTGTGTGTTCAATATCTGTCCGTTATTCTCCATTTAGAGTCCTAGGGACCAATACAGTGATGCACTCAGCAGGGAAAGTGGTTGTCAGTTGAGACACATGGTTAGAAACATTTGGGAAGTGGAGGTTACTGAGTTGATTTCAGGATACCTGTGCCATGACGTAGGTAGTTGAATATGACATAAGCATTTGCATTTGAACACATAAGCATTTGCCGACACTTATCCAGAGCATTGCAGTACGTTCATTTTCACAATGAAAATGGCCAAGGTCACTCATTACGCAGTTTTACTGGCAGCACCTTGTAGGACAACTGCAACGTCTGCATTGACTTATCAAGAAGCTCCAAACTTGCGGAGTGTGTTATTATCACAGCAACTCATGCAGACACACACACACACACATACCAAACCAGGGACCTGCTACTCTGTCCAACACACAGACTGAGAGACACCTTAGTGACCAGCATCGTGCGAAACCAATGTACTGTAGTGCTAATGACGATGTAGTTATTTCTGTGTCCCAGGCTGACTGCCCAAAGCCGTAGAGAATGCAGGGCTCCTAAATGTCCTCCCTGCTATTGATAGGTGCACTTTCCAGGGAGTAGGAACATAAAACTAGCCTTTATTGACCGTCTAGCCTTAAGGACCTGCGGAAGTGAAACCAAAACTTGATTTGAATCTTGGCTACTCCCACAGGTAAGACACAAAGATATACACAGGCACACATATACTCAAACCTTACATGTGCACACAGAAGGAAACATGCCCTGTCTAACGTCAAAGACAGAATGCACTGACATACTGCACACATTCAATTGTTCTTAATAAAAAAATCACAAATTGAGTAAAACAGAAGAAAACAATGTCTAGCAGGGGCAGAACACGGCTGGATATTGTAGCACGAACACCAACACACTAAGGTGTTAATGTGTAGCTGGAGCAGAAGACGGCTGGATATAGTAGCACGAACACCAACACACTAAGGTGTTAATGTGTAGCTGGAGCAGAACACGGCTGGATATAGTAGCACGAACACCAACACACTAAGGTGTTAATGTGTAGCAGGAGCAGAACACAGCTGGATATAGTAGCACGAACACCAACACACTAAGGTGTCAATGTGTAGCAGGAGCAGAACACAGCTGGATATAGTAGCACGAACACCAACACACTAAGGTGTTAATGTGTAGTAGGAGCTGAACACGGCTGGATATAGTAGCACGAACACCAACACACTAAGGTGTCAATGTGTAGCAGGAGCAGAACACAGCTGGATATAGTAGCACGAACACCAACACACTAAGGTGTCAATGTGTAGCAGGAGCAGAACACAGCTGGATATAGTAGCACGAACACCAACACACTAAGGTGTTAATGTGTAGCTGGAGCAGAACACAGCTGGATATAGTAGCACGAACACCAACACACTAAGGTGTCAATGTGTAGCAGGAGCAGAACACAGCTGGATATAGTAGCACGAACACCAACACACTAAGGTGTTAATGTGTAGCAGGAGCAGAACACAGCTGGATATAGTAGCACGAACACCAGCACACTAAGGTGTCAATGTGTAGCAGGAGCAGAACACAGCTGGATATAGTAGCACGAACACCAACACACTAAGGTGTTAATGTGTAGCTGGAGCAGAACACAGCTGGATATAGTAGCACGAACACCAACACACTAAGGTGTTAATGTGTAGTAGGAGCTGAACACGGCTGGATATAGTAGCACGAACACCAACACACTAAGGTGTTAATGTGTAGTAGGAGCTGAACACGGCTGGATATAGTAGCACGAACACCAACACACTAAGGTGTCAATGTGTAGCTGGAGCAGAACACGGCTGGATATAGTAGCACGAACACCAACACACTAAGGTGTTAATGTGTAGCAGGAGCAGAACACAGCTGGATATAGTAGCACGAACACCAACACACTAAGGTGTTAATGTGTAGCAGGAGCAGAACACAGCTGGATATAGTAGCACGAACACCAACACACTAAGGTGTTAATGTGTAGCAGGAGCAGAACACGGCTGGATATAGTAGCACGAACACCAACACACTAAGGTGTTAATGTGTAGTAGGAGCTGAACACGGCTGGATATAGTAGCACGAACACCAACACACTAAGGTGTTAATGTGTAGCAGGAGCAGAACACAGCTGGATATAGTAGCACGAACACCAACACACTAAGGTGTTAATGTGTAGCAGGAGCAGAACACAGCTGGATATAGTAGCACGAACACCAACACACTAAGGTGTTAATGTGTAGTAGGAGCAGAACACAGCTGGATATAGTAGCACGAACACCAACACACTAAGGTGTTAATGTGTAGTAGGAGCTGAACACGGCTGGATATAGTAGCACGAACACCAACACACTAAGGTGTTAATGTGTAGTAGGAGCTGAACACGGCTGGATATAGTAGCACGAACACCAACACACTAAGGTGTTAATGTGTAGTAGGAGCTGAACACGGCTGGATATAGTAGCACGAACACCAACACACTAAGGTGTCAATGTGTAGCTGGAGCAGAACACGGCTGGATATAGTAGCACGAACACCAACACACTAAGGTGTTAATGTGTAGCAGGAGCAGAACACAGCTGGATATAGTAGCACGAACACCAACACACTAAGGTGTTAATGTGTAGCAGGAGCAGAACACAGCTGGATATAGTAGCACGAACACCAACACACTAAGGTGTTAATGTGTAGCAGGAGCAGAACACAGCTGGATATAGTAGCACGAACACCAACACACTAAGGTGTCAATGTGTAGCTGGAGCAGAACACGGCTGGATATAGTAGCACGAACACCAACACACTAAGGTGTTAATGTGTAGCTGGAGCAGAACACGGCTGGATATAGTAGCACGAACACCAACACACTAAGGTGTTAATGTGTAGCTGGAGCAGAACACAGCTGGATATAGTAGCACGAACACCAACACACTAAGGTGTTAATGTGTAGTAGGAGCAGAACACAGCTGGATATAGTAGCACGAACACCAACACACTAAGGTGTTAATGTGTAGTAGGAGCTGAACACGGCTGGATATAGTAGCACGAACACCAACACACTAAGGTGTTAATGTGTAGTAGGAGCTGAACACGGCTGGATATAGTAGCACGAACACCAACACACTAAGGTGTCAATGTGTAGCTGGAGCAGAACACGGCTGGATATAGTAGCACGAACACCAACACACTAAGGTGTTAATGTGTAGCAGGAGCAGAACACAGCTGGATATAGTAGCACGAACACCAACACACTAAGGTGTTAATGTGTAGCAGGAGCAGAACACAGCTGGATATAGTAGCACGAACACCAACACACTAAGGTGTTAATGTGTAGTAGGAGCTGAACACGGCTGGATATAGTAGCACGAACACCAACACACTAAGGTGTTAATGTGTAGTAGGAGCTGAACACGGCTGGATATAGTAGCACGAACACCAACACACTAAGGTGTTAATGTGTAGTAGGAGCTGAACACGGCTGGATATAGTAGCACGAACACCAACACACTAAGGTGTCAATGTGTAGCTGGAGCAGAACACGGCTGGATATAGTAGCACGAACACCAACACACTAAGGTGTTAATGTGTAGCTGGAGCAGAACACGGCTGGATATAGTAGCACGAACACCAACACACTAAGGTGTTAATGTGTAGCAGGAGCAGAACACAGCTGGATATAGTAGCACGAACACCAACACACTAAGGTGTTAATGTGTAGCAGGAGCAGAACACAGCTGGATATAGTAGCACGAACACCAACACACTAAGGTGTTAATGTGTAGTAGGAGCTGAACACGGCTGGATATAGTAGCACGAACACCAACACACTAAGGTGTTAATGTGTAGCAGGAGCAGAACACGGCTGGCTAAGCAAACATGCTACAGATCCATTATCCAGCACTGTGTTTGTGAGCGTGTGCATGTGTTTTCATCTCCTGATGCTTGCTAACCACGGTCTGGGCTCTTTAACTCCACTGACCACAAGATCAGTAATTCTGCGGGGGCATTGTTTACATCACCGGGCGCTTACCAGTGAAGTGCTGTTTACAGGGTCTAATAAAGGCCATGCCTCTGGGAGGACGATGCAGAAGATGTAGATGTGGTCAGCTGCCGTGACGATGCTGTAAACTCAGTTCTTGAACTGACAAATACAGACTAGAGTGAAGCTCCCCCATGACAAGCAACCGATCAGGAAATTGTTTTCAGTCCGACACATAGAATTGAGGTGCTCTCTGAACTTGACTAGGTTCTGTAGTTTTCCCACATAGGAAAACGCTTTGAACCACATATACACTGTCTGCAATTCTTTATGTATTGCATTTTCATATTGTGATTTGCTGATTTTGACTAGACCATGTTAAACAATGAAATCATACTTCCAAACACAATGTGATATCACAATCATTTAAATAATTTTCTTTAAACAATATAAGTTAATAACTGGAATTAGATGCAACATGATTATGTTATATATATATATATATATATATATGTATATATATATATATATATATATATATATATATATAAAACGATGTTACCTTAGTGGCTAACACAATAACACAAAGCCAATTTCAGCATGTGACATTCTTATATAATTGTTTTTTAGAAGTGCAAAATTAATTTCGAACTAAAAAAACGTACCATTTTCAAATTCAAATCAGAAACGAAGTCAAACAATTGGATGTTTAAAAGGAGGAACTTATAACGCAGCAGACTCTGCACATTTTCTAGTGAGGGTTCCCATCTCCTCACATAGCAAGAACACAGCGTATTGCTTTGTAAAAAAAGAATAGAGAGACAATATGGGCAAAAGTATGTGGACAGCCAAGTTGGCCTCTCTTTTGCAGCTATAACAACCGCTACTCTTCTGGGAAGACTTTCCACAATATTTTAGAGTGCCTCTGTGGGAAAGTGTGCCAATTCAGCCAAAAGAGAATGTGATGTCAGGCAAGGTCCCCCACACCAACCATGTGTAAATGGACCAGGCTTGTTACTAAGGGGCACAGTCATACTGGAACAGGAAATGTCCTTCCCCAAACTGGTGCCACAAACTTTGAAGCACGCAATTGTCTAAAATGTAGTAATTGTATGTATTCTGGAGCGTTAGCATGACCCTTCACTGGGAGTAAGGGACCAATCCCAAACCTTTAAACACAGCCCCAGAACATCATCCATACTTCACCAAACATTACAGTGGGCACAATACATTCTGAGAGATATCCATATTCTGATTCATCTCTACGTTTCCAATGCTCCTGAGTCCAGTGGTGGCGTGCTGTACACCACTCCAGCCGACGCCTGGCATTAACTTACTGAGGTAAAAATGTCATCCAATGACATTACCAAGTAATTGAGCTCATCAGTATGACCCATTGTACTGGAAATGTTTGTCTACGGAGGCTTAATGGCTGTGTGATGGATTGTAGGCATCTGTGAGCAATGGGTGTGGCTGATGACATAATATTTACTTCAAAATGGCATAGATCTAGACATGTTTGCCCATACAATCTACTGGCTGACTGGAGTGCAGAGCTTCAACATATACTGACAAAATAATATAGCGTTTTGGATTTCAGAATCAATTTTAATATTTTCCTTACTTTCAATGGTGATTATACGTGCGACCAAAAAGGTTCTTTAAAGAACAACAAAGGGTGCTTCAAACGGGTCCGCCAAAGAATGTACTTGGAACAAAAGTGTAGTTGAGTACTGCATAACTGTTACATGAACATTTGATTATTTACAGGGAAATCTCTAGACCCAACATGTGAAAATAAGGAATCAAACTGAATACGATTTTCAACACAAACCAAATGCTTACAGAGAAGATTTGCAGATCATTGATTTTCAGTAAAACGCTAATGTCAATTCTGTTTCTATTAGTAGAGGGAGTGATTTGTCAGTGTTGTGCTGGGATAAAACAGCACCATTTCAATGGTCCCCACATGAATCTGATGTAAACAGATGCTAATACAGTCAGAAAGCGACAACAAAATAGAGCACCCAAGCTACCTGCTGAAGAGATAGTGGTGTTTCAATGTCCCCTCAATCATGTAAGACGAACACACAGACGAGTTCTGATGCCGCGCGGAAAACGCGTAAACCCACAACACGTTTCCCTGTGTAATTAATTGAACAGTCCTTTGCGGCTGAATGAGTCGAAGAACAAAAAATGACATAATTAAAAGTAAACAGCCTAAACTCTTCCGTTCTCCCTTTTCTCTTCTACAGGCATATAAATATACACACACGCGCACACACTCAAGCGTCGGCGCTGGCACCCCTGTGGAGAGTATCAATGCAGCAGCTGGCATAGCCCAGGGCAGTGGGACTTCAGCGCTGTGTTTAAGACTCATCGCCTGGGGGGCCTGCCAGGAGTTGTCTATCACCCAGCGGGGCTGGGACAAGTCACACACAACAGACACATGCACACACACAACAGATGCATGCACACACACACACACCTACACACACACACACACACACACACAACAGACACATTCACACACACAACAGATGCATGCACACACACAACAGATGCACGCACACACACACACCTACACACACACACACACACAACAGACACATGCACACACACAACAGATGCATGCACACACACACACACACACACACACACACACACACACACACACACACACACAACAGACACATTCACACACACAACAGATGCATGCACATGCACACACACACAACAGATGCATGCACACACACACACACACACACACACACACACACACACACACACACACACACAACAGACACATTCACACACACAACAGATGCATGCACATGCACACACACACAACAGATGCATGCACATGCACACACACACAACAGATGCATGCACACTAGTGATGCGCGGGTCGGGTTTTTTCCAACAGGACACAACATATGAATGCACACACACACACACACCTACACACACACACACACAACGGACACATGCACACACACAACAGACACATGCACACACACAACAGACACATGCACACACACAACAGATGCATGCACACACACAACAGATGCATTCACACACACACACACACACACCTACACACACACACACAACAGACACATGCACACACAGAACAGATGCATGCACACACACAACAGATGCATGCACACACACACACACACGCACGCAAGCACAGAAAAAAAGACCGCTCCCTACAATGCGTAATGTATTCAAGTTGGTTTAGTCAGTTTATATGACCAGGGATTTTTAGTGTAATGGTTTTTCTGAAAGAACCCAAGTTTTGATGTTAATTGCCAGATTTAAAACAAAGTGTCTGTATTTAGAACTGCGTTCTGCACGAAAAAATACTTTCTATAATATTTTTATGACAAGGACCCATTTGAAATGTATAAATGAAACGACCATGTCACTAGAAAACACATCCATGGTGTTGGAGACCCAAGACAAATAGGGCTAGAGCCTGACAGCAAATCACTAAGGTACTACTGAGATCTAGTGCTTCATAGGCAAAACATTACAGGTCTTTAAGGAACAAACCCATGTATTTCTTGATGTTTTGGCAGCACACTCAAGGACTGTATTCAGTTCCTACTCAAACTTTTTTAAACACATGAATATTCCCATACTTAGAATATGTGTACACTACACACACGCCAAGCACACACCAAGCACACACCAAGCACACACAAAGCACACATGCTCCCCAAGAATATACCCTGTCATAAAGCACTTAGGATGACACAAAGGAATACATTACAATTTCATAAATGTCATCTATAGTCAACTACTAATGTCAATCAATCCTCCAGGCCAGAAAAAAGTCACTGCCACAGCGGGGGGTTTCTAAAATATGCAGCGCTGACAAGTCAAAGTACTATCAATGCTTCAAAAATGTTCCCAATGAAAAAGTAGAACCAGCACGTCTCAAATATTCATGTTTCGTCACATATAACATTAATAATTGTTTGCTTTTGTCACATTTCCATGTTTGATACCTAACCAGTAACCTCGTTACTTTTGGCCCAAGGGGGTTTTCTTAAGCGAAAGACCTCTCCTCCTGTCTAGTCTCTAGTTTTTCTTTACTTTTGAGGGGAGCACACTTACCTAATCGCCTGCTCAAAAATTTACATCTCCTCAATCAGTCAACGATTTCTACGTTTCCAGGTAACTAAGAGACGGGTTAAGCCAGGGGCAGACTGATATAAGTTGTCATCATAGACGATTGACAAAATAAACCGAACACTGAAATTTGGAAGTCAGGTAATTAATCGCCTACTGGTTAAAACTTAAAATAGATTATTTAATTAACACTCAAAACAATAACAATGATTGTATTTCTTTTTTATGGCAGATTGGGTGCTTGAGTGCAGATTGGGTGCTTGAGTGCAGATTGGGTGCTTGAGTGCAGATTGGGTGCTTGAGTGCAGATTGGGTGCTTGAGTGCAGATTGGGTGCTTGAGTGCAGATTGGGTGCTTGAGTGCAGATTGGGTGCTTGAGTGCAGATTGGGTGCTTGAGTGCAGATTGGGTGCTTGAGTGCAGATTGGGTGCTTGAGTGCAGATTGGGTGCTTGAGTGCAGATTGGGGTCTTGAGTGCCCAAAAACCTGCGGTTCTCCTCCTCTCATTTTCATTGAAAAGTATTCGACCCGAATTAACCCACATGTAAAAAAGATATAATAATCAAAAATACATTTTTCATCCCACAAAGATGGTAGTTACCCTTAAATGAGTATGAACTTGTATGTAAAGCTCTACCTGTATGGTAGAGATATGGGCCGCTTCCTGTCTGTGGGGTTAATCCAAGGTCCACTGACACTTTCATACCGACACTGACCTTGCTTTGGCCGTTGAAGGGATGGATGCTTGTCTCTGGTAAACAGCGCCGTCTGCTTTTATCAGAGGAGTCATGTTCAGTTGTTAGCACTGCTACTCCGGGCCTGTTAGTGTTGGTTTGCAGCTGGAGCCAGATCGCCGGGGTGCATTTAAATGAACACTGTATCTGATAATGCCTTCTTAGGCTTTGAATTCATCCTTGCACTGTCTGTCCATGCCAACGCATCCCGAGTCTCACCGAAATGAATTATTCAACTCTTAATGCTGTTATTTCCTTTCATTCTTTTTTGTTGTGGATCTTTTCCGATGCTGCTTGGACTGATCTTTGAGAACGAACGGGTAGAGACTCCCGTTGATTCAATGCCACAGAAAAAAAGACATGAATAGAATTCACATATCTGCTGTGATACTGGGGGAATTTAAATCTCCCCTTAATAACAGTGGAACACTTTCATGCTAACATCTAAATTCAGCCCACGTGCCGGCCGACCGATTTCTGTTGTCCCTGTGTAATGTTAACATGTGACTTCATCTAAAGCACAGACGGACAAACCAGGGCAGGAGAAGGTTAGAACAAAACGAGCGAAAGTATAGAGCAGAAATAAAGTGTGATTCCAAATCCCTTTATATCCATCTGGTGTCAAGGCCAAAAGATGAACAGAATGCATGAAAAGTCTCATCTAGGTACGAAGCGAACGTGAAGCTCTTACAGTGCCTGGAAAGTCATACGACCGGAGGGATATAAGTGAATGGGTGAACAGAACAGGCAAATGGAATTGGGTTTTAAAGCTGGTAAATGTAAAAAGTGCCCGCTCTGAGGTGTCCTGTAATCTCCATGCAAAATGAGAGACAACGGGAACGGAATGGGCGAAAGCAGGAGAGAAATGTAAAAATGTGGAGCTGAGTACGTACGGAATGTGATGCCAGTGGACTTACTGACCGCTCGATCTGGGTTGTCCTGTCATCATAGTTTTTCATCCAATCAGACCATCTGCTCACTGTCTCCCACAGTGCATTTGGGCTAGGCCTGCTCCTATCAGACGGTAGAGTTGGCAACTTCATTCGCCTCTAACCAGCCATCAAGCTGTCAACCTGTCGTCTACAATTATAAACCGTCCACAAGCACACAGTTAAAAAGTGTAGCTCGTTTCACGGTTCCATCTTTTCAGAAAGACTCAATTGTGAATACTTGGACCAGGGACAAAGGGTCAGAAAGAATGGACTTTAGCTTCATTAAAGTTTGAATATTATAGTTGTTCTATATATTCTTTATTTCTTATTGGTTTGTCGTGTCTAGATCTCCCCCAACTGTCATAACCGTGTCTTTTCTTGTCATGTGCTGCCCTATTCGGGTCTTGGTTTTTCCCCTCAGAGACAGATTTAGTCCTTCCTGTCATTTTTGTAATCATGTGTTTTCATGTGTTTCCTCTCACTTGTGCCTGGTTACCCTTCGATAACACATGCATTTAGTTTGGTCCTTTTTTCCACGTCCAAGTCATTCATGTCTTCATGTCAGTAGTTTCTGACCTGCCATTTCTGTAATCAAGTTTTTCCCAGTCTGTTTATTAAAAGTTTAATACTTTTTGTTTAAGTACTCCGCAAATGTGTCCTGCTCCTTGTCTGTTCCTGACATCAAATGTTAACCTATAAAGCTTTACATCATCTTGCTCCTATTTTCCTCACTAAATTAGTCCAGCCATACATACATAGAAATTACAAGATGCTGGCTTTCTGGTACCAAACAAACAACCAGAGTTTTCTCCCATAGAGATCCACTACTATGATGCCAGTAGAGGACAGGCCACACCCCAGAGCCTGGTTCCTCTATAGATATCATCAGTGAGTTTTTCCTAGCCCATGTATCCACCTGTCTCGAGGCTGGGTTTCTGTAAAAAGGGCTTTACAAAGAACATTTGATTGATAGATTTGATATGACTTGTGACTGAACTTGAACTTGAGCTGTATGACTCGAGAGACTAGTTTCGATTTTCCCAGCACCTTCCTCTAATCCTCTCTCGGCTTAGTCACATTCGGAAAATCGGTACCTATGGATTTGGGAGCGATGTCATGGTGGGGAGGAAAATGACAGCATGTAGGCAGAACATGTAAAGCTAAAATGACAGTGGCCTGGTTCTGAGCCACTGCCTACGGTGCCTACTGCAGACGCGTGGGTTCAGGCCAGCTGCCATGTGCAGCACACTCACCTCTCTGTCTTTATCACTTTCACTGTCCAATAATAAAGCATCAAAATGCGCCCTAAAAATATCCTTAACACTATAACTACTGAGGCAGTTGCCACAATGTCTAAATGTGCAAGACATCTGAAATCCCACATATAAAGGTACGAACTGACGGCGGAGCCAAGCCGAGCTAGATTCTCCTGAGTTAATGTCAGAATGAAATACTGTTGGGAGATTGTAAATTCAATTCCAGGGTTTTTGGTGATTAGTTGAACAACAGTGTGTTTCGTGGAGGATGGCTTCAGTAGGTTCCTCAATTCAAATGTTGCAATTAGACTTCCACGGCATCTCCACTGTGTGTCTCCACTGTGTCACACCCTGATATTTCTCACCTGGCCTGTCCTGTGTTTCCACACCCCCACCAGGTGTTTCCTATGTTGTCATTATCACCTGGGTATTATATGTCAGTGTTTCCTGTTCCCAGATCATTTGTCTTTACACTTGTTTCCAGCGTTTACTACCTGTTGTTTCCATAGGACCTGTTTCTGCCTTATGTTCCTGCCGACCTGTTTCTGTTCTCTGACTCCGAGTCTGCCTTATCCCCGTCTACTGATCCTTTGTGACCTTTTGTCTCCCTCACGACCACGACCCAGCCCACGCCTCGGTACCGCCAGTCATCTGGTTCTGTGTATGAACTCCTGGCTGTCCCCGTCCACGACCCAGCCCACGCCTCGGTACCACCAGTCATCTGATTCTGTGTATGAACTCCTGGCTGCCCCCGACCACGACCCAGCCCACGCCTCGGTACCGCCAGTCATCTGATTCTGTGTATGAACTCCTGGCTGTCCCCGACCACGACCCAGCCCACGCCTCGGTACCGCCAGTCATCTGATTCTGTGTATGAACTCCTGGCTGTCCCTGAACCTGCCTGCCCTTTAATAAATCATTCCTATACATTACCTGGTCTCCACCCCAGTGTCTGCACTTCGGTCCTTGTTCTGTTCGTGACACCAATGTTATGTGCATCCAATGGCCCCACAAGCATTTATTTTCGTTTTTAATATCTTTACATAGGCTTCATTTAATAATTAAAACATATGTTTGAAACGATATTCCAGGACATTATATGAGTCGAAGTTGAACATAACTTTGCAATTCACATCTTCACAGACAACAATGGAATGTCTCACTTCAAATAAATTCATCGAAACACAGTAAGAGAGAAAGCAAGAGATAGAGAAATAGTTAGGGGTTAAGACAGAAATTGAGGTAAGATATTAGAAAATATAAGAGGGAAAGTTTAGTGTTAGCGATTTCTTTGGCACCGTGATCTAAGCTGTTCTTTTTTTAGCACCAAGCTTACCACCATAATCTTGGTTCATGACTGGCCTTTCCCCCTAGCTGATGAGGGAAGATGGCAGGGAAGCCCCAGAGATGCTAGAAATTGTCCAGCAGGCCCTCATAGAAAACAGAGGTCTTCAGGTGTATTCAGGAGTATGCCCTCATATCAGTTAACCCACGCGACTTTCTAGTTGGACAAGCAGTGTAGAAACTGCAGCTTGCTGAAATCTTCTTGTCAGGAGTTGTACAATGACACAGAGATGTGATACAATATGCCACATTTTGAGAATGGGAAAAAAGGAAGGTAGAATTCATCACAACAATAAAATAATCTGAGCAAGAGACGGGCAGACAGTGAGCTATGTCACAAGCAGGATAACGTTGAACCGTTACCCTTCCAATACCACTCGCTTCTAATGTCATCTGTTTGTGATGAACAACGCCAGCTGCACAACGCTGGCTTCACAACGCCAGCTGCACAACGCCAGCTGCACAACGCCAGCTGCACAACGCCAGCTCCATTAAGCTAGCTGAACAACGCCAGCTGCACAATGCCAGCTGCACAACGCCAGCTGCACAACGCCAGCTGAACAACGCCAGCTGCATAAAGCCAGCTGAACAACGCCAGCTGCACAACGCTAGCCGCACAACGCTAGCCGCACAACGCCAGCTGCATAAAGCCAGCTGAACAACGCCAGCTGCATAACGCTAGCCGCACAACGCTAGCCGCACAACGCCAGCTGCATAAAGCCAGCTGAACAACGCCAGCTGCACAACGCCAGCTGCATAACGCTAGCCGCACAACGCCAGCTGCATAACGCTAGCCGCACAACGCCAGCTGCATAACGCTAGCCGCACAATGCCAGCTGAAGCCAGGAGTCTTTTACAATGGTGGTAATATATGGAGATCTGCATCATACATATGGAATCGCATGCTAATCGGAGACTAAAGCCAGCAATTACAGCATTAAATCTAAATTAAATCTAGCTCAAATGGGTCTCTGTAACAAATCAATGTTACATGTAAACAGTCCCAAATGGCACCCTGTTCCCTAGATTCCTGCATACATTCACACACTACTTATGCTATATTTGGACTACACACCGTAATGACCTTCACAATTAGCTCCTGCGCCAAAAACATATAGTAGACTTGTGCTATGGCTGGATGCTTCAAAAACATAACTAATGTGTGTGTGAGATGGCGATAGAGAGATGGATGTTTGATTACATTGTCACTTAGGACACTGTTCACAGAATACTCAGTAGTTACAAAAGGCACTGAAGAGAGTGAATTAATGAGAGAAATCTTTAAGTTGTGAAAAGAAGAGACATTCTGTAATTGAGTTTTTCAGTTGTCTGAAGCTAAAATAATAAATAACAAAAAGTATATGAGCCTTATCCATCCACGTTCTACCAGGGTTTTGGTACACACCGTTTTCTCTTATACTTTACACAGTGTTTATGCATGTTTCTTAGTAATAAACTGTTCCTAAGAAGACACATCTGAAATTTGTTTTATCTTAGAAGAGAGGATCCCACAATGATATGCATTCAAACGTTGAAGGTTATACATATTTGATGCCTCACGCCACACTAAGAAATGATCCCATTACAATTTAAAGCTTTTATTATTAAAATATAACTGCAACCTTGGCTTTTGATTAATTTGGCATGTTCTCATCCACATCATGTCATACTGTGACTGCCTTTCCGCAAATAACAATTTGTGCTAAACATGTCTAATCAACTGTTATTTGAACCATTTATTACATATGCAAATACTGTATACAAAACAGCAAAACTTATATTTGTATAATTTCTCTCCCCCGTCAAAATGTATCTTATTTTTTAGCTTTAGATGAAACCATAATTGAATTTTCCATGTTCACCATGTCTTTCCATGTTTGTTTTTACCACTGGAGGTTAAGTCTCTTGCCCTTTACAAAGTAAAGCACGTTTGGATAATTTACCGAAGCTTTTTTGTCTGCATTTGTAGAAGCAGCAGCTTTTGTTATTGAGAAAGACAAACTGAATAGCAGAGTACAAATCATTTGTATTCTGTCTGAAAGTTCTAACCTTTGCTGAGTTGGAGTTAGGACAGAAGCGTAGTGTGAACTAAGGATATGTACAGTTCTTCTCCATTGGTTTGGCTCAATTCTTGAAACAGAAATTACATTCTCAAAACTCGAAGATGATTTGGCAAAACAGTGTTACAGTTCAGCAAAACACTATAGCTCACTTGCAAAAGCTCATATCTCTCCCAAAACTGTTCACGCATGCTTCAAAACTAAATACATTTCCCATATAAAGAGTCAGTGCCACCAAAATGGCAGATATCCTTCTCAATTGCTTTGGCTCATTTCTTGAAACAGACCGGACGTTCTCAACACTCTTGGTGCTTTTGCGAAAATAATGTGGATGGTTCGGCACAACACCATGGTTCACCTGCAAAACCTCATACCTCTCCCAAAACAGTTCACTCATGTGTCAAAACTAAATGTCCTTCTCATTTAACCAGTCAGTGCCCCCAAAATGCTTCGTCCCTTTGGCATTGTGTAAGCACTGCAAGTCAAAATGTTTAGATGTTTTGTCACTATGGGAGAGGACCATTGAATTATCCCTCATGTCCACCTTTCAGTCTTAGCCCAGTCCTTCATTGATAATAGTTACTGTACTGTTTTGTTGTCTAGCTAACAGAATACAATTAAGTATAAAACTGAAAAATATATTAGAAATAGGAATTTAGGGTAAAAGTATGTGTGACACTCCTCCTTCAGTCAAGTTATAGTTTCAATCAATTGCTGTAATATGTAAATGTACCAAATTATCCAAGGGATTTATATATGGTATTCATGGTTTTATGTTCTTGACTACTTTTGACAATTGAACAGACTATTGTGCATGTGATGACTTACACAATGAAATGACGCTGTCACGTTTTGGAGCGAAAAAACATTAGACTGAGAATCAACAATCCGTTTAGATTAACAAGATCTATTCACTTGGAAATTGTGCTAAATGTAGGCTACCTGTACTTAATCATTTGCAAAGATGTACTGAGACATTTGCAATTTGATTAAATGAATGAGAAATTCAATTCTGTTTTGAACAATTGCCAAGTGGTTTGGAGGTTTGTCCATGTTGTTTTGAGAATGTAATTTCTGTTTCAAAAAATGAGGCAAACCAATGGAGAAAAACTGTAATAAAAACTAAACTAAACAGAGACATGAATTAAAACAAATAAAAGAAGTCACAAGCAACAATGTTGAATAAGATGAGCAGACTTAGTGCGAAATATTAAGTCACTATTAAAAGTTATCTCTTTAGCAAGGTCTTTGAATAAGTGTAGTTTGGCCCAGGGAAGTCATCTATCCGTTCATGTCAATTTGAGTAACTCTGTGAGTAATAAACCTTCCCAGAGTGGTTGCGGTTGAAACTTGGTTGATGCTTGTTAAAGTGAATGGATGTTTTCCGTCTTGTTGGGCCCTGTCTGGGGTTTCCCGTTTAGGGCCAAGGATTCCCAGTTTGATTTATGCTGCTATACTATTGGGCCAGGGACGTAAGGAACTCTGGTGTCTAACCTTTCCCTGTGTCCTGTTTCTGCTTCCATTAAGGAGGACATGTGCTTACTGACGACACTGAGGGATCGATCGGCCCTAAGGACATGAAGCAGACCCCTCCTAATTGGGGGTCCACCTGGTTATTTTATAAGACCCTCCGCATTTAAAAAATGCATTCAATAATTATTATAATAATTATTATTTAACTATCAAGTTCAGAGCAACTTGTTGATGTGTGTTCTGTTGGGTTCAGGTTGGGTGTTCGTAAAAGCACTTGCTTTTGCTTCACTACGTTTGTTAGGTAACTATTCAGCTAAAACACCAATTATTCTTACCTTGAGAAACACAGGCGTTAGGCAAAGCAAGTCAGCAAACAGTAATATTTTGCCATGCAAGCTACATGTTCATCTAACAATAAGTAGAACATAAATCTATCCCTTTTTTTAATGTGTTTTTATTTCTTCAGGTGAGTTTGTTACTGTTGCAGCAAAAGAGAAAGGGTAAGCGTGGACCAGAGTGTATAGCAATAGTGAGAGTCTAATTAAAATGATGTGTTTCAATGAAATAAGTGTTTGCATTAAGATACTGAGCAGACAGTCCCAATGGCGAAGGACAAAATGGTTCAGCAAGCAGAGAGACAGCAGGGGACATGGAAGAGGAGAGATTAGACCAAAGTGGAACAGAGAGAACAGTGAGGACAGGAAACAAGATTAATGGAAGAGGAAGAGAGAAGGACGAGTGGTGAGAACAGACAAAGAACACTGCACCTGACATAGTTTGCAGGCAGTTTTTTTATAGTATTTTGGTGTTTAACCCTTTACACGTACGCTCCAAATAACACTTTCTAGGCTGAGTGTTTTGCACGTCATTTCAGTATTCACACCGAATTACAAAATGTGATTATGACACAACATGATTGACCTGCAGCTCCTTTAGCTTCGGTTAACCAGAACCAAAATGTGTGCTATTTATTTTGTTATTTTTTATTTCAATCTTCTTAAAATTATATTTGTATGACAACCAGCAATATTGTAGATAAAACATTATTAAAAGTCTACCTGAATAGTACATAGAGACCTGCCTGTAGTAGTTAACTTCTTACAATCTACTTTAGAATCTACACTAACCAGCAAGTAGCTTTAAATGCATCAATTCCTTTAATGGCTGGAGGTACATTAGCTGCAAAGCATTGCATTTGTGTAAATTCTCATATGCTATTTTGCAATGGTTTAGCCCATTTAACACAGTAGGTAATATTACTTAACCTACCCCATCACAATGTGCACTGAAAATATGTATTTTTAAAGAACGTTTCTGTTGATGTTGGTTGGTACTTAGTTGAGTATAGCTAAGGTGAATCACATTGTATTTCATTGTAATTGTTATGATTATTTAGGACCAGAGAATATGTCTACACGCTACATTACTTGGTAATAGCCACATGTTATCTGTGTAACTCATATTTCTAAGGTTATAGTGACGATGTTACATACTTGGTAATAGCCACATGTTATCTGTGTAACTCATATTTCTAAGGTTATAGTGACGATGTTACATACTTGGTAATAGCCACATGTTATCTGTGTAACTCATATTTCTAAGGTTATAGTGACGATGTTACATACTTGGTAATAGCCACATGTTATCTGTGTAACTCATATTTCTAAGGTTATAGTGACGATGTTACATACTTGGTAATAGCCACATGTTATCTGTGTAACTCATATTTCTAAGGTTATAGTGACGATGTTACATACTTGGTAATAGCCACATGTTATCTGTGTAACTCATATTTCTAAGGTTATAGTGACGATGTTACATACTTGGTAATAGCCACATGTTATCTGTGTAACTCATATTTATAAGGTTATAGTGACGATGTTACATACTTGGTAATAGCCACATGTTATCTGTGTAACTCATATTTCTAAGGTTATAGTGACGATGTTACATACTTTATCTGGTAATAGCCACATGTTATCTGTGTAACTCATATTTCTAAGGTTATAGTGACGATGTTACATACTTGGTAATAGCCACATGTTATCTGTGTAACTCATATTTCTAAGGTTATAGTGACGATGTTACATACTTGGTAATAGCCACATGTTATCTGTGTAACTCATATTTCTAAGGTTATAGTGACGATGTTACATACTTGGTAATAGCCACATGTTATCTGTGTAACTCATATTTCTAAGGTTATAGTGACGATGTTACATACTTGGTAATAGCCACATGTTATCTGTGTAACTCATATTTCTAAGGTTATAGTGACGATGTTACATACTTGGTAATAGCCACATGTTATCTGTGTAACTCATATTTCTAAGGTTATAGTGACGATGTTACATACTTGGTAATAGCCACATGTTATCTGTGTAACTCATATTTCTAAGGTTATAGTGACGATGTTACATACTTGGTAATAGCCACATGTTATCTGTGTAACTCATATTTCTAAGGTTATAGTTATGTTACATACTTGTAATAGCCACATGTTATCTGTGTAACTCATATTTCTAAGGTTATAGTGACGATGTGTTATCTGTAATACATACTTGGTAATAGCCACATGTTATCTGTGTAACTCATATTTCTAAGGTTATAGTGACGATGTTACATACTTGGTAATAGCCACATGTTATCTGTGTAACTCATATTTCTAAGGTTATAGTGACGATGTTACATACTTGGTAATAGCCACATGTTATCTGTGTAACTCATATTTCTAAGGTTATAGTGACGATGTTACATACTTGGTAATAGCCACATGTTATCTGTGTAACTCATATTTCTAAGGTTATAGTGACGATGTTACATACTTGGTAATAGCCACATGTTATCTGTGTAACTCATATTTCTAAGGTTATAGTGACGATGTTACATACTTGGTAATAGCCACATGTTATCTGTGTAACTCATATTTCTAAGGTTATAGTGACGATGTTACATACTTGGTAATAGCCACATGTTATCTGTGTAACTCATATTTCTAAGGTTATAGTGACGATGTTACATACTTGGTAATAGCCACATGTTATCTGTGTAACTCATATTTCTAAGGTTATAGTGACGATGTTACATACTTGGTAATAGCCACATGTTATCTGTGTAACTCATATTTCTAAGGTTATAGTGACGATGTTACATACTTGGTAATAGCCACATGTTATCTGTGTAACTCATATTTCTAAGGTTATAGTGACGATGTTACATACTTGGTAATAGCCACATGTTATCTGTGTAACTCATATTTCTAAGGTTATAGTGACGATGTTACATACTTGGTAATACAATAGCCATGTTATCTGTGTAACTCATATTTCTAAGGTTATAGTGACGATGTTACATACTTGGTAATAGCCACATGTTATCTGTGTAACTCATATTTCTAAGGTTATAGTGACGATGTTACATACTTGGTAATAGCCACATGTTATCTGTGTAACTCATATTTCTAAGGTTATAGTGACGATGTTACATACTTGGTAATAGCCACATGTTATCTGTGTAACTCATATTTCTAAGGTTATAGTGACGATGTTACATACTTGGTAATAGCCACATGTTATCTGTGTAACTCATATTTCTAAGGTTATAGTGAACGATGTTACATACTTGGTAATAGCCACATGTTATCTGTGTAACTCATATTTCTAAGGTTATAGTGACGATGTTACATACTTGGTAATAGCCACATGTTATCTGTGTAACTCATATTTCTAAGGTTATAGTGACGATGTTACATACTTGGTAATAGCCACATGTTATCTGTGTAACTCATATTTCTAAGGTTATAGTGACGATGTTACATACTTGGTAATAGCCACATGTTATCTGTGTAACTCATATTTCTAAGGTTATAGTGACGATGTTACATACTTGGTAATAGCCACATGTTATCTGTGTAACTCATATTTCTAAGGTTATAGTGACGATGTTACATACTTGGTAATAGCCACATGTTATCTGTGTAACTCATATTTCTAAGGTTATAGTGACGATGTTACATACTTGGTAATAGCCACATGTTATCTGTGTAACTCATATTTCTAAGGTTATAGTGACGATGTTACATACTTGGTAATAGCCACATGTTATCTGTGTAACTCATATTTCTAAGGTTATAGTGACGATGTTACATACTTGGTAATAGCCACATGTTATCTGTGTAACTCATATTTCTAAGGTTATAGTGACGATGTTACATACTTGGTAATAGCCACATGTTATCTGTGTAACTCATATTTCTAAGGTTATAGTGACGATGTTACATACTTGGTAATAGCCACATGTTATCTGTGTAACTCATATTTCTAAGGTTATAGTGACGATGTTACATACTTGGTAATAGCCACATGTTATCTGTGTAACTCATATTTCTAAGGTTATAGTGACGATGTTACATACTTGGTAATAGCCACATGTTATCTGTGTAACTCATATTTCTAAGGTTATAGTGACGATGTTACATACTTGGTAATAGCCACATGTTATCTGTGTAACTCATATTTCTAAGGTTATAGTGACGATGTTACATACTTGGTAATAGCCACATGTTATCTGTGTAACTCATATTTCTAAGGTTATAGTGACGATGTTACATACTTGGTAATAGCCACATGTTATCTGTGTAACTCATATTTCTAAGGTTATAGTGACGATGTTACATACTTGGTAATAGCCACATGTTATCTGTGTAACTCATATTTCTAAGGTTATAGTGACGATGTTACATACTTGGTAATAGCCACATGTTATCTGTGTAACTCATATTTCTAAGGTTATAGTGACGATGTTACATACTTGGTAATAGCCACATGTTATCTGTGTAACTCATATTTCTAAGGTTATAGTTATCTGTGTAACTCATATTTCTATTATAGTTACATACTTGGTAATAGCCACATGTTATCTGTGTAACTCATATTTCTAAGGTTATAGTGACGATGTTACATACTTGGTAATAGCCACATGTTATCTGTGTAACTCATATTTCTAAGGTTATAGTGACGATGTTACATACTTGGTAATAGCCACATGTTATCTGTGTAACTCATATTTCTAAGGTTATAGTGACGATGTTACATACTTGGTAATAGCCACATGTTATCTGTGTAACTCATATTTCTAAGGTTATAGTGACGATGTTACATACTTGGTAATAGCCACATGTTATCTGTGTAACTCATATTTCTAAGGTTATAGTGACGATGTTACATACTTGGTAATAGCCACATGTTATCTGTGTAACTCATATTTCTAAGGTTATAGTGACGATGTTACATACTTGGTAATAGCCACATGTTATCTGTGTAACTCATATTTCTAAGGTTATAGTGACGATGTTACATACTTGGTAATAGCCACATGTTATCTGTGTAACTCATATTTCTAAGGTTATAGTGACGATGTTACATACTTGGTAATAGCCACATGTTATCTGTGTAACTCATATTTCTAAGGTTATAGTGACGATGTTACATACTTGGTAATAGCCACATGTTATCTGTGTAACTCATATTTCTAAGGTTATAGTGACGATGTTACATACTTGGTAATAGCCACATGTTATCTGTGTAACTCATATTTCTAAGGTTATAGTGACGATGTTACATACTTGGTAATAGCCACATGTTATCTGTGTAACTCATATTTCTAAGGTTATAGTGACGATGTTACATACTTGGTAATAGCCACATGTTATCTGTGTAACTCATATTTCTAAGGTTATAGTGACGATGTTACATACTTGGTAATAGCCACATGTTATCTGTGTAACTCATATTTCTAAGGTTATAGTGACGATGTTACATACTTGGTAATAGCCACATGTTATCTGTGTAACTCATATTTCTAAGGTTATAGTGACGATGTTACATACTTGGTAATAGCCACATGTTATCTGTGTAACTCATATTTCTAAGGTTATAGTGACGATGTTACATACTTGGTAATAGCCACATGTTATCTGTGTAACTCATATTTCTAAGGTTATAGTGACGATGTTACATACTTGGTAATAGCCACATGTTATCTGTGTAACTCATATTTCTAAGGTTATAGTGACGATGTTACATACTTGGTAATAGCCACATGTTATCTGTGTAACTCATATTTCTAAGGTTATAGTGACGATGTTACATACTTGGTAATAGCCACATGTTATCTGTGTAACTCATATTTCTAAGGTTATAGTGACGATGTTACATACTTGGTAATAGCCACATGTTATCTGTGTAACTCATATTTCTAAGGTTATAGTGACGATGTTACATACTTGGTAATAGCCACATGTTATCTGTGTAACTCATATTTCTAAGGTTATAGTGACGATGTTACATACTTGGTAATAGCCACATGTTATCTGTGTAACTCATATTTCTAAGGTTATAGTGACGATGTTACATACTTGGTAATAGCCACATGTTATCTGTGTAACTCATATTTCTAAGGTTATAGTGACGATGTTACATACTTGGTAATAGCCACATGTTATCTGTGTAACTCATATTTCTAAGGTTATAGTGACGATGTTACATACTTGGTAATAGCCACATGTTATCTGTGTAACTCATATTTCTAAGGTTATAGTGACGATGTTACATACTTGGTAATAGCCACATGTTATCTGTGTAACTCATATTTCTAAGGTTATAGTGACGATGTTACATACTTGGTAATAGCCACATGTTATCTGTGTAACTCATATTTCTAAGGTTATAGTGACGATGTTACATACTTGGTAATAGCCACATGTTATCTGTGTAACTCATATTTCTAAGGTTATAGTGACGATGTTACATACTTGGTAATAGCCACATGTTATCTGTGTAACTCATATTTCTAAGGTTATAGTGACGATGTTACATACTTGGTAATAGCCACATGTTATCTGTGTAACTCATATTTCTAAGGTTATAGTGACGATGTTACATACTTGGTAATAGCCACATGTTATCTGTGTAACTCATATTTCTAAGGTTATAGTGACGATGTTACATACTTGGTAATAGCCACATGTTATCTGTGTAACTCATATTTCTAAGGTTATAGTGACGATGTTACATACTTGGTAATAGCCACATGTTATCTGTGTAACTCATATTTCTAAGGTTATAGTGACGATGTTACATACTTGGTAATAGCCACATGTTATCTGTGTAACTCATATTTCTAAGGTTATAGTGACGATGTTACATACTTGGTAATAGCCACATGTTATCTGTGTAACTCATATTTCTAAGGTTATAGTGACATACTTGAATGTGTTATCTGTGTATACTTTATAGGTAATAGCCACATGTTATCTGTGTAACTCATATTTCTAAGGTTATAGTGACGATGTTACATACTTGGTAATAGCCACATGTTATCTGTGTAACTCATATTTCTAAGGTTATAGTGACGATGTTACATACTTGGTAATAGCCACATGTTATCTGTGTAACTCATATTTCTAAGGTTATAGTGACGATGTTACATACTTGGTAATAGCCACATGTTATCTGTGTAACTCATATTTCTAAGGTTATAGTGACGATGTTACATACTTGGTAATAGCCACATGTTATCTGTGTAACTCATATTTCTAAGGTTATAGTGACGATGTTACATACTTGGTAATAGCCACATGTTATCTGTGTAACTCATATTTCTAAGGTTATAGTGACGATGTTACATACTTGGTAATAGCCACATGTTATCTGGTAATAGCCACATGTTATCTGTGTAACTCATATTTCTAAGGTTATAGTGACGATGTTACATACTTGGTAATAGCCACATGTTATCTGTGTAACTCATATTTCTAAGGTTATAGTGACGATGTTACATACTTGGTAATAGCCACATGTTATCTGTGTAACTCATATTTCTAAGGTTATAGTGACGATGTTACATACTTGGTAATAGCCACATGTTATCTGTGTAACTCATATTTCTAAGGTTATAGTGACGATGTTACATACTTGGTAATAGCCACATGTTATCTGTGTAACTCATATTTCTAAGGTTATAGTGACGATGTTACATACTTGGTAATAGCCACATGTTATCTGTGTAACTCATATTTCTAAGGTTATAGTGACGATGTTACATACTTGGTAATAGCCACATGTTATCTGTGTAACTCATATTTCTAAGGTTATAGTGACGATGTTACATACTTGGTAATAGCCACATGTTATCTGTGTAACTCATATTTCTAAGGTTATAGTGACGATGTTACATACTTGGTAATAGCCACATGTTATCTGTGTAACTCATATTTCTAAGGTTATAGTGACGATGTTACATACTTGGTAATAGCCACATGTTATCTGTGTAACTCATATTTCTAAGGTTATAGTGACGATGTTACATACTTGGTAATAGCCACATGTTATCTGTGTAACTCATATTTCTAAGGTTATAGTGACGATGTTACATACTTGGTAATAGCCACATGTTATCTGTGTAACTCATATTTCTAAGGTTATAGTGACGATGTTACATACTTGGTAATAGCCACATGTTATCTGTGTAACTCATATTTCTAAGGTTATAGTGACGATGTTACATACTTGGTAATAGCCACATGTTATCTGTGTAACTCATATTTCTAAGGTTATAGTGACGATGTTACATACTTGGTAATAGCCACATGTTATCTGTGTAACTCATATTTCTAAGGTTATAGTGACGATGTTACATACTTGGTAATAGCCACATGTTATCTGTGTAACTCATATTTCTAAGGTTATAGTGACATACTTGATGTTACATATATTTCTAAGGTTATAGTGTAATAGCCACATGTTATCTGTGTAACTCATATTTCTAAGGTTATAGTGACGATGTTACATACTTGGTAATAGCCACATGTTATCTGTGTAACTCATATTTCTAAGGTTATAGTGACGATGTTACATACTTGGTAATAGCCACATGTTATCTGTGTAACTCATATTTCTAAGGTTATAGTGACGATGTTACATACTTGGTAATAGCCACATGTTATCTGTGTAACTCATATTTCTAAGGTTATAGTGACGATGTTACATACTTGGTAATAGCCACATGTTATCTGTGTAACTCATATTTCTAAGGTTATAGTGACGATGTTACATACTTGGTAATAGCCACATGTTATCTGTGTAACTCATATTTCTAAGGTTATAGTGACGATGTTACATACTTGGTAATAGCCACATGTTATCTGTGTAACTCATATTTCTAAGGTTATAGTGACGATGTTACATACTTGGTAATAGCCACATGTTATCTGTGTAACTCATATTTCTAAGGTTATAGTGACGATGTTACATACTTGGTAATAGCCACATGTTATCTGTGTAACTCATATTTCTAAGGTTATAGTGACGATGTTACATACTTGGTAATAGCCACATGTTATCTGTGTAACTCATATTTCTAAGGTTATAGTGACGATGTTACATACTTGGTAATAGCCACATGTTATCTGTGTAACTCATATTTCTAAGGTTATAGTGACGATGTTACATACTTGGTAATAGCCACATGTTATCTGTGTAACTCATATTTCTAAGGTTATAGTGACGATGTTACATACTTGGTAATAGCCACATGTTATCTGTGTAACTCATATTTCTAAGGTTATAGTGACGATGTTACATACTTGGTAATAGCCACATGTTATCTGTGTAACTCATATTTCTAAGGTTATAGTGACGATGTTACATACTTGGTAATAGCCACATGTTATCTGTGTAACTCATATTTCTAAGGTTATAGTGACGATGTTACATACTTGGTAATAGCCACATGTTATCTGTGTAACTCATATTTCTAAGGTTATAGTGACGATGTTACATACTTGGTAATAGCCACATGTTATCTGTGTAACTCATATTTCTAAGGTTATAGTGACGATGTTACATACTTGGTAATAGCCACATGTTATCTGTGTAACTCATATTTCTAAGGTTATAGTGACGATGTTACATACTTGGTAATAGCCACATGTTATCTGTGTAACTCATATTTCTAAGGTTATAGTGACGATGTTACATACTTGGTAATAGCCACATGTTATCTGTGTAACTCATATTTCTAAGGTTATAGTGACGATGTTACATACTTGGTAATAGCCACATGTTATCTGTGTAACTCATATTTCTAAGGTTATAGTGACGATGTTACATACTTGGTAATAGCCACATGTTATCTGTGTAACTCATATTTCTAAGGTTATAGTGACGATGTTACATACTTGGTAATAGCCACATGTTATCTGTGTAACTCATATTTCTAAGGTTATAGTGACGATGTTACATACTTGGTAATAGCCACATGTTATCTGTGTAACTCATATTTCTAAGGTTATAGTGACGATGTTACATACTTGGTAATAGCCACATGTTATCTGTGTAACTCATATTTCTAAGGTTATAGTGACGATGTTACATACTTTATCTGGTAATAGCCACATGTTATCTGTGTAACTCATATTTCTAAGGTTATAGTGACGATGTTACATACTTGGTAATAGCCACATGTTATCTGTGTAACTCATATTTCTAAGGTTATAGTGACGATGTTACATACTTGGTAATAGCCACATGTTATCTGTGTAACTCATATTTCTAAGGTTATAGTGACGATGTTACATACTTGGTAATAGCCACATGTTATCTGTGTAACTCATATTTCTAAGGTTATAGTGACGATGTTACATACTTGGTAATAGCCACATGTTATCTGTGTAACTCATATTTCTAAGGTTATAGTGACGATGTTACATACTTGGTAATAGCCACATGTTATCTGTGTAACTCATATTTCTAAGGTTATAGTGACGATGTTACATACTTGGTAATAGCCACATGTTATCTGTGTAACTCATATTTCTAAGGTTATAGTGACGATGTTACATACTTGGTAATAGCCACATGTTATCTGTGTAACTCATATTTCTAAGGTTATAGTGACGATGTTACATACTTGGTAATAGCCACATGTTATCAGTGTAACTCATATTTCTAAGGTTATAGTGACGATGTTACATACTTGGTAATAGCCACATGTTATCAGTGTAACTCATATTTCTAAGGTTATAGTGATGAAGTTCACCTATTTTAGATAAATACGGTCTGAGAGTTTGTTTACATTGCAATGCAGTCTGGGAGTCGTAAGATCTACCCAACCAAAGATCCAAAGACGATTCACAAATCAGTCTGAAATACAAGCAAATGTAAGTGATGGGGGGCTGACCATTCATTCTCTTAATCAGTCAATTGTATCATTATCATTGGTTGATTCACATAAACAAACATGGCAGCGCCCACTAACATTAGCTACCTTCAGATTACTCAATTATATACAAGTAATACTTTATAATTTTTACCAGTCATCGGCTTTCCTGGGATATTGTAAGTTGTTGCTGATATAATTAGCTTTTGTGTCAGGTGTATTATGTTTATTTAAGCTAAATATTTCAGCTGGTGTTGGCACGCCGTGGTGTATTATGTTTATTTAAGCTAAATATTTCAGCTGGTGTTGGCACGCCGTGGTGTATTATGTTTATTTAAGCTAAATATTTCAGCTGGTGTTGGCACGCCGTGGTGTATTATGTTTATTTAAGCTAAATATTTCAGCTGGTGTTGGCACGCCAGTAACCCTTCATTCAGCCTCTCAATTTGAACATTGCAACTTCTGTGATTGATTTAAAAAAAAATACCCCATGAAATTAACATTTGACAACGAGGAAATACGTTATAAAACAAGTTTACAACAATGTGCTAAATGTGAGTAAATAAGTGTGGTCTGAGTAGTGTTTGCAATTCACTTCAGGGTGGACAGGCTTTCTAGATTTCATTCACAGTATTCTGAATCCTCTGATTGGATGGGAAACCTGCCCATCTGCCAACACTAGAAGTTGGCAGCAATCAACCCGGTTCAGAATTTATATTTTTGGCGACCTATAAATGATCATTCTCACACCTTCTACAAAATGGTGGCACATGGTTCATTGGTTCATTTCCAAATGGAGAATTCAGCTGAAATTACAGCTCCATGAGTGTCCGACTGGGCTAGGTGTGATATCTATGAAACAATTGTCCTTTACGGATTGCCTAGAGATGTGGTAAACGTATTCTAATCTTTAGGTTGTATTCCACAGCAAACGCAGGAGTTAAACCGTGGAATATGTTTGCAGAGGGATACAATGTTCAAACAAATGATTTAGTTTGAACCCGAGGACCATATTTGAGTACAGCGAAAACACGCTGTCTTGAAATAAATTATTATTTTCGTCGGGGACTAGATTAAGTTGGGTTTGCGCATGCGAGCGAAAGCAATATTAAATGTAGGTGTGCTCTTGTGAGTTATGTTGGAAATATAAGTGTATCTGAGTGTGTACTAGTATCCATGACTGTGTGTGTGTGTGTGTGGGTGTTGCAGCAGTGCTGATGAGATGAGATGGGGATTTGGTCACGGCAGAAGCATTAGCAGCAGGTCCACTGTCCTGCGATTGGCGAGGGCTGAACCTATCACTGCTCCTGTGAAAGGCCATCAATAACCCGGCCGTGAGCATCATGAGGCTGGAGAGGCTCGGGGTGTGGGAGGGGAACACATGCCCTTCTGTCTGGCTGCTCTGAGGAGTGCTGGGGTGTGTAAGGATGTGTGTCAGTATGTGTGTGATCTTGTTTAGTGTGCGTCTGTTCTTCTTCGTCCTTTGCAGCCACCAGTGGGCGTCAATTGATGACCGGAGGACGGACAATGACTGTGGAGTAACGCCGGCATTTTATTCAGAAGTATTCCATCACAGCGATGCATAACCTATTTATTACACAATTTAGGCTCCAAAAAAATAAAAAGCGCCAGAGCCAAAGATGAAGGGATTGCGAAGGAGGGGGGATCTGTGAGAAAACGCTGCGCCTTCTGCTACTACATCTCCCCCGAGAAAACGGAACCACGAAGGAGAGGAGCAAAACGAGGCCACATGAGATCGGGCTAAATCTCCTCACGTCTCCTTTGCCATAGCTTTTTTCTTGCCCCTCCTATTGCTCTCCTTCCCTCGCTTTTCTTTCCCCCTCTTCTGCGCGAGCCTGAATGGGTGGCTTACATTCGCCAGAGACAGGTAGAGAAGCAAAGAGATCCAGTGCAGGCCAGTTAACATTGACTGGAAGTGTGACTAGCATAATATCTCCTATTCCATTTCAAAGAAGGCTTCCTTGTTACCCTGAGCAATATTGAGAGAGAGAGAGAGTTAGAGAGAGAGAGAGAGAGAGAGAGAGAGAGAGAGAGAGAGAGAGAGAGAGAGAGAGAGAACATCATTGCTACAATGGAGGTCCTCCGAGCAAGGATGTCCACAGATCTGAAAATGACGAGTGTAAAAGGTCAGAGGGCAGAAATCGAGCAGAAAGTGCCCCGGAGCTCATTTGACTGTGTGAGTCCATTAAGCCATTACTGTTAGCCTCTAGAGAGTCAGAACCAGAGGAATAACTGGTTGACTGAAACTTTCTATTATTTATAATGGTAATATGGAGCTTTGTGAATCTGTGAGGAGCTGGATGTCTAGCCTTTGTTTCCAATGCCTGTGGCCAAGCTTAGCCATGTTAGCAGAACTGTTTCACTGTAACAGCCACTGTTGTTTTTTCTTCTTATTTTCTGTAGTCACAGGGCAAGGTTAAAGCTAGGGTCAGATGTTTGAAGTCCAAGATCTTGGCTTGTCTCTACGAGTAGGTGTGCTGTTCTAGGGTCATTCCTTTCTTTATTGATAATAATAAATGATCAGGACAGATGGGTGCCAGTTCCTACATCGAATGTGTCAATGGGTGTAGTTTTGAATGCATTCCCCAATTAAAAGAGCATTCAATACCTACATAGAGCAAAACTTTAAAAAAAACCTATTCATTGCATTGTAAAATATTTTCATTTTAAAGATTAAATTGCGTTAAAATAACATTTCATATTATCTATATTTTTCTGTTAGCATAGGCATCCCCCGCTTACAATTACAGTTAATTAAATAAAAACTGATTGATTGATTCTGCCCAGTCTGGGAATTTGATTTAGCTTAATGCTGATTATGTCTAATTTCATCCAGGCTTTACTGAGACATGGATGACTTTACTGAGACATGGATGACTTTGTTGAGACATGGATGACTTTACTGAGACATGGATGACTTTGCTGAGACATGGATGACTTTACTGAGACATGGATGACTTTGCTGAGACATGGATGACTTTACTGAGACATGGATGACTTTACTGAGACATGGATGACTTTACTGAGACATGGATGACTTTGTTGAGACATGGATGACTTTACTGAGACATGGATGACTTTACTGAGACATGGATGACTTTACTGAGACATGGATGACTTTACTGAGACGGGTGACTTTGTTTGCGTCCTCCATTGCCATTGTCCACAGCATCGGGGAAAAAACGCCAAACCCTTATCTTGGCCTGTCCGTCAGCTTATCTACGACTCATCTGTGCATCGATAGCCAATCAATAGACAGCCTTCTACAGAGCCGCCAATGTAACAAACGAGCAAATGGACCCACCGCCGTCAAACCTCACTTTAATAATCCCACCCCCATAGCCTCGTCTCCACCCACCACCCACCTGTCAGTGACAGCCTCCATACGTTTAGACCACGCCCACACCCTCGTCCCCACCCACCTATCAGTGACAGCCTCCATACGTTTAGACCACGCCCACACCCTCGTCCCTACCCACCTATCAGTGACAGCCTCCATACGTTTAAACCACGGCCACACCCTCGTCTCTACCCACCTATCAGTGACAGCCTCCATATGTTTAAACCACGCCCACACCCTCGTCCCCACCCACCACCCACCTATCAGTGACAGCCTCCATAGGTTTAAACCACGCCCACACCCTCGTCCCCACCCACTATAGGAGCAGTGACAGCCTCCATACGTTTAAACCACGCCCACACCCTCGTCTCCACCCACCTATCAGTGACAGCCTCCATAGGTTTAAACCACCCCCACACCCTCGTCTCCACCCACCTATCAGTGACAGCGTCCATACGTTTAAACCACCCCCACACCCTCGTCTCCACCCACCTATCAGTGACAGCGTCCATAGGTTTAAACCACCCCCACACCCTCGTCTCCACCCACTATAGGGGCAGTAACAGCCTCCATACGTTTAAACCACGCCCACACCCTCGCCCCCACCCACCTATCAGTGACAGCCTCCGTACGTTTAAACCACCCCCACACCCTCGTCTCCACCCACTATAGGGGCAGTAACAGCCTCCATACGTTTAAACCACGCCCACACCCTCGTCCCCACCCACCTATCAGTGACAGCCTCCATACGTTTAAACCACGCCCACACCCTCGCCCCCACCCACCTATCAGTGACAGCCTCCGTACGTTTAAACTGCGCGCACACCCTCGCCCCCACCCACCTATCAGTGACAGCCTCCGTACGTTTAAACCACCCCCACACCCTCGTCTCCACCCACTATAGGGGCAGTAACAGCCTCCATACGTTTAAACCACGCCCACACCCTCGTCCCCACCCACCTATCAGTGACAGCCTCCGTACGTTTAAACCACCCCCACACCCTCGTCTCCACCCACCTATCAGTAACAGCCTCCATATGTTTAAACCACGCCCACACCCTCGTCTCCACCCCCCTATCAGTGACAGCCTCCATACGTTTAAACCACCCCCACACCCTCGTCTCCACCCACCTATCAGTAACAGCCTCCATATGTTTAAACCACGCCCACACCCTCGTCTCCACCCCCTATCAGTGACAGCCTCCATACGTTTAAACCACCCCCACACCCTCGTCTCCACCCACCTATCAGTGACAGCCTCCATACGTTTAAACCACGCCCATACCCTCGTCCCCACCCACCACCCACCTATCAGTGACAGCCTCCATAGGTTTAAACCACGCCCACACCCTCGTCTCCACCCACTATAGGGGCAGTGACAGCCTCCATACGTTTAAACCACGCCCACACCCTCGTCCCCACCCACCTATCAGTGACAGCCTCCATATGTTAAAACCACGCCCACACCCTCGTCCCCACCCACCACCCACCTATTAGTGACAGCCTCCATATGTTTAAACCACGCCCACACCCTCGTCCCCACCCACCACCCACCTATCAGTGACAGCCTCCATATGTTTAAACCACCGCCCAATCCAATCCTCTCTTTCCCCCTACCTCTCTCACGGTCAATTGCCCACCTGTCTTGTTTCCACGCTAAGACAAATTAGGATGCCGTGAACAGTTGCTCAAATCTTTACCCTTCGATTCACGCATGCTGGGTGCTGTAGAGAATATGAGTAAAGTTGTGGTGTGTTGGTGTTGGGCTGTGTGGGGATTGACCTTCACCGAGGTGGGGAACGCAGCATGTGGAGTAACGCACAAGAGGATGACACTCAAACTGAGTAGTCAATCAACTGTGTACCTGGGGAACAAGGAACCATGGAGTAAATAGCTTCCTGCTGTGTGTGTGTGTGGAATGTATACAAGTGTGTGTGTGGGCTGGTGCGTGCGTGTGTGGGTGTGTGAGTGCATGCGGGTGTGTGCGTGGGTGTGTGTGCTGGTGTGTGTGCGGGTGTGTGTGTGTGTGTGTGCTGGTGTGTGTGCGGGTGTGTGTGCATGCGTGTACCCGTGACCTCCAAAACCGATTCACTGCGCTTGTCAGTAAACCTAAAACTTGTAATGAGGAAACATGTCGCCAATGATTAATACTGTGTACAGATGAACTATATGGGAACCTAAATCACAATTACTTTTGTTGTCAAAGACATTTTGGTTAAAAACAGCAATTCCCATGTTTGTCTGTAGACGTGCTCATGTTGTTTCTTTGGTTGCATGTTGGGGTTTACGTTGATAGGTTTAGGTCAGAACAAATGTCACCGTAGCTTTTATTGCAAATACACAAGTAAAAACGAATTCTGGGCAATTGCCTACACGTTTTATTTGTACAATAAAGCCTTTTATTAGGGTTCTCTAGCCTGATAAGTGCTCCCCTACTGGGCCACAGAGAGTTCCACAAGGACAATAATTGTTCCCCTCATTAACTTTGGGTGGGAACCGTTGGAGCTTCATCGCATGCTGCACCTTTAACAATTATATATCGCCTCATTTATTATAAATACCGACAGAAACAGCACACTGTATGTAATGTGATTCTGAGCCATTTCACTTGTCCAGGAAATCAAATTGTCCTTTGTGTAGAGTCATTAACAGCTGTCCGATATCCATTAGAGCTCGTGCTTTGGGAGGATTGTAATATATTGTTAATTTCCTGGCGGTTTTGGCCTTGATGCAAAGTCACAAGTGCACATATTGTTGTGATGTCAACACATTGTCCAGTAACTGTACTTTTGAAACACGTTGTCCTGTAAAGACCAAGTTATCTAAGGGAAATTCCCTGCCTGACTCGTTCTACATGAACAACATCATACAACCGCTGTCTGGTTGTTAACAGACTAGCCGAAGAACACATCAAAAATGTTCCGCGTTTGGTCCGTGCTTTTTTTGGCACGACAACAATGAAGACAATCTATCGCTGATTCATATAGCCACTGCTGGTTTGATCAATGCCACTTTTGGTCTCATCACCGATTCATAAACAAGGAATGAGATCGACTGCTTCTCCAGGCGCTGTCGCTATATTTCCTCCCTCTTTCTTGCTTGCGTCCTGAACGGAATGGTATTTACTATGAAAAACACTTGTATGTATAACTGCATAGGGAACAGGTTGTGAGCGTATAGGGAACATGTTGAGATTTGGGACGCATCCCTGTTGTGTTCCAGCAGTAGAACAGCTGTTGGCTCTGTGTGTTTGAGCCAGTGCTTTCATCACGTAATCAAGGCATTCAAGGAGTCTCCAGAATCTTCCAGCCAACATCTCCATCAGTACGAGCTGAATCTGAGCCGAGAGCAGAGACAATCTCCAACTCAAGGAGAGGAGCGGCTGCCAAACCACGACCACCAAACGCCAAGCAGGCGGCACCCAAAATCGATTCTTCTTAATATTGATATCAAAGGTGCAATAGCCACTCTTTATGGAGGCACACTGACGTTTTATGCGTTTGTGAAAACATGATAAAGACATGATTTGAGGGAGTCAATTATCCAGCTTCAGAAAAGAAGGTGGGGATAAAATGCTGACAGAGATTTGAGGAGAGAGAAAAGTGAGTGGAGAGGTAGTTAGGGCTGCATCCTTAAACGCCCGACTACTTAGAAAAAGCCTTTTAATATAACGACGGACGGTTTAAGCTTGGGCAATGGCGAGGAGGCCGTAAAAAAAGCACTTAGCGTGGTAATGTCCAATCTTTGAGGATAAAAGGTAACCTTTTGTACTCTTGGAGAACTGCATTTCAGCGGGAGAGTATAAATTCTACAGGCTGACGGGAGAATGAGAGACTGCGCTCCAAATGCTGGCCTGTGTTCTAACTTTGGACCAGATCCCAGTAGGCCACAAGTAGTGTATTAGTAAGTAGTGCAATAAGTAAGGGTATAGGGTGTGATTTGGTATGTCGGCCGAGAGGAGGTGCAGGTGCCAGCCATTAGGGTGGCAGCGTTTAAACAAGGTATTAAAAAAGACTGATAGAGAAGGATAACTCGAATGACTGACTACAGAGGAGGACTTGTATTGTCGGCTAACTCTAATAGACAGGTACTTAAACTTGTCCAGGAAATATCAGGTCGTCGTCAAACTGAAATCATGATGGATACCAGGTCTTAATATGCAACATAAGGAGAAAGTAATTCTTGTACACAAATAACTTTTCCTAGGTTAATTCTTTCTGGTTTTGCTATTGCCTATTCTTGATTACGTTCTTGCATTAACTTCAAGTATTTTTAAGATTGATGTGTTTACCTTCTTCAAGACGATCTCTTAGTGATAGCATCGTGCTCACTCCACCCCTATAACCAGCAGGCTGGCTGTTTCACGACCCACACCAGCACATGGGAACTGTGCATCCAACAGCATAGCTAGCTGTCGCGGAGCTTCACCGTAGGGTGCACAATTTGTATATGCCGGGCTGGGTTGTTTGTAGAACCGGCTTAATATGAAATTGGGTTTTGGCAAATTGCTCTAAGATTGGCTACATTATTAAAATGCATCCAAATGCTACTGTGCTTTTCAACTCAATTGTCCTTCCTGTCTCTCCTGGGCTGTTAAGTGTGTGGCTGTGAATAAGTTGGCTCCACCCTCCCTCACACATTATTGGTTCATTGCGTGTCTGATTGACAGGAATATCTACTGAGGACATACATTCATTTGTTTTAGTTTTTTTAGTTAATTATATTCACTTCACTTTTGATATTAATATATTCATATATATTATTTATAAATAGATCCAGCTCTTCTGAAATGCGAGCTGGCCCTCAACGTTCACCTAGAACAACCGTCTCCTGACTCAGCTTGCAGGCGCCCCAGGAACCTGTCTCTGGAAGGTGGTGAGCCAATCTGTACTGGAACTTCAGGACACAGTTAGTATGCCGTGACCAGGGTTTAAACGACAATGACCCATTTGAATTGCAAATGACACTGCAACAAACAAGGAAATTTTCTTTTTTATAAGGACGCCGGGTGGGGCTGGATGAATCAGTCAAAGGACATGCCAGGGTATTATTAGATCCAAATAGACTTCTCCATAGTCCGAAGCTTAAAAATGATGACTTGGGACGACTTGGCGGGGAAAGTGACTTACCCTGTCCTCTATGTTTCTGTGTGTGAGAGTCAGTTACCCTCTCTCGCTCGCTTCCTCCCACCCTTCCTTCTCAATAAAAACTTAATCAGGTGCCCAACGCCACAAACGACTGTGAAACAGCTTGCAGTCCATCCGAGCATATTACAGCTCTTTGAGAGGGCCTCGTGTTGCAAATGCTGCTGCTGGCGATCTAACTGATTGGTGTTATTAGGCGGCCGTGTAAGTGTCGCCCTGCACTGCTACAGAAAGCACATCTCATTATCCCATGGTCACATAGTAGCAAGCAACATTACACTAACTGTATTAGGAGAAATAATCTGTGGGCCTCGACAACTAACGCTCGCCGTGAAACGCTGGCCAGATGGAGAAGAGCTACAGACCGAAATGGTGTTTGGCCTAGTTTGGGGGTACATGCGCTAAATCAAGAAGAGGAGGAAAGTGGAAAACATTGAGCAAAAGAAACACTGGTGAAGTCAAAGACGTCACTGCTGCTGAATTCTTGGAATACACACTGGTACGGTCAGTAAGACCAGGCCCGAGGCAACGGGGCTGTTAGCTGAACCCCTCTGAATTGGAGAGACGTGCGAGGTAGTGGGGGTCTGGCAACGATAGCAATTAGGCTTAACTGTTTTGCTCTGTGTCAGAACAACATCTTTTTTTCGCTTTGCCAGATAAGGGTTTTCAATCCAGCAACCATTCAGTTGGTTATTGTCAGATGGAATTACCGCTAGGCCAGCGATCATCAGTTAATGCCCACAATGTGGTTGGGGACGAAATACAAGTGATGCTACAGTGTGCTGTGAAATATGCCCCATATTTCTAATGTAATCCAGAGGACAATGTGTCTATTTTCGATCTCAGACAGTTACACTGAAAGTGAAAAAGACTTCAGTCACAAGCTTCAAAAATATATTGTGTTTAACACTGGAATCAATCATTACGAGGTTGTGTGCGCGGCGTGTGCGCGGCGTGTGCGTGATTATGTGCATGCTCAATAAATACTGCAATAAGGCACAGGTACAGTAGAAAATCTCTTGTTATGCTTTTCTGATGAGAGTGCTATTATGAACATACAAACTGATAAACAGAAACATGTTGTGTAGACACACATTAAGGACACACACACACACAGATAAACAGAAACACACTGTGTATACACACATTAAGGACACACACACACTGATAAACAGAAACATACAGTGTACACACACATTAAGGACACACACACACTGATAAACAGAAACATATTGTGTATACACACATTAAGGACACACACACACTGATAAACAGAAACATACAGAGTAGACACACATTAAGGACACACACACACACACTGATAAACAGAAACATGTTGTGTATACACACATTAAGGACACACACACACTGATAAACAGAAACATGTTGTGTATACACACATTAAGGACACACACACACACAATATATATATATATACATGTCATGCTTGTATTACCCAACGTGGTTTCAGGTCACATTGTTCTCCTAAATGTGTGTCATGTGTGTCACATTATAAAACTGGAAGCAGGCCTTGGAAAGGATGCAGTACAACCGATTGCTCCAGTCCTTTTCCGAATGACTTAAAACTAATGGCTGGTAACATTCTCATAAACTCCTTTCGCTCTGAAGCAGCTGCTACCAGACAGATATCATCCAAACAGGAGATTCGATAGTTCAAAATATACAGCAAACTTCATGGGTCCTGTCCAAAAACAGAAGTGTATTTCTGATGTAGACAGAATTAGCTCCACTTCTATTTGGCATGTGTGCTTAAGTTGGCCTGTTCTTTCATACTGTTCCCCTCATATTTCCTTCCAGAATATGTTAAGCGCACATAAGTGGAAGAAAAATCCTCTTCAAATGTTAATATGACTGATTAGAACAACATTTACAATCTCAGGTGTCCAAAAATAGCTGTCGGAAAGCTACAACTGCAAGACGCCTCAGCCCCGGAAAATAATCTTTGGAAAACACGAAGAACAAAAATGTCCCTGTTACTTGTTAAACACATAAGGAAATTAACATGTTAGTTATTCACACAACCATACTGCTGGTTGAAATTTAAACAGCTCTGGGATGCCACATAGTCCACAAGTCATTTCTACAAGTTGTAAGCGTGTTAACACACAAGTCATTTCTACAAGTTGTAAGCGCGTTAACACACAAGTCATTTCTACAAGTTGTAAGCGCGTTAACACACAAGTAATTTCTACAAGTTGTAAGCGCGTTAACACACAAGTCATTTCTACAAGTTGTAAGCGCATTAACACACAAGTCATTTCTACAAGTTGTAAGGGCATTAACACACAAGTCATTTCTACAAGTTGTAAGCGCATTAACACACAAGTCATTTCTACAAGTTGTAAGGGCATTAACACACAAGTCATTTCTACAAGTTGTAAGCGCGTTAACACACAAGTCATTTCTACAAGTTGTAAGCGCATTAACACACAAGTCATTTCTACCTATGTTCCCTATTTTTCTTGCACAGCCAGCAGTGGCCTTTGTAAGTGTTAAAAGGTTTTCACCAAGCACATTAAATACACACACACACACACACACACTCTCGCTGTAGTGTAAACACAATCTGTCAGAGTTACTCTGTTAACAACAAATCTCTCCTTGGCAATGAGCCATATGTTGCTCTCACTTTGAAGGTGTTCACGTCCATTTATCGCGCTGAAACAGTTGTATTAATGCTCGTTCGAGTGCGTGTACACGTGTATGTGTGTTTGTGTTTTCCAGGGAACTGCGTGGTGCTACAGCCCATGACCAATGCTAAAGCTTTCGTGAACACAGATGGAGAAATACTTTGTCTGACTCACCTGCGTAGACGGATCCATGCAGATCAGTTAGCATGAAGCGAGAGAAGGAGAAAGAAAAGAAGAAATCATTAGTTCAATAACAATCTGAATCATATGAATAAATACAAGTGCAGTACTTTAAAGATCAAAGGGATGCTAAGATGTTACTTATCGTCTTGGAAACAAATGAACGCTAATGTTTCCATGACTGGCGCAATCTGTTCTGGATGTTCGACCACTTTTCCAAATGTCTAGCAAAACTTCTGTGACCTCTGAAGCACTCTGGTGTGCAACACGCAGGTAACCAGCAACACCAATCCCTTCGACATCCAGTGTTCCCTTGGGTCCTAACCGTTCTCCTTAATGATTTCCCTCACCAGTCGAGATGTAATTAGCATCTCCGCTAACGTTCCCGTAATCAGGCTCCGTCACGGCGACGCTGCCTTTCAGGCTACCACTGGGAATTGTCAAGACAGCCAAAAAACAAAAAGGAGATAAAAAGTTTACGCGGGAGCCTGATCGATAAATAAATGGAGCAAAGTGGGGATACGGAGACACACTTTAATTATCTAATGAAGGAGAAACTTTAGCGTAGCCAGGGTGGTGTTACCGATTACCTATACCCAATGATATCCGAGGTCTGACAGTGGGAAAGAAGCAGAGCTTGTGAATCGGAACGGGGGGGGGGAGAATGTGGGCGAGCCTCGATAAGATACGTCTGGCAGCGCTAGACAGGTGCTTCCATGACCCCAGTCATTGTGAGCCCCAAGCCTATAAACTATACAGCAGACGTAAAAACGTTTGTGTGAGAGTAGCAGGCCAAACCAACGTCAGAAAACACACGCTATCCTGCAGTTGAGCAATTTTCTGTGTCCACTCTCTTGGCCGTGACATCCAAATACCATTAGAATATTTTGCTACCAGTAATGTGGGCTCTGATTGATATTGCACCCTTCTACCCTCAATCTGCTCTACAATTCACCTGCCAGATGTCTGTAATGCAGCGAAAAGATGACAGCAATGAGATTGTAGGCGCCTATGAAATAATAATGCCTTCTCGCCTGAGAAAAAAGGATGACCAAGGAATCAAATCAATGAAAAGCACCATTCCGAAAGTGGTGAACAGAGGACCCATCTACAGGAAATCTAAGCCTTTTTACTTCTTTTACTGCTCTTTTTTGATCACAAATGCAAAGACAAGTGTATTACTATTATGATATATTTTAATAATTTAAAATAAGGATCCTTTTAACCGGTTGTTTTTCATAAGATATATTACGTTATTCTATTTAATTTTTATGTACTCTATAAGCACAGGCATGAGATAGATAAAATGGACGGTGCATTTAGGCCAACAACTTAAATAGCTTCAGAATCAGCGGTAAAGGTTCCGTGTGTAGATGCCTGGACCTTTGAGATCTTGTTTCACGCAACCTGGAGGAGCGTAAAGAAGCTGAGATAATGAGCTGCCCAAGTGCTGTTCAAGTGCAGATATAGCAGACAGAACTAACCATTCTATGTTCAGAAAATCTACTGAACTACTTGGCTATTGACAAACTAAAATTTCACACCCATTTCTAAGTCCTTCTTTGCCACTTGAACCAGTGTAGAGTAGTGGAGAGTACGAAAAAAATCACTCCAGCCTCTTAAATTGTCGACAAGAGGAGGCACAGGCTTACAGACCTGAATGCTTTTTAGAAAAAAACACGTCAACAATAATCTGTTGTTGTTAAAGTAAGCTATTAGCATGCAGGAGATGTTTTCGCTCAGTTTACGCAATTGCTGCTTCACTTAACGCGGTAGTTACTTTTGTAAAAACATGGCACAATTATTTGGATGGCAGGTTTATGAAAAAATGCCACATTTACAGTAAACTGTAAAACTGCAAGTAGTTAATTATTATTTTTACATTTTAGGACTGAAACATTACTTAACAAAGTTGGATGTAATACAATGCACAATCCTGGCCAAAATGTACCTAAACAATTTCTACACTTCTTTGAATACTGTAGTTGTACTGTGATTTGTACTACAATTTTCGAATTGTTATAGATATACAGTTACAAATATAACATATGTATTCTTACTTATCATTTTTATTGATCGAGATATTCAGTATCTCACAAAAGTGAGTACACCCCTCACATTTTTGTAAATATTTGATTATACCTTTAATGTGACAACACTGAAGAAATGACACTTTGCTACACTGTAAAGTACTGAGTGTACAGCTTGTATAACAGTGTACATTTGCTGTCCACTCAAAATAACTCAACACACAGTATATTTACTTTTTCACTTGACTGTGTACTTTTTCAAAAATTGCAAGAAGTTAAATCCGTCACCTACCTATACAATACGTTTATCTTGCAAATGTTTTGCAATTATCTTTCTGTTTGATAAAGAAATGGAAACAAATTAACCTTTCTGAAATGTAAATGTATTAGGCCAACAGATCAAGCGAGGGGAGAGTGAAAACGGGAAAAAATATATTTTCACAACCAAATATTTTGCTTGCATAAGGTTAATAATCTTATTATTATTATTATTATGTTTTTAAACCCAGAGGATATGGCCCATGGGAACTAGGTTAATGAGTTTACTGTGGAGCATGTTGCACTGATTGACACTCACTAGACCACCTGTTTGCAGGCTGACAGCAGGAGTAGAAATATAAAAGAGTAAAACATTGTTTGGACATTGTAATGTCATTGCCATCACATTAGGCTGTCTAACATTTTCAATAGATGATTATATCTAATTGCCCAGTTATACTAGAAACCAAAAAATGCATCACAGTATTGTGCAAAGGGATAAGTGAAACATTTAAAATAAACTATTTGCTTCGGTGAAAATATGTTAGGAATGGGTGAGGGATTTGCCTTATGGACTAGTGGGGGAGTTGTGTCCCCATCACTGTTAAAGCCGGAAGTTAACATGCATTTTCGTTGACATTTTTCAAACATTCCACAGAATATATTTAAAAAAACTATAGTTCTGGCTAGTTGTTCAGGACATCTACTTTTTGCATACTATATCAAACATTTGATAGCACAATTCCAGTGGGTCAGAAGCTTACATACACTTAGTTGACTGTGCCGACAGCTTGGAAAATTCCAGAAAATGATGTCATGACATAAGAAGCTGCTGATGTTTTGAGTAAATTGGAGGTATACCTGTGGCTGCCAAGATTTTATAGCAATGTCGCTTTTGGATCCTTTGATGTCGGCTCTTCCAATCAATGTGAAGCAGAATTCACCAAGCGTTGGATTGTTTACCCACTAATAGGGAACGTGAGCTGGGAATAGAGAATCTTGAGAAATCTTTTACTTTACGAGTGATGCATCCCCAGGTTATTGACAAACTTTTGGTGCGATTCTGGAAAGGTGGCTACACTTATCTGGGCGCACACCAACCAAGTACCAAACGGCTCTACTCACCTGCCCCCGGGGAGGCAGGCTATCTATCCCGGACCAATTGAAGTCTCACTGCGCTACAGTATCATTCTGTCAAGAGGGATTTCTGATTTAGAGGCTCTCAGTCATTATTCCAGAGATGGTAGCTTCGCCCCATTGGCTCCTCAGCCAAGCACATACACCAAATGTCTGAACCTGCGGTTCCTCTCGTATTGAGCACCATGTTGTGGGAGTGCTTTGCTGCAGGAGGGACTGTTTTTTTGTTTAACCTTTATTTAACCAGGTAGGCCGATTGAGAACAAATCCTCATTTGCAACGGCAACCTGGCCAAGATAAAGCAAAAACGGGCAAGACAACATACATTTACACAATAAATACAGAGAATATAAAAGTGCAGATAGCAGTGGGATTCTACATGGCAATACATTATCTAGTGGAGAGTCAATATACAGGTAATGCAGGATGAGGTATAAGTGGGTCAGTTGACCAGCATGATATGGCAGTAACTACAATACAAATACAAAGGACAGTCTATATACAGAATATACAAGTTAATGTCTATCTGGCAGGTAGGTGCCCAAGCAAATAGAATAATTAAAAGAATGTAAACATGTATGACAGCGCAACAAGTGAAATGTATCCACCGTGCAAATGTTGCTTAGCTAAATGTAAAAGGGGTGTGCATGAAAACCAGACAACAGTTAGCACTTATAGTGATCGGACAGAAGTTCAGACAGAAGTAGTTTAAGGGCAATTGGTGATATGAGGGTTTTGAGTTTTAGGGTTTGTTCTAATTCGTTCCAGTCATTGGCTGTTTAAAACTGGAAGGATTGGCGAAATATTGCAAACTTTCCGGGTAACTAAGGCAATGTATCTGCTTGAGCGTAGACTGGGTGGGTAGAGCTATGGTGACTAGAGTGCTTGGGTACAGAGAACTGCATTCTCAAATGCAAAAATTGATTTTGCTTTTTTATAAAGTTATATAAAGCTATAAAGTCGGAAATATCAATCACTTTCGCATTCTGTTTCCATTGTATTTGTTGGAAGTCAAACATTTGTTCAAACAAACAACAAGAGTTGAAATACATTTACATGTTTGTTCTCCGTGACCCCAAGCGCATTTTCACATGGTACATTTATACTCAGCAAAACAGTGAGTTGATGGAAATAAAAGAAGACAAATAAAGACATGATATATGAGAGAAACAGAAAATAATGAGAGAGATAAGGCTGGAGAGCCTGTAGTGAATGACGTAAGCCGTCCAGGCAATCAGTCAAACAGATCCATCGCCACCTCATTTGACCATCTGCCTTTGACTCATAAAAGACTTCTCGTAGTCTTCTGTGACACTCCGGGCTAATCAACAGTCTCCTTGGCCTACTAGCAGTACGTGTCCTCTATAAATATGGTCCAGTCTTAGACCTTATGCCCACCTCCCACCAACATGGCCACAGCGTTTACATTTATGATAGGAGTTATTTCCTCTGCTCTCAGTTATCTACCATCTTTTTTTTATCAAGGGCTACAAAAGAAACCATTTGCTGTCCTGTATTGGTAAATTGCTCACACCACTTTATACTACCCAGAGTGCGTTAACTCTGGTGACAAAAGTAATAAAACATTTAACCCAACATAAACATCTACAGAAATATTGTAGCAAGTGCTAAATCTTGATTTGGTCAAGTGTTTCACAATGGCTTCAGTAGATAAGTGGATTTATTTAAAAGCTGAAGAATAGTTTCCCAAACAACAGATAACCAATAAAAGCATGTTGCCACAGAGGAAAGCCACTTCATCTTAAGAATGGTCTTGTTGCCCATAAAAACTAATTTTAACTCAAGCATTTTTACAGTGTAAAAGTACTTTTTCAAACAGTATATTTATTTGAAAAAATCATTAAAAAAGCGACGCTTACAAACAACACATTCATTTGTAAGATGTCTGTTGCTGCAGGCTGGTGTGTAACCATTATACTTATAGAATTTGGAAATGGCAAGTGATTTGGAAACATCAAGATCTGCTCTATTATATTAGATTATTTGACAAGTAGAAAAATATCTATTCCATTTCCATTACGTTTGAGACTCACTTGGCCTTTCTTATAATAATGGAAGGACCAGTGATCCTTGAGGCTGCTACAGACTCAAACTGGGTCACGAAACCCAAGAAGTAGATACTTAATGACAATCAAGTCCCTCTTTAAAATAAGATCCCAAACACATTAGCCCATCTCCATATTCACACCCGGCTTATGTTCCTCCGCTAAGTGGATAGAGGGGAACAGGAGATTCCCACCGGCCCATGTTTTTATAAGACACATATATGGGTCTCTGAAAGGGGAGGGGTTTAAAGTGGTCGTGGTGAGTGCTGGTGTGTAAAGCTGAGATGAGAGAGCAGTAGATCGAATATTGTTCTGGTCCATCTAGGTCTCATATTCAAGATACAGGAACCGTCGTTTTGGATTGTTAGACAATATCGATTGGGTTGGATAACAGGCAACTATAAGGGAGATTGATGTGACAGGTATATGCAACTCAAGAATGGATGTCAGCATAGATAAGTGCCGGATCTGTCTGTTGCATTCTGACGCAGTTATCATTTCCGTTCTCACATATCTTAAATGCTTTTACTAAATGCTTTTCCATATCTTAAATGCTTTTACTAAACCCTCTCCCTCGATCTTTCTCACTGTTTGAATGCATCTGTTTATATGTTTTTTTCATGTTTAATATTTCCACTGTCTAGGGGCAACATTTGGACATTGGAGAAATAATGCTGTGTTACTGACATGTAAGATTGATAATGATTTCCAAACAAATCCAATAGCTGAGCAAGTGGTTCCTGGCCCAGATTCTATATGATCCAGCCTGCTGATCTTAGTCCAATGGACCAAGCTTTTATCTATTATCAACAACTACCTTGGAGAGGGAAAAGCAATTTGTGTGTGTGTGTGTGTGTGTGTGTGTGTGTGTGCGTGTGTGTGTGTGTGTGTGTTTGTGTGTGTGTGTTAGAGCTGGGAAAAAACATCCATAGTGTGATTAATTGAATGGTGTGATAACAATAAATTGAATGTTAACTTTAAGCAAAAGTTTTACAGTTGATCATTTTCAGTTTATTGTCCCTGCCTGACTGTGTGTGTATATATGAGTGTGTGAATGTGTATATATGTGTGTGTGTCTATATATATATATGTGTGTATGTGTTTATATATGTGTGTGTGCAATTGTGTATATATACACAAACACACATATACACATATATATACACACACATATATATATATATTTTTTTTGTGTGTGTATGTGTATATACGTGTGTGTGTGTGTGTATACGTGTGTGTGTGTATATACGTGTGTGTGTGTAACCTTTGGCACCCATGAATATGTGCGTGTGTGTAACATATAAATATTGAGCACATTGCCACGACCTACTATTTACAATGTACAGACATCAACCAGACCAGAGACCAGATGGGTCACTTCAAACTAGCAGCACCTCAAACTCCAGACAAATTCCAACTAATCATTGCTCGACCTCCACCCCCTAACCCCCCTCCCAAAATAAAATCCCCCTTGATGAAATGTGAAATAGTGAATCATAGTCCCTCAGTACTAACTGTAGTAGGGAGTAGTGAAGCACTTCCCCAGTTAGCCTCTTCTATTACCACACTTCCATAAGGTTTATATTTCTGGATAATGTTAACGTGGGCCCTGGGCCACTGGTGGCCTTTCTGAATAGAGAATGGCTCTTCATTGTGTTTGACATGGAGACAATTTAGCATTCTGAATAGGATCCTGTCATATTCAGGGACTCTCAGGGTCTGTGAGTCCATACTCAGTCAGGGTTAGTACCAAATGACCTACTACTCACTGTAGTGTTATACACTTAGCCAGTAGAAAGTAGGGCACTTAAAAGGAAACCGGGATGGGATTTGGACCCGGTGCGTAAGCGAGAACACGAGTCAATACTCCTTAGGCAGAGTCACTGATAATAATGATGTCTGGTGAAAGTGTGAAGTGAAGACGATAAGCTACAGTGTGTTATTTCAATGAGCCTAATTAAAATGGGAGAGCGTCGCCAGCTGATTTTAAAAAGGAAATTGAATTCGTAACGTATAGAGATGGGATGGCCCATAAAAATAGAAGAGAGAAAGGGTTGGAAAGGTCATTTTGGACCTCCTTGTAACACTTGGTGCCCTAAACGAGTCCTCTCTGCATGCTCCGTCACAGGCCACTTGAGTTCCTCCACACCAAACTGGTTTAACCATGTCTCTGTGGACCCCAGCTTTGTGCACAGGACCACAGACATCCTGGAACAGGAAAGGGCCCAGTCCAAACTATTGCCACAAAGTAGGAAGCACCCGATATTATAAAATGTATTTGTATCCTGGAGCATTTAGATGACCCATTACTGGAACTAAGGGACCTATCCCAAACCCTGAAAAACAGCCCCAGACCAATATCCCTCCTCCAACACACTTTACAGTGGGCACTATGCATTCCGGTAAGTAGCGTTCTCCTGGCCTCTTCCAATCCCAGATTCATCCATCAGCCTACTAGAAAGTGAAGCGTGATTCATACATCCAGAGATCACGTTTACACTGGCTGAGAGCTTGTATCACATGAGGGGTGCTGATGTTGCTTCCTGATGCAGGGTAGAATTCAGCAGTGATTGATGCAACAGATGATTAGCGATGATTCTGCGCTACATGCTTCAGCACCCTGCAGCCGCGCTCGGTGAGTTTCAGTGGTATCACTTCGTGTCTCGTCGGCAGTTGCTCATGGATGCTTCCACTTCACAATTATGGCACTGACAATTGACCGAGGCAGATCTAGTGGGGCAGAAACGTCTCAGACTGACTTAAGGTGGCGTCCTATGACAGTATCACGTTGAAATCCACGGAGGTCTTCAGAACAGCCCTTTTTCGCATTTAATGTTGGGCAATTAAGATCATGAGTCCAGTCTTGACTATGTGCTGTATTCTATGCACCTGGGATAAATGTGTGTGGCTGAAACTCCTGAACTCAATAATTAGTAGGGGGGGGGGCACTTCTGAGACACTAGTGTTGGTGGGATGGAATACAACCCTTTATCTCTATTGGAACTCTTTAATTAATCAGGTGGTCTTAACCTTTCAAAACCAAAGCCCCCATAAGCCTTAACCTTAACCATTATCTGTCACCCCCAACCCCCCCGCACTACTAGACACCTGTTAGACACTGACGTGTGTTTGCTGATGCGGTGTTTCTGTTCTGCAGGACAAGATAACTATAATTTCAAAAAATCGAGAGGTTTGTCTTTGAATGTAGGGTGTTTGGTTTCTAAATGGCGCTTCAGCTAGCATGGCTTCATGCTATAATTTGCTAGAAAATCTGCACAAATAACATGCTGGGGCAGTGGTTCAGTATCTGTGTAAATAACACACTGGGGTTCAGTATCTGTGTAACTAACACACTGGGCCAGTGGTTCAGTATCTGTGTAAATAACACACTGGGTCAGTGGTTCAGTATCTGTGTAAATAACACACTGGGCCAGTGGTTCAGTATCTGTGTAAATAACACACTGGGCCAGTGGTTCAGTATCTGTGTAAATAACACACTGGGGTTCAGTATCTGTGTAAATAACACACTGGGCCAGTGGTTCAGTATCTGTGTAAATAACACACTGGATCAGTGGTTCAGTATCTGTGTAAATAACACACTGGGCCAGTGGTTCAGTATCTGTGTAAATAACACACTGGGCCAGTGGTTCAGTATCTGTGTAAATAACACACTGGATCAGTGGTTCAGCATCTGTGTAAATAACACACTGGAGCAGTGGTTCAGTATCTGTAAATAACACACCGGGCCAGTGGTTCAGTATCTGTGTAAATAACACACTGGGGTTCAGTATCTGTGTAAATAACACACTGGATCAGTGGTTCAGTATCTGTGTAAATAACACACTGTGGCAGTGGTTCAGTATCTGTGTAAATAACACACTGGGCCAGTGGTTCAGTATCTGTGTAAATAACACACTGGGCCAGTGGTTCAGTATCTGTGTAAATAACACACTGGGCCAGTGGTTCAGTATCTGTGTAAATAACACACTGGAACAGTGGTTCAGTATCTGTGTAAATAACACACTGGGCCAGTGGTTCAGTATCTGTGTAAATAACACACTGGGCCAGTGGTTCAGTATCTGTGTAAATAACACACTGGCCAGTGGTTCAGTATCTGTGTAAATAACACACTGTGGCAGTGGTTCAGTATCTGTGTAAATAACACACTGGGTCAGTGGTTCAGTATCTGTGTAAATAACACACTGGGCCAGTGGTTCAGTATCTGTGTAAATAACACACTGGGGTTCAGTATCTGTGTAAATAACACACTGGATCAGTGGTTCAGTATCTGTGTAAATAACACACTGGGGTTCAGTATCTGTGTAAATAACACACTGGATCAGTGGTTCAGTATCTGTGTAAATAACACACTGGGCCAGTGGTTCAGTATCTGTGTAAATAACACACTGGAGCAGTGGTTCAGTATCTGTGTAAATAACACACTGGGCCAGTGGTTCAGTATCTGTGTAAATAACACACTGGATCAGTGGTTCAGTATCTGTGTAAATAACACACTGGGCCAGTGGTTCAGTATCTGTGTAAATAACACACTGGGCCAGTGGTTCAGTATCTGTGTAACTAACACACTGGAGCAGTGGTTCAGTATCTGTGTAAATAACACACTGGGCCAGTGGTTCAGTATCTGTGTAAATAACACACTGGGCCAGTGGTTCAGTATCTGTGTAAATAACACACTGGGCCAGTGGTTCAGTATCTGTGTAAATAACACACTGGGCCAGTGGTTCAGTATCTGTGTAACTAACACACTGGGCCAGTGGTTCAGTATCTGTGTAAATAACACACTGGAACAGTGGTTCAGTATCTGTGTAAATAACACACTGGGCCAGTGGTTCAGTATCTGTGTAAATAACACACTGGGCCAGTGGTTCAGTATCTGTGTAAATAACACACTGGGCCAGTGGTTCAGTATCTGTGTAAATAACACACTGGAACAGTGGTTCAGTATCTGTGTAAATAACACACTGTGGTTCAGTATCTGTGTAAATAACACACTGGAGCAGTGGTTCAGTATCTGTGTAAATAACACACTGGGCCAGTGGTTCAGTATCTGTGTAAATAACACACTGGGCCAGTGGTTCAGTATCTGTGTAAATAACACACTGGATCAGTGGTTCAGTATCTGTGTAAATAACACACTGGGCCAGTGGTTCAGTATCTGTGTAACTAACACACTGGGCCAGTGGTTCAGTATCTGTGTAAATAACACACTGGGCCAGTGGTTCAGTATCTGTGTAAATAACACACTGGAGCAGTGGTTCAGTATCTGTGTAAATAACACACTGGAGCAGTGGTTCAGTATCTGTGTAACTAACACACTGGGCCAGTGGTTCAGTATCTGTGTAAATAACACACTGGGCCAGTGGTTCAGTATCTGTGTAACTAACACACTGGGCCAGTGGTTCAGTATCTGTGTAAATAACACACTGGCCAGTGGTTCAGTATCTGTGTAACTAACACACTGGGCCAGTGGTTCAGTATCTGTGTAAATAACACACTGGCCAGTGGTTCAGTATCTATGTAAATAACACACTGGGCCAGTGGTTCAGTATCTGTATAAATAACACACTGGCCAGTGGTTCAGTATCTGTGTAACTAACACACTGGGCCAGTGGTTCAGTATCTGTGTAAATAACACACTGGCGCAGTGGTTCAGTATCTGTGTAAATAACACACTGGGCCAGTGGTTCAGTATCTGTGTAAATAACACACTGGCCAGTGGTTCAGTATCTGTGTAACTAACACACTGGGCCAGTGGTTCAGTATCTGTGTAAATAACACACTGGCCAGTGGTTCAGTATCTATGTAAATAACACACTGGGCCTAAGTAAAGCCAAATTGAAAATAGCTAGTTACATATGTTCCTGTTTTAGACATCTTAGGCGTTGTCATGTGTGATGAACCATAAATTCTTAGCACTACTAATATGCAATACGGATACCGTTTGGCTGGCAGTCTCTGACTTTTGAAACGTGTCTGAGGTTGCGACAGTGAGTTATATAAACTCATGACAAGAATACAAATACATATTTTAAATTCAAAACAAAGAAGAAGTTTATAAGTGATTGGTCTGTGGCAGCACAGTGTTCACATCCACAGCTCTGTACATAGCCTAGCAGACGCAGATGGAAAATGCAGAGGGGGAGTACATTCCACTTGAAAAGCAATAAATATACACAAGGACCCAAATGATGCTCTTTCAGATTTATTCATAATTAAAATCTAATCCCTAAATAGCTTACAATGCATCACCCAGACAATACCAGTCGATACTTTGGACACGCCTACTTCTAGGTATAGACAGCATATGACACACCTGTGAATCTGTCTAGAACAGGCCAACCTTAAAAAACCTAAATCACTAGTCAGGAAAGCCACGGAGAAGCCTGATGCAAGTCAACAGGAGTTACAGATTTCCACGGCTGAGCTAGGGGACAGTTTTTATAATGCAGCAATAACCTGGGTGATTCATGAATGTGTCCTGTAAGAAACAGGCAAACAGAAAACTATTCACCTCAAATCTCAGCTGGACCAGAAGGCAGGTGAGAGACACGAAGAAAAGGTGGAAGGAAATGCTACGGTCTGATGAGAACCAAATTGAGCTTTTTGAGCATCCTTGATGTAAGCCTAGAACTCCACATTATCCTCAGAACTATTTTGCTTCCCTGACGTGAAGCATGGTGAAGACAGCATCATGCTGTGGTGATGTTCCTCTGCGTCAAGTCCTGTACAGCTTGTGAAGATGGAGTGCAAAAGAGATGCTGGAAAGTACAGAGAAATACTGGAGGAAAAACAGCTGAAGTCTCCTAGAGACCTGGAACTTTATACAAAAAAGGTTCATATTCTACAATGGCACAATCTAAAAGCAAAAGCCAATAAATGTGTTCTGATTCAACTACTTATCGTTAATCCGAGTCTCTGGGGGTTCTATGTGGTCGTCTATGAGATCTTAATTCACTGGGGCTTAAATATGACAAACAGGCTAAACTCCCTCAGTTGTCTTTTAACAAAAAAGGACTGAGAATACACAGATGAAATGAGACAAAAGGGTGCACTAAGTACTGGTTTAGAATACAATACATTAGAAATTAGAACTAGGAGATTTTAGATGTACTAAAAGGCTTTTTTGTAAATGCATGATCAGTATCCTAAAGTATGAAACAAGTGGGTCTATTCTTAGACACTGAAATATAATTATTACTTATTACTTACATACTATTGTAATACTATTTACTGTTCGAAAAAATAGGCCTAGAACATAAGTGGTACCGAAATAATACATTTTTAGTAATAATAATAATTTTTATGTTGTAGTGTCATGTTTTTTGGTCTATAATGTCATTATAATGTTTTTGTTTTGGTTAATCATACAGACTGGAAGACTTGCAGTAGTCATACATCAGCAAGTGTATGCAAATAAACAAACGGTTATCTGACAATGGCACTTCACAATAATGCCAACGCTTACAATCAAAGTACAACAGTTATTTCGAATGTTGTGTGAGAAGCTGAAAGACAGCCGAAAGATCCAAGCACACTGTCCTCCATGTTTGGTGCTGTTCTTTATAGTGCTGGGGGCGCCAATGGTTACGTCTAGACACAGGATCATAATTTGTTGACAAGAATGCCTTTTACATTGAAATCTGCAACAAAGAAAGACATTCCGAGTAACTGTTGTACTCCTATTACGTTTTCAAAATGTTTTTGTGGACACCTGCAGGTATATACAGTTCTGTGTGAATAATCAACTGAGGTGAACAAAACATTACCATTTAAGGTAGGCCTAAGCACAGACTTCAAAACAAAAGTTGCCAAGCTAGAATTCCTGTTATTCCCTGTTTCCAGGGAAACCAAATTCTTCATTTCTCCGCCCAAGGTCCAACAGTTTTCAGGGCAGGCTTACATTTTCATCAGCTTTCATTTTTGTAAAGATAATAACTGCCCCTTTATTTCTCTGTTGTTCTCAGTCTGTGTGTTTTCACTAAGCCCTCGCCTGATTACAAACTGGCCAATTACACTAACAAGTGAATTTGTCCTTTGCACCTGAAAGGCTGGTTTAACATATCTCAGATGTCTAATTTGCCATATTGTGCCTACATTTGTAGCATCTGTCTCCCTTAATGTTTAATCCGTAAAATGGAATGTTGCTTATGAGAGCCAGTTAAGAAATACAACATGGTACTTTATTTTTTTAAATGTTGAACTATTAAGAGGTTGTACTTTGCTTTTGGAGTTACTTTTTTATTGCTTGCATGAGCGACACAACAAGCTTTATTTAATAGTTTTGTCAGCTGGTGGTATTAATCATTATTAGACCTGAGTATTGTTTAAGTATGTATAAAATCAGTACCAATACAAGTACCCTTCACGTTATATCGATACCAATAGAGTACTTAGTTCAATACTTTTGTTTGTGGTTTTCTATTTAATTCCTATCATGTAAATAGAAGCAATCGATTGCAAAAACAGCCACCGCTCCTCCACATGCAAATGGTTTTTACACAAATGCATTTTGAAAGTGTTAACATTTATTTAAATTAAATAATAAATAATGATATATAAGTAACTTTAAGCAGTACAACCAACATTCTGAATCTAGCCACCTGCCAGTCAGTCCTTAACAAACTCCAGGCATGATGTTACTGGTATTCCCAGATTTTACTGAAATAATCTTGCCAAAATGTAAGCATTTTATCAAACGCCACATGCTTCTAGTACAGCAATACTTTCAAATGTTTTGGTGGCATCGCGGCATGCTGAACTGATAACTCTGTCAAATGCACCGTGCTCAACATCACCAGAGACTGTATAGATTGTAACTGCTGTGGTAGTGAGCCAATCACACAACAGATAAAATTGAAGAAGGCTTGCAGTGATTGGCTGCAAGCAAAACCATAAAAATAGTATTTTTCTGGTTAAGAAAAGGTTTGAATGTATGAATTACTTTACTGGTGAAGTTTTGATATTACTTGGTACTGTATTATTTCGGTGGATAATTTAATTAAAAATATCGAGTTACAATAGCAAGCTCTAATCAGTATTGTCCTTATATCAAACTGTGTTTCTCTATTCCAATCACCCCTCCTCCTGTTAGCGCCTGAAAGCAGGTAGGTAGAAAACTACTGCAACGCACAATTGGATTTTCCAAAATTTGGTGGTAAAAGAGGTGTTTTTGACTAAGTTTAAATCGGAGCCTAAGCCAATGTATGGAAGTCACAATATGTTCCCTGGTTTATTGGCATCACAGCAGACAATATAAAATATATACTGCGAATAAAGTTGCCTCTTCTACATACTGGAAGACATCACACTTTAAACTAATGTGAGACACATGGATCATAAGAGGATGCCTGTCACGGGCTTTATTGATTAAGTGCAGATAGTAAACTATTTGGTTTTAGAAATGCTTTGCAATGTATATATCGTTTGTTTGGGATAATATGATGATAAAATCATGTTATGCTTCCTCTGACTTAAAGACTTACTTTCACCAGTGGACAATGATAGTCTGGAATCTTCTGATTATTCACTAAGCTGAAAACCTGTAGAACAATAAATTAAACAGACTTTTCCATTGACATCAATAGAACTGGAACAAACTATTATTTTTCTAATCAACTAATATAATGATTACTTGAACTATTACTTCACTAATTATCTACTTTCCCAATGATTTATCATTAGGCTTGTAGCAGTATTTAAGTATTTAAGGATTGCATACTGTACATATTCACTTCATTATGTATATCTTGTAGCTATGTATATTCTGTATATTGTTGTACATTTTTTTTTTTTTTATTCTTCTAACTACGTAGTTGTTGCTTGCCATGTCACAAGAATTTCATTGTGCACTTTGATGCAAGTCACTCTGTACACATGACAATAAAACTTTGAATCTTGAATCGAATCTAACAAATAAACAATACAAGTAAATCACTTCAGCTTTTGGAAAACATATTTCTATTGCGCTTCGAGCCAACTGAACAGGCCAGTCTCTATGTTAAATTTAGTCCAACTCTAATCACAAATGCTCTCTATGATGCAGGACTCATACTAGGCAAACATTTTAATCTACAAACAATCATTATAACTGTCTAAATGTGTCTGATTACAATAGTCGTGAACTCTGAACTGTCTAACCGATGTCCCCCAGGATTGTGTGCTTAGCCCGCTCTTGTACTCCCTCTTCAGCCTGCGTACCTCTACACAGCTCTAATACCATCGTCATGTTTGCAGATGATACCACAGTAGTTGGTCTTATCAGAGACAACGACGAGGCAGCTACAGATAGGAGATCAAGCACCTAGGGGCTTGGTGTGCAGATAACAACCTGGCCATCAATGCCTAGAAAACCAAATAACTGATTGTGTATTTAAGGAAGACAAATAGCTGTATACATGTAGGCCTACAGTTTTCATTGATGAGACCACGGTGGAATGTGTGGCCAGCTATAAATTCCTAGGTGTCCACATATCCAACGAACTATCCTGGTCCCTCAATACCACAAACCTGGTCAAACCCTGGTACTTTATAAGGCCGCTTAAGAAGGCCAACCTTCCTAATAACGTCCTGGTAAACATTTACCGTAGCACGGTCGAGTGCATTCTAACCAACTGTGCCACAGACTGGTACAATGGTAACTCTGTGGCCGTAGTCCCTGCAGCGGCTGGTGAAAACCGCCCAGCGCATCGTTGGTGCCCAGCTCCCCACCATCAAAGTCATCCATTACAAGCACTGTTTGCTGAGAGTGTGGGGCATTATCAGGGACCCCTCACACCCAAACCATAAACTCAGCCATCAGATCTCTACTCACCCACACTAGCAGGCTTAGGAACTGTTTCTTCCTAACTGCTGTTAACATACTGAACTCTGAAACCTAATCTTTTTACTTGATCTGCCATTTGCACAATACATCTTGTGGTACTCCTCTTGCCCTGCACAATGCTAGCCTATTTATTATATATGCCTTTTGCACAATGCTTATTAAAAAATAAATCCAAGATGGCGCCGTCTATGGCAGCCACAACTCTAAACTGCACGTTTATGTTTGTTTTTTAGTTTATAAATCAGTGGTCAGTGACATTTCTCACAATAGACAAAAGTTGTCTGCTGCTGTCGGGGAAATGCAGAGATCTCTCCTCTCCGTCTGCCCTGTGATTCACAGAAACGTGGCTAGGTGACTTCATACCTGATACTGTGGTGAGCCTGCCGGATTCTCACTATTTCGGAGGGGACTCGAGCTCAGATCTCGAAAGGTGCTAGGGTTTTTACATCGATGAGAAGTGGGGCAACGACATAACAGTCCTCCCACGTTACAATTCTCCAGAACTGGCTGGTGTTTACAATCCTCCACTCGGCAACGTGAAGGCTGCGAGCTGGACAAATATCGGCGACTGAACGGCTATTCACAGACTCTTTACTTATTGTCCTTGGCGACTTTAACAAAGGTAACCTTAGCCACGACTTTGCAAAACACAAACACAAAATCCCGACCCGAGATGCAAATACTCTCGCTTGTTTGGGGAGAAACTGAAACAACAGCTCGCAGCGAATGACACTGCTCGGTCTGGAGGGGGATTAAACAGATAACAAATTACAAATGCAAATCACCCCAGGCCATCAATGATCTGCAACTTGCCAATGACCTGAACCAGTTGTACTGCAGATTTGAGAGACAAAGGAGCGGTCCTGTCTGCTCACCCCATCAGATGTGTTCTGCCACCACCAACAGACCCTGTTCACCAGGACCCAGAATCAACCATCACCATTGAACACCTCCCCTGAGACCACAATGGCATCAATGGCCCCCCCCCATCCCCCACAACCCCCCTGGCCACTATCAGCTCTGATACGATAAACATTGGTGGACATCCTGAACTATAAATGGACATGGCTTTATTTGCACAACTATATATACAATTACATATTGCTCTACATACTGTTATTTGCACATTTTGAAATCTGCTCTCACATCTAGTCTTGCTCCTTTGCACTACTCGGATATATATGACACAAATATATTTATCTACAGGGCAGGGTCTCTTGAGTGTTCTAAATGCTGCAGCTAGAGGTCAGAACCAATTCCTTGAATGTGTAAACAGACTTGGTGAATAAACCTGATTCTGATTCTGGTTTGTACTATACATTTCCCACTGGCACAGATGTTCTCCGCTGGTTGGCCCTCTGCACATTTGCAATTTGCTACATTGTTGAACTGAATACCTGCACATTTACTTATACATGTCCTTACACTGTAACCAGGAGTATGCCAAGTCTAAGACAATATCAGTAAACCCGGAGTATGCCAAGTCTAAGACAATATCAGTAAACCCGGAGCATGCCAAGTCTAAGACAATATCAGTAAACCCGGAGTATGCCAAGTCTAAGACAATATCAGTAAACCCGGAGTGTGCCAAGTCTTAGACAATATCAGTAAACCCGGAGTATGCCAAGTCTAAGACAATATCAGTAAACCAGGAGTATGCCAAGTCTAAGACAATATCAATAAACCCGGAGTATGCCAAGTCTAAGACAATATCAGTAAACCCGGAGTATGCCAAGTCTAAGACAATATCAGTAAACCCGGAGTATGCCAAGTCTAAGACCATATCAGTAAACCCGGAGTATGCCAAGTCTAAGACCATATCAGTAAACCCGGAGTATGCCAAGTCTAAGACAATATCAGTAAACCCGGAGTATGCCAAGTCTAAGACAATATCAGTAAACCCGGAGCATGCCAAGTCTAAGACAATATCAGTAAACCCGGAGTATGCCAAGTCTAAGACAATATCAGTAAACCCGGAGTGTGCCAAGTCTTAGACAATATCAGTAAACCCGGAGTATGCCAAGTCTAAGACAATATCAGTAAACCAGGAGTATGCCAAGTCTAAGACAATATCAGTAAACCCGGAGTATGCCAAGTCTAAGACAATATCAGTAAACCCGGAGTATGCCAAGTCTAAGACAATATCAGTAAACCCGGAGTATGCCAAGTCTAAGACCATATCAGTAAACCCGGAGTATGCCAAGTCTAAGACCATATCAGTAAACCCGGAGTATGCCAAGTCTAAGACCATATCAGTAAACCCGGAGTATGCCAAGTCTAAGACAATATCAGTAAACCCGGAGTATGCCAAGTCTAAGACAATATCAGTAAACCCGGAGTATGCCAATTCTAAGACAATATCAGTAAACCCGGAGTATGCCAAGTCTAAGACCATATCAGTAAACCCGGAGTATGCCAAGTCTAAGACCATATCAGTAAACCCGGAGTACGCCAAGTCTAAGACCATATCAGTAAACCCGGAGTATGCCAAGTCTAAGACCATATCAGTAAACCCGGAGTATGCCAAGTCTAAGACCATATCAGTAAACCCTGAGTATGCCAAGTCTAAGACCATATCAGTAAACCCGGAGTATGCCAAGTCTAAGACAATATCAGTAAACCCGGAGTACGCCAAGTCTAAGACAATATCAGTAAACCCGGAGTATGCCAAGTCTAAGACCATATCAGTAAACCCGGAGTATGCCAAGTCTAAGACCATATCAGTAAACCCGGAGTATGCCAAGTCTAAGACCATATCAGTAAACCCGGAGTATGCCAAGTCTAAGACCATATCAGTAAACCCTGAGTATGCCAAGTCTAAGACCATATCAGTAAACCCGGAGGATTGCCAAGTCTAAGACAATATCAGTAAACCCGGAGTACGCCAAGTCTAAGACAATATCAGTAAACCCGGAGTATGCCAAGTCTAAGACAATATCAGTAAACCCGGAGTATGCCAAGTCTAGGACAGCAAGTTCAAGCTCAAATAAAAAATCTATTAACATTGATTATTTGGCCCAGATTTGGCCCAGTCTGTGTCTGCCACACTGGCTTCTAGTGTCTCTCAGGTCTGAATCAGTCATTTAGTGGAAAGAGAGGATGGAAACGTAATGTGTTTTAGCCCTCCAGGACCAGAAATGTCAAGCCCTGTTTTAAGAGTTGCTGGTGTTGTAATGAGGTCTTAAGTCAACACATTTTCAGTGTAATTGGAAGCAGAATACGGAATGATTCCTTGTTCAAGACTGTTGTCAACTCCATTGCCAATGTGTAAAGGTGTACACGAGCCAATAAAACACTGACATACTGTGGAGAGAGATGTAGCGATCAGGCATGACAAACACACACACATGTAGCGATCAGGCATGACAAACAAACACACACGCACACACATATAGCGCTCAGGCTTGACAAACACACACACACACATGTAGCGATTATGCATGACAAATACAAACACACACATGAAACTATCAGGCATGACAAATACACACACACACACACACACACACATGAAACTATCAGGCATGACAAACACACACACACACATGAAACGATCAGGCATGACAAACACACACACACACACACACACATGTAGCGATCAGGCATGACAAACACACAGACACACACACACACACGTGCACACCACCAGATGTATTTCACAAGCCCATTCATTCCACCACCACCTCTGACTGTATTTGGAATTAGGCATGTGAGACAACAATGCAGCGCTGCCTTTGATCCATTAATGACTGCTGTCTCATCCTCACAACACTAGAAGAGGTAGGCCATTCAGAAGCCATAATCTCCACAGCAACAGCTAGTAAGGAAACAAGAATCCATATTACACCACAGAGACACAGGTAGCGCATTAAATCCTCCAATTTGCAAAGATGGTGTGGCAGAGTAACTGCAAGTGATCCAGAATACAGGCAGTCAAGGTCCAGATAAAACAACACTTTTGGATTGTTGTGTCGTATTGAATCTGAAGTGTGAATAGTAGCTGCAAACAAACATGCAAAAAGTGAGCAGATCCCAGTGTGCAAAACCTTTTAAACAATGTAATTTCAACGGGTCTTCAAATAATTATAATGTGTATTTTTAACCCAAAAGATGCACTATTCATGTTCTGTGCTCATATCTAACTGGAATACTTTGCATAACTAAATATGTCAGTTTGAGACTCATACTATACTATCATAATATTAACATAATATCTAGACCTGGCCAGAAAGTATAGCCGTATTGATTGTTCACAGAAGCCGATGCGTCCAGGGGCCTAATTGGTTGTGGGCGAAGCGATATAATCCAAGTTCATCAGTGGCTCTGACACTACGATGTAATCTACACAAGTGCAATGGAAGAATTCTCAGAGTGGAACATAGAGCTAACAAATGTACAGCGGAAGATTGCAGTTAGAGTTGCCGGGTTTCAAATGGTTGCATTCAACTGTGCGTCCTTTGTTGATTTTAACAGATAATTGTGACTTCCCAAATGGTGGAGGTTCCCAAAATTACTGGTAAATGAATGTTGACACATGTCAAGATCATTTACGCCCTATTGCTCTCGATCGATGTTATATTTTACTACATTGCAGTGTTTTATAATTGTACGCCGCTGGAAATAATGAAATCACTTGTAATTTCTGATGTGGCTCACGTCTTGAATGAGTCAGAACGTATTATCGCTATTCTAACGAAGCACGTCTTGACAGTGGAACCGAAGCATCCTGTTAATTTTGGACCAAATTTGCTTTTATCATTCAATGAGTTTAACGACAGTAAACCTTGAATTGTTTATCTTCTATGAAGTGTATCTTTACATTGTGCGAGCGCGCGCGTGCGTGTTCACCTTTTCCGACCTGTCTCATCAGCCAAGTTAGGGCGGCACTTGGTCACTAGCTGTCACTTCTCATTTCTAATTGACTTCCTTTCTCTGACGTACAGAAGAACATCGTACACACTACACCCGAAAGCTCCCTGTACCGTAACTCATTAGCTCGCTTTCACAGCGTGGAAAATAAAGCGGCAGAAGGAGAGATAGTTATGTTTGTTTAATGAATGAGAAAAGAAAAAGGGGAGGGGCGGTGTGTAGTATTTATGTTGGAGCTACTCAATAAAAGCCGTAGGAACGAGTTTGACAGCGCTGGTGGACTGGTGGCCGGGTTGACACACGTGTGAGGTAGAGGTTCATCTGAAGTTCAGCAACAGACTTAGAGGAGGGGGTTGTGGTATTTCTCAAGCACTATCTCACTCCATCTTCTGAATCACAAATGACACGGCGGCCACTCAACCCCCTGAACTCACATGTTTATGTGCTGCTTTTACCCAAAACTAACGGACAATATTGTATTATAATATGATGATGTACATTATGTAGATAATGACTGTTGCTGTTAAGTTGGTCCTCTGACGAAGAGAAATGCAACTTATCGCTCTTCACATATTCTCTGTCAGTTTCTTCTCTCACTCTTTTCATTTCGTTTGCATTTCCCGTTGCCTCCCTGTTTCCTGTCCATTTTTCTCTCTCTATAGATATGCTTCTGCCTCAGCAACCGCAGACCGACAGGAAAAGAAGAAGGGTTATGGAGAAGACAAGGACAAAGACAGTGGAGAAACTGGGATCTGCTTGCATGTGTGTGTCACTCGGAGTATGCACATGCCTGCTTGTGGGGCAATTCAAAAATATTTTTAGAAAAAAGGGCCAATTTCTCGTCACCCACCACTCAGCCATTAGCGACACAACGGTTAGGACCATGAGAAATATGAGCACTCACTAAAACTCCACCACAGCTTCCCTATTCACCTCATATCTAAAGAGATTATTTTGTAGAGGTGCACTTTTCTGTGTCATTTGAACGCTGTTCACTCTGCACCTCAGCACTGGAACATTATATTGTTTTACCTGTTGTCTCTGTGAGATGCAATTATTTGCTGTTCTTAAAAGAGAGGTTCAACAATTTGAAACCTAATGCTTTTGAGTTCTCACCTTAAGAGTAGTCTAAAGACTACGAGAATTTTTTTTATCTATGGTGAATCTATGGCTAAAACGAGTAAATACACACAATACTAATTCTTACATTGTTGGTTTAATGCTTATTTAAGTTCTGGTTTTGTACAGAATATGTTCATATATAATATATATATAATATCCAAACACATATCCAAACACACACATTCCAAATAATTGCTATTTTTTAGCTGTTCTGCTTGTAATGAAGTAAAGATTGCTAGCATCAAACTGGTCAGGATATTTGGCTAGCTTACTGTTATCTAAAGCTCATGTTTTCATAGTAGTTCATGTTTTTGGTTAAGCTGTTTGTAAAATGCTGATGATGCACAATGATTTGAACATGAACTGCTTGTTCACATTTGACTATAACCAGATAACTAACTAGCTAGCACATCATTATTAGTCAAACACCATGTGACTATTCTTCAATATTTGTTCAATACGTTTTTCACCTATTTGACAATGCTGCCAAACTAACCTTATTTTTCATACGTGGACAATAAAAAATAACCTAGGAACAGTAGGGTATAAGCAATTCCACTACGCTTTTACTGGGTACCAATTAATGACTGACCAAAGGAAAATGAATTGTCGAATGGCATTCTGCTTCAGCACTTCTCTACATTGAATCAGAGGATTGGTACTTCATTGCACATTGTTGTTTTGTTGTCCTCGATTGTTGCTTATATGGTACTCACTTTGTTGAGTATGTATGAGAAATGTAAGAAAAGCCTTTACTACTGCCAGTACAAGCGTTGGAAACAAAAACACAAGGCTCATTGTCAATGAACTGCATAATCTGATGCGTGCTTCTGACGTGCACAAGTGAAAACGCTATTTCCTAGTATGGGGATATTTATTATCGCCTTTCCACTAGTTGCTCCATTTGAGTGCCCCCATAGAGGGAAACGAAAAAACAATGTTGGAAGAGAATGAGACGTTTTGGGCCCGTTCTCCTCCTCTTCATCCCACCCGTTCATTTCATCTCTTTTCATTTGATTAAATTTGAATATTTAAATTGCACGCCAATGACAACTATTTCTCATTTTCTACTTCCCTCTTGCTCTAGCAATCCCTCCTGTCACTATTGACACGTGCATACGTGGCCAGCCTTCCAGTGTAGCGTGCCATCACAAAAAACTGCAGAATCAGACGCATGAATAATGCCAACCGTTGGTGCGGATTAGAAATGTATTTACCGCATTTATTTACCTACGGTAAACAAACAATTACACTGCACTCTCGGGTCACCACGTAATCCCTCAAGTCAGCTTTCTGAACCGAACATACCGACAGATACATATTTATGCATATTTATAGAGACTTTGCGAGTCCATTTACATCATTGAGCCTGGACTGTGTTCGCATTATGCTAATGCTCTTAGAGAGAGCGTCGAGATTCCCGGTTTCCCTGGCGACCACATGGAGGTGTTTTTAAATGTTACTGAATGTGAACGGCTGCCCTTGAATGGGCCAAGGTTGGCCGTGTGTTTAACTGGAACACTTCACCCAGCTGCAGCAATGCCCCAATCACATTCACATTCACAACTGTGCTCACACACACACACACACACACACACACACACACACACACACACACACACACACACACAGGCAAACACACAATTACAGAGAGAGAGCTTTGACATTTGATTACATTTGGCAAGGAGAACTGTTTTACCAAGTTATTGAAAGTTGCTTGAGGAGGTAAAGCACATGGCTTAATAAATCAATACATTCATGCAATACAAGCAGCATCAAAATTAGGCTATAAAATTACAATAATTGAATCAGAGTCAGAGGTCTTGGCCAGGTACGCAATTTCAGCCATTTACTCATAAACATGTTGGCAGAAAGTCATTAAGCCCTGTTGTTAATCGTCACAATTTACAGGTTAAATGCCTGCCTTCTGCAGATGACCTGTGCCAACAGCGCATGGCCTATAGCAGAGCGTGGTACTGCCAGACTTCTGACAAACTTCTGCCAGACAGCCAGATTTCAAGACGTCATTTTTATATACGCAAAAGCATCAGGACAAAAAATATTCAAATGCCACCATGTAAACAACAACAACAGTACATGTGATGTCTGCCTCCAAACCAACAACAGGAGAGTAGGCATATACATAATGCAGTAATGTCTGCCCCCAAACCAACAACAGGAGAGTAGGCATACATGATGCAGTGATGCCTGCCCCCAAACCAACAACAGGAGAGTAGGCATAAACATGATGCAGTGATGTCTGCCCCCAAACCAACAACAGGAAAGTAGGCATACATGATGCAGTGATGTCTGCCCCCTAATCAACAACAGGAGAGTAGGCATACATGATGCAGTGATTCCTGTCCCCAAATCAACAACAGGAGAGTAGGCATAAACATGATGCAGTGATGTCTGCCCCCAAATCAACAACAGGAGAGTAGGCATACATGATGCAGTGATGTCTGCCCCCTAATCAACAACAGGAGAGTAGGCATATACATAATGCAGTGATGTCTGCCCCCTAATCAACAACAGGAGAGTAGGCATATACATAATGCAGTGATGTCTGCCCCCAAATCAACAACAGGAGAGTAGGCATAAACATGATGCAGTGATGTCTGCCCCGAAACCAACAACAGGACGCCATCTTAAACTATTTGACTATACTTACTTAAACCCTTGACAAAGCCAAAAGCTCAGGGGCCTTTGTGAAGATGACAGGTAAACCTTGCTCCCTGTAGAGGGAGAGGCTGTGCAATGCACTGTACCGAGCAGAATCTGAGACAGAACAACACCCCCTGACAAAATGTAAAAGCACGAAACAATTAAAAGTCATCATTTTATTACTAATTCAGTCACGGTACCTAAATTCAGCCATCCTTTTGGGGGACGACAGATATTACTGAGGTTTAGTTGATAAGTACATTGCCGTCTGAAAAAAAAGATGACTAACCAAAAAAGTCGTAATATACGTGAACTTTAACCAGCCTGCAGTCACCTTGCATGGTAGACGCGGTCGTCAGTGTGTGAATGAGTGAATGAATGGGTGAATGTGACGCAGGATCTGTAAAGCGCTTTGGATAAAAGCATTTACCATTTAGATATTGCTCTTCTTCTGTACAACTGTATATGCAAATAGATTATGCTATTTTGCACAATGTGAAATTAGAACCTTGTCATTGCTCTTTTAGTTTTTGCATCGGTTCATACATCTAGATATTGCACCATTGCACTATTCAGAACATATATCACCTACTATATTCACCCAGTAAATATGTCAACTAGGGATGGTCTCTCTTGTCAGACTGTTTGCGTTATGTGTTTTGCTCTGTTTGGACTGTTTGAATACATTAAAAAAATGTGTGTTCTACATGCTGCAGCAAGAGGCCAGAACAAATTAATTGTGTGTGTAAACAGACATGGCAAATAAACCTGATTCTGATTTATGGTCAAGACTAAAATAATAAGAACATATTATTGTTTTTTCCGTCATTTATGCGTGCATATTTCTCATGACTTTTATTTGGGGACACTTTCATAATAATGTTAACTGGCTGCGGGGGTCTAAGATGGCAAACAAAACACACACAGACACACACACACAGACACACACACTCACAGACACACACACACATACACACACACACAGACACACACACACAGACACAGACACACACACAGACACACAGACACACACACACAGACACACACAGACACACACACACAGACACACACAGACACACACACAGACACACACACACACACAGACACACACACACACACACACACACACACACACACACACACACACACACAGAGACAATGCCAAATAAACAGGATTAAAGCCAGCGTCACAGTTTCATATTACTTTCAACTGTTTACCACATCGTTATGAAGTGGCATTCCATAGAATAAAAAATACTGCTTTTTGCGTAGCGCCGCTGTGCGCGTGGGTGAAACAGAGTGCTTGGTGAACATTGTGAAAGTTAAGAGCTCTGAAAATCACTGAGGCGTAAAATTAAACATTAAAACAGGATCTTTAATATTAATGAAGTCTCAACTTCTGCCCTCCTCTCAGTTCTCTCTCTCTCTCCCTGCATCGCCCTCCATCTATACCCTTCTATCATTTATCCTGTACCAGTCTAGTTTCTCTACATCTATACACTTCTATCATTTATCCTGTACCAGTCTAGTTTCTCTACATCTATACCCTTCTATCGTTTACCCTGTACCAGTCTAGTTTCTCTACATCTATACCCTTCTATCATTTACCCTGTACCAGTCTAGTTTCTCTACATCTATACCCTTCTATCATTTACCCTGCACCAGTCTAGTTTCTCTACATCTATACCCTTCTATCATTTACCCTGTACCAGTCTTGTTTCTCTACATCTATACCCTTCTATCATTTACCCTGTACCAGTCTAGTTTCTCTACATCTATACCTTCTATAATTTACCCTGTACCAGTCTTGCTTCTCTGCATCTATACCCTTCTATCATTTACCCTGTACCAGTCTTGTTTCTCTACATCTATACTCTTGTATCATTTACCCTGTACCAGTCTAGTTTCTCTACATCTTTACCCTGTACCAGTCTTCTTTCTCTAAATCTATACCCTTCTATCATTTACCCTTTACCAGTCTAGTTTCTCTACATCTATACCCTTCTATCATTTACCCTGTACCAGTCTTGTTTCTCTACATCTATACCCTTCTATCATTTACCCTGTACCAGTCTTGTTTCTCTACATCTATACCCTTCTATCATGTACCCTGTACCAGTCCTGTTTCTCTACATCTATACCCTTCTATCATTTACCCTGTACCAGTCTTGTTTATCTAAATCTATACTATTTTATCATTTACCCTGTACCATTCTTGTTTCTCTACATCTATACCCTTCTATCAACTACCCTGTACCAGTCGTGTTTCTCTACATATATACTATTTTATCATTTACCCTGTACCAGTCTTGTTTCTCTACATCTATACCCTTCTATCATTTACACTTGTTATGCCAAGCGATGTCTAGGGCTGCCCCTACCAAACCGAGTTTGATCAGGGGACACAGGTTCAATGGTGACGTGTCTCTCTGTTCGGTATGTGTGTGTGTTATACTGTGTGTTTGTTATTGTGCGTGTGATCTTGTGTGTGATCGTGTGTATGTGTGTGTTATCCTGTGTGTGTGTGTGTGTGCGTTATCCTGTGCATTCATGCGAGCGTTTTATAAGCCACACACGAGTGAAGCAGCCGTATACTCACACACCACATGCATACGTAATTGTGCTTGTCCAACTCCAGTGCTACTCCCTTTGGGATAGCTGACAATAATGAAAGTTACATAGATCTGCAGCAGCATTGTCAATGGATTACCTCTGCTGAGTCGAAATTGCTTTTGAAATCACACCCTACACCCTATCTTGCGCAGTACTTTTGATCATGGCCAGCTGGCCCATAGGGCTTTTGTCCAAAGTAGAGCACTATCTAGTGAATATAATGCCCGCTGGGATTCAAAAACGGTTTGCAAAGTTATAACTGGAGAAAAACACAGTAATCTCAGGCGCACTTGATCTTGATCGAAACGCCTTATCAGATTAGAGTGGTAATATTCAGCTCATTGTTAATCTTTGAGCGACATTTGATGTCTGGCTCGGAAAAATAAATCCACACTGTAATCTGCATCAAACAGAGCGAAAACTCCATCCTTCCTCGAAGACTAGCCTGGTGCACATATGGATGAATAAAATAAAGATTGGCTGGTCTGTCAGGAGCCTTAATCTAGAATCAGCCTCCCAACAACAAACGTCCATTCCTTGTTATCCGAATCACAAAACAAGTCGAGCAACGCCCCTCCTTACATTTAGAATAACACAGACCACCCCCCGGAAAAATACCCAAACCGCAAAATAGACTTGGCCTTTTGATTGTTCCAGAGAATTCTGTCGAACCCTTGGTGATTGCAATCGTCACACACCGATGTAATATTTGACTCTACAATAGGCTGTTGACAATGGCGTATCCGTAATATTTGACTCTACAATAGGTTTTTAACAATGGCGTATCTGTAATATGTGACTCTACAATAGGCTGTTGTCAATGGCGTATCCGTAATATTTGACTCTACAATAGGCTGTTAACAATGGTGTATCTGTAATATGTGAATCTACAATAGGCTGTTAACAATGGCGTATCTGTAATATTTGACTCTACAATAGGCTGTTAACAATGTCGTATCTGTAATATTTGACTCTACAATAGGTTTTTAACAATGGTGTATCCGTAATATTTGACTCTACAATAGGCTGTTAACAATGGCGTATCCGTAATATGTGACTCTACAATAGGTTTTTAACAATGGCGTATTCGTAATATTTGACTCTACAATAGGCTGTTAACAATGGCGTATATGTAATATTTGACTCTACAATAAGGTTTTTAACAATGGTGTATCCGTAATATTTGACTCTACAATAGGCTGTTAACAATGGCGTATCTGTAATATGTGACTCTACAATAAGCTGTTAACAATGGCGTATCTGTAATATTTGACTCTAGGTTTTTAACAATAGCGTATCTGTAATATTTGACTCTACAATAGGCTGGTAACAATGGCGTATCTGTAATATTTGACTCTACAATAGGCTGTTAACAATGGCGTATCTGTAATATTTGACTCTACAATAGGCTGTTAACAATGGCGTATCTGTAATATTTGACTCTACAATAGGTTTTTAACAATGGCGTATCCGTAATATTTGACTCTAGGTTTTTAACAATAGCGTATCTGTAATATTTGACTCTACAATAGGTTTTTAACAATGGTGTATCCGTAATATTTGACTCTACAATAGGCTGTTAACAATGGCGTATCTGTAATATGTGACTCACCAATAGCTTTTTAACAATGGCGTATCCGTAGCACAACTAGGCGGTGAGAGTGTTGACGGAATAGAGAACTAAGAGTGCACTAGACTTTTTTGACTTTGAATACATCATGCAGTTTAATCTCCCTTTGGAGAAGATGAGACATAGTCATTGTGTTTCCCGCAGAGGGGTGGTGATGTTGGCGTATGTGACTATTGTGCCCTCAGGCAGTCGGCGCCTCCTGCTGTGTTGGAGCAATTCTTTGAACCATGGTCACACACACACAGACACAAAAAAACACGCAGAGACAATAAAAAAAATACACAAAGGCGGTTTCCTTCTGGTTCCACATTCTCACAAGCCTGATTCCGCTACGCAGGTAAACCTCCCCTCTCCCTGTGTGGATCTCCTTTTGAGTCTAAAGGAATCCTGTTGAGCTGGATCCCAAGGGATGAGCTGCTTTTCCTCTGAACGTAACAACTGTGTTTACACCTTGCTTAACTGACTAGCACGCAGAGACACACTGCTCCAAATATACATCTCTCTAGTCCTAGTTATCTTTACACCTAATGAATGGTGCCACTTCCAGACCAGTAGTGAGAAATCGTCTTAAAGTGCTCAACACTTCAAAGCCAGTTCAGTCACGATTATTCACTATGAGGTACCGCAGAAGAACCCTCAACATTCAAGTACAATTTGATATCTGATTGGCAACAGCTTCAGCTTGGGCCATTTTCCTACCTCTGGGCATTAAACATGTCATGATATTAGCAACAGTCAATGGAGAGTACATATTGTGACTGATATGATAACAGCCTAGAACACAAATGTCTACCACTAGATACATTAGTATATACTGATTATTAGGATATATATATATATATATATATATATACATGAGTAAATACACCACTAAATACATTAGTATATACTGATTATTAGGATATATATATATATATATATATATATATATATATACATTAGTATATACACCACTAAATACATTAGTATATACTGATTATTAGGATATATATATATATATATACATGAGTAAATACACCACTAAAGACATTAGTATATAATGAATATTAGGATATATATATATATACATGAGTAAATACACCACTAAATACATTAGTATATACACCACTAAATACATTAGTAAATACACACCTAAATACATTAGTATATACACCACTAAATACATTAGATATACACCACTAAATACATTAGTATATACACCACTAAATACATTAGATATACACCACTAAATACATTAGTATATACACCACTAAATACATTAGTATATACACCAGTAAATACATTAGTAAATACCCCACTAAATACATTAGTATATACACCACTAAATACATTAGTATATACACCACTAAATACATTAGATATACACCACTAAATACATTAGTATATACACCACTAAATACATTAGTATATACACCACTAAATACATTAGATATACACCACTAAATACATTATTATATACACAACTAAATACATTAGTATATACACCACTAAATACATTAGTAAATACACCACTAAATACATTAGTATATACACCACTAAATACATTAGATATACACCACTAAATACATTAGTATATACACCACTAAATACATTAGTATATACACCACTAAATACATTAGTATATACACCACTAAATACATTAGATATACACCACTAAATACATTAGATATACACAACTAAATACATTAGATATACACCACTAAATACATTAGTAAATACACCACTAAATACATTAGATATACACCACTAAATACATTAGTATATACACCACTAAATACATGAGTATATACACCACTAAATACATTAGTATATACACCACTAAATACATTAGATATACACCACTAAATACATTAGTATATACACCACTAAATACATTAGTATATACACCACTAAATACATTAGTATATACACCACTAAATACATTAGTATATACACCACTAAATACATTAGTATATACACCACTAAATACATTAGATATACACCACTAAATACATTAGATATACACAACTAAATACATTAGATATACACCACTAAATACATTAGTATATACACCACTAAATACATGAGTATATACACCACTAAATACATTAGTATATACACAACTAAATACATTAGTGTATACACCACTAAATACATTAGTATATACACCACTAAATACATTAGTATATACACCACTAAATACATTAGTATATACACCACTAAATACATTAGTATATACACCACTAAATACATTAGTATATACACCACTAAATACATTAGTATATACACCACTAAATACATTAGATATACACCACTAAATACATTAGTATATACACCACTAAATACATTAGTATATACACCACTAAATACATTAGTATATACACCACTAAATACATGAGTATATACACCACTAAATACATTAGTATATACACAACTAAATACATTAGTGTATACACCACTAAATACATTAGTAAATACACCACTAAATACATTAGTATATACACCACTAAATACATTATATATACACCACTAAATACATGAGTATATACACCACTAAATACATTAGTATATACACAACTAAATACATTAGTATATACACCACTAAATACATTAGTATATACACCACTAAATACATTAGTATATACACCACTAAATACATTAGATATACACCACTAAATACATTAGTATATACACCACTAAATACATGAGTATATACACCACTAAATACATTAGATATACACCACTAAATACATTAGTATATACACAACTAAATACATTAGTTATACTGCGACTTTTACCCTTCCTGATCACCCCCCATGATTATTCATGTGCAGCGTGTATAAAGAATATCCTTAACAAATATACAATATACAAAAATACAATATTTAATGTGAATTTGTCAAATAATGTGTAAACATTTCTTGAATTGCATGGATTTCTCCATCACAACAATTCAACAACAGACCATTCTTTAAAGGAAACGAACAATGTATATCTTATAAACAAATTAAAATGTAATTAGGAAATAATACTTAAAACAGATTTAATTAAGGTGAATAAAACATTTTAACAGGATAACAAGGAAACATGTTATCTATGTTACACAATAGAAATTCAGCAAAACAAAGACTAAAAATAAACATATTGTGTAATGGACTACAAAATAACTACACACTAATAAATATAATCAAAATGTTTAAGCTGTGAAAGTGTAGTAAAATAGAGAGTCTAGTGTCAGCAATGAGGACTGTTGGTGTCTGTTCATGCAATCAGTCCATTTTTAGTGTGACCAGTCTAATAGGTTCTAGAAAGTTCTCTCTGAATGTTAACCCAAGCTCACTAATGGCTTTAAGATAATTGTCCAGTTGGAAATGTAGCTCAAACTCCAATAGACTCGCTACATCTAAATGTACATCTAAATGTAGATAAATACGCTGACGGGTGTGTTCCTGGATAAAGTGCTCATTTCAGATACTGCTTTAGATGTCCTAGATTGAGTCAGTCCAACCTTCATAAAGCGCTATATTTGAAGCAAGTTTAAATGTAAGGGCTTGTCTTCTAAGCTTACTCCATGATATCTGTGCCCATCCAAAGTGTAACATTAAATATTCTGAGCTATCAGCTGTCTGGGGGAGGCTGTAGTGGCTGTAGTGGTACTGGACTAGTGGAAGGTTATTTTTAACCTGTTCTTCCAATGAGAGTGTTTGGCTCTTCGCTAGTCTGCTGATTTCATCAGGTACTCAGGATATAATGTATTCTCAGAGGAGCACCAGCATAGAGAGCTAAATACAAATCCACTGTCGTCATTCGGGTCTGTCTCCCTCGTCAGACATCATGTAGTCAGATGCCCTGGTAGACTGCAACTTCTCTACAGCTCAGAATTATTTTAGCAAAGCCAGAAGACAATTAATTCACAAAACATTAGATTTATAGTCTTCGCATGTAAGGAAACCAGGAGTGTTCCATTGGACTAGGAATTGGATCTATTGAACTGCATATTAATTGTGATTTACACACATTTTTTTCATGTGGCATGAATCATTTTGTATATATATATTTTTAATCATCACTACCAATCCACTGTAAAACAAAGGTTCTCAGATTAATACATATCAAGGATATATCAGTTTGTAAATGTACTTTAAAAAAACACGCTGCCTGCTTTTTCATCTATCCAGGTTGATCTCTCTGTTGATCTATCTAGGTTTTAAAAAAAACAATGGGTCTCCCATCCTGTCCAATAACGGCTTGCAGCTGTATCCGAGACCTCAGTGTGGTGGTTTGTCAATAATGATATGCTTTATGATACTTTAATAAATGTTAGAAGTTACAGTCAGCCAATACCTTACCTTTAAAGTCAGTCCTACTCGTCTGAATAAAAAGGATTCATGCAGGATTTGTGTGGACTGATGTTTCTGAGACATGAAAGATTGCATGATTTTAAGTTGCATTGCAAATGATGTACATGTTCAACACTTCTGGTAAAGCAAAAAATTATTTTTGGTAGTTTACAAGTCATTCATTAAGTTGTAAAAATCAGTAACGGGGTGTTTACGAATGTGTAAAAATGTTTGATTATTGTGTGGTCTTTTGGAAACAGTTTAGTACACCACATGGTTTAAAAATAGTATTTAAATATATTTCAGTGCGTTATAATAAACAACTGTAAATAGCATGTCTGTACACTTGAAATGTACCCAGAAGGTATTTAAACTAAACCAAAAGTTGTTCCAAATGAATACACGTTAAGTATACTCGTTTTTTCCTTCCATTTGCCTGATTAGTCTAGCTATTAAAAACAGGATGAGCACATGAAACAAGTGTTAAGAGATCATTTGAACGTGTTGCCAGAAATGTCCAGAACTGACATGTTACAACTAAAATGTAAATATATCACAACTTGTGACATCTATCTCTGTGGAGCTTTGTCTTTTGTTACATTAGCACTCATTCGTACTAACTCTCCCTCTCTTCAATTTCAATTCAAACAGACATATTTACATGGAGTTTCAAAGTTATTGGAAAAATAAATGAATAACAAGTCTTTCTCTCACTCTCACTCATCCCATCTGCAAACTCAGTCTGTACCACTGCTATAATTGCTATTACATTGTGATGTCTCCATCTAGATAATGGCAGAGGCAACAGTGTTACAGGGTCTGACCTCTACAACTATATTTAGCACCATGGACAGCACAAGACTGGAGCCCATAGTGAAGGCCCTTCTGTAATAGTCACAGTTCAGCACTGTCAACTGGACAGCACTCTTCAGCTCTCTCTATTCTCCCAGAGTGGCGACAGGGAAAGCATGTCTGATCAGATTCTCCAAAAGTGAATTTTTAAATCCACGCCTGAAAGCTTGATGTTGCTGAAGCAATTATGCCAATTTGCATGACAATTGGGATAGTTTTGTCGAATTTGTCACACAAAATGTATTGGCAATAGGGAAAAAAGGTGTATTGGCATCTTGCTTGATTGAACCATATTATGCTGTGAATGTGATTGTATGGTGATTGGTAAAAATTGCGAGCCCTCCTTTTGTACTGTGGCGATGAGTATGATTTAATAAAATATACAGCAGGAATTGTGGGAATATGCAGTCTATTGTTTAATTTGCTGGTTATTCTTGATGTCACGACTCCCTCCGAAGCTGCCTACTCTTCTTCGTCGGGCAGACTTTGGCATTTGTCGTCACCAGCCTTCTAGGCATCCCACTCCTCATCTCAACAATTATTTTTTCTTGTCAACTCACAGACCTGGTTTCCATTCCCTCATCAGGTAATGTACTGCATTTATTCCCTATGTTTGCCGCATGTCTTTGTGTGGTATCGTTGCATGTGGAATCGTTGTGATTGTAAGGCTACGCTTGAGAGCTGTTCAGTCCTAGTTATCATTTTGGCAAATAAAACCTGCGTTTTACGCACCAGGTCACGCGTGTGACTCTGTTCCTCAGACCGTCCTTACATTCCACGATCGCAGAATCACAGAGTCCTGGAGGGACTGACAAGAATGAAATAACAGACAGACAAGATGACAGAATGACTGAAAGACAAGAAATGACAAAAAACAGTTGAAGGACAGACTGACAAGATTTGACAGGGAGACGGAGAGATGCAATTAAAAGAAAAGGGAAACATATGACAATTGACAGACAGGCAGACAGAAATATTGGGAAGGGGAAAATATAAAGCTAAATGTAGAATATATGTACACATACACACACAGTGAGCGAGAGCCAGGGGGACTTTAATAAGACGACTGCTCAGAGGAATTGCTTTGGAGTGTGTTTGCTGGCCTCCTGACTGCATTACGGTAGCCATTTCATATTGTTGTAATAGGCGACTGGCTGAGAAATGACTGCAGTAGACAGCCTTCTGATAATGTACTGAACCCCACCTCCCCGAAAACACAGAGTATGTAGGTACACACTCTCAACTTACAGACGCACCCACACGCAAACCAAACGATCGTCTAGCAAAGCTCTCGGAAGAGCTCATTCCATTCAAATAATTCAAAAAAGGGAGGAAGAGCAATGGGGAAAACACAGTGCCATCGCAAACTCAAGAACAAACTCCTAAAGTAACACTGACAAATTGCACTGAATGAAAAACAAGAGAGGGTG
>CM055739.1:22039992-22357135 GCA_029465975.1 Dallia pectoralis
GCACATATGGTGTGTAGAGTGTCACAGTAAGGGTTTGGTAACCGCACATATGGTGTGTGGAGTGCCACTGTAAAGGTTTGGTAATGCACATATGGTGTGTGGAGTGTCACTGTAAGGGTTTGGTAACCGCACATATGGTGTGTGGAGTGCCACTGTAAGGGTTTGGTAACCGCACATATGGTGTGTGGAGTGCCACTGTAAGGGTTTGGTAATGCACATATGGTGTGTGGAGTGTCACTGTAAGGGTTTGGTAACCGCACATATGGTGTGTGGAGTGTCACTGTAAGGGTTTGTTAACCGCACATATGGTGTGTGGAGTGCCACTGTAAGGGTTTGGTAACCGCACATATGGTGTGTGGAGTGTCACTGTAAGGGTTTGGTAATGCACATATGGTGTGTATGAGACCATGTGTTTATGAGACCATGTGTGTATGAGACCATGTGTGTATGAGGCCATGTGTGTATGAGACCATGTGTGTATGAGACCATGTGTGTATGAGGCCATGTGCGTATGAGACCATGTGTGTATGAGACCATGTGTTTATGAGGCCATGTGTGTAAGAGACCATGTGTGTATGAGACCATGTGTGTATGAGATCATGTGTGTATAAGACCATGTGTGTATGGGACCATGTGTGTGTGTATGAGACCATTTGTGTATGAGACCATGTGTGTATGAGACCATGTGTGTATGAGGCCATGTGCGTATGAGACCATTTGTGTATGAGACCATGTGTGTATGAGACCATGTGTGTAAGAGGCCATGTGTGTAAGAGACCATGTGTGTATGAGACCATGTGTGTATGAGATCATGTGTGTATAAGACCATGTGTGTATGGGACCATGTGTGTGTGTATGATACCATGTGTGTATGAGACCATGTGTGTATGAGACCATGTGTGAATGGGACCATGTGTGTATGAGATCATGTGTGTATGAGGCCATGTGTGTATGAGACCATGTGTGTATGAGGCCATGTGTGTATGAGACCATGTGTGTATGATACCATGTGTGTATGAGACCATGTGTGTATGAGACCATGTGTGTAAGAGACCATGTGTGTATGAGACCATGTGTGTATGAGGCCATGTGTGTATGAGGCCATGTGTGTATGATACCATGTGTGTATGAGACCATGTGTGTATGAGGCCATGTGCGTATGAGACCATTTGTGTATGAGACCATGTGTGTATGAGACCATGTGTGTAAGAGACCATGTGTGTAAGAGACCATGTGTGTATGAGACCATGTGTGTATGAGACCATGTGTGTATGAGACCATGTGTGTATGAGATCATGTGTGTATAAGACCATGTGTGTATGGGACCATGTGTGTGTGTATGATACCATGTGTGTATGAGACCATGTGTGTATGAGACCATGTGTGTATGGGACCATGTGTGTGTGTATGATACCATGTGTGTATGAGACCATGTGTGTATGAGACCATGTGTGTATGAGACCATGTGTGTAAGAGACCATGTGTGTATGAGACCATGTGTGTATGAGGCCATGTGTGTATGAGGCCATGTGTGTATGATACCATGTGTGTATGAGACCATGTGTGTATGAGGCCATGTGCGTATGAGACCATTTGTGTATGAGACCATGTGTGTATGAGACCATGTGTGTAAGAGACCATGTGTGTAAGAGACCATGTGTGTATGAGACCATGTGTGTATGAGACCATGTGTGTATGAGACCATGTGTGTATGAGATCATGTGTGTATAAGACCATGTGTGTATGGGACCATGTGTGTGTGTATGATACCATGTGTGTATGAGACCATGTGTGTATGAGACCATGTGTGTATGGGACCATGTGTGTATGAGATCATGTGTGTATGAGGCCATGTGTGTATGAGACCATGTGTGTATGAGGCCATGTGTGTATGAGACCATGTGTGTATGATACCATGTGTGTATGAGACCATGTGTGTATGAGACCATGTGTGTAAGAGACCATGTGTGTATGAGACCATGTGTGTATGAGGCCATGTGTGTATGAGGCCATGTGTGTATGATACCATGTGTGTATGAGACCATGTGTGTATGAGGCCATGTGCGTATGAGACCATTTGTGTATGAGGCCATGTGCGTATGAGACCATGTGTGTATGAGACCATGTGTGTATGAGACCATGTGTGTAAGAGACCATGTGTGTAAGAGACCATGTGTGTATGAGACCATGTGTGTATGAGACCATGTGTGTATGAGACCATGTGTGTATGAGATCATGTGTGTATAAGACCATGTGTGTATGGGACCATGTGTGTGTGTATGATACCATGTGTGTATGAGACCATGTGTGTATGAGACCATGTGTGTATGGGACCATGTGTGTATGATACCATGTGTGTATGAGACCATGTGTGTATGAGACCATGTGTGTATGGGACCATGTGTGTATGAGATCATGTGTGTATGAGACCATGTGTGTATGAGACCATGTGTGTATGAGACCATGTGTGTATGAGACCATGTGTGTATGAGACCATGTGTGTATGAGATCATGTGTGTATAAGACCATGTGTGTATGGGACCATGTGTGTGTGTATGATACCATGTGTGTATGAGACCATGTGTGTATGAGACCATGTGTGTATGGGACCATGTGTGTATGAGATCATGTGTGTATGAGGCCATGTGTGTATGAGACCATGTGTGTATGAGACCATGTGTGTATGAGACCATGTGTGTATGAGACCATGTGTGTATGGGACCATGTGTGTATGAGATCATGTGTGTAAGAGACCATGTGTGTATGAGACCATGTGTGTAAGAGACCATGTGTGTATGAGACCATGTGTGTATGAGATCATGTGTGTATGAGATCATGTGTGTATAAGACCATGTGTGTATGAGACCATGTGTGTATGAGATCATGTGTGTATGAGATCATGTGTGTATAAGACCATGTGTGTATGAGACCATGTGTGTATGAGACCATGTGTGTATGGGACCATGTGTGTGTGTATGATACCATGTGTGTATGAGACCATGTGTGTATGAGACCATGTGTGTATGGGACCATGTGTGTATGAGATCATGTGTGTATGAGACCATGTGTGTATGAGACCATGTGTGTATGGGACCATGTGTGTATGAGATCATGTGTGTAAGAGACCATGTGTGTATGAGACCATGTGTGTAAGAGACCATGTGTGTATGAGACCATGTGTGTATGAGATCATGTGTGTATGAGATCATGTGTGTATAAGACCATGTGTGTATGAGACCATGTGTGTATGAGATCATGTGTGTATGAGATCATGTGTGTATAAGACCATGTGTGTATGAGACCATGTGTGTATGAGACCATGTGTGTATGCTTATTGGTACAGTGTGTATGTATTAGATAGAGTGTGAGGGAGAGAGAAAGCAATACAGAGGGGTCGGGAGAAAGGCAGGGAGATAGATAAAGTTGCAGCAGGAGCTACAACAGCAGTCTGTTTAAAAGAAAACAACATCTCTTCCAGCCTCTGATTTCCCTGGAGAGCGAGAGAGAGCAAGAGAGAGAGGGAGGGCAAATTTGTCCTAGACAATATCGAGTACCGTTTGTCTCACTCTCCTACCTTTCCTCTTTCTGTCTCATCATCACTGTGTCTTATTCTCTCACTCTTTCACTCTCTGTTTCTCATTGAAAAGGTTTAATGAACATTTTCCAATCATTTTACATCAAAGAGGAATACAACATTTTAAGGTGGTTGAACGAAGAAACTCCGACACCCTAATCCTAATCCTACTGTAATCTGATGTCCATGCACCCTAATCCTAATCCCACTGTAATCTGATGTCCATGCACCCTAATCCTACTGTAATCTGATGTCCATGCACCATAATCCTAATCCCACTGTAATCTGATGTCCATGCACCCTAATCCTACTGTAATCTGATGTCCATGCACCATAATCCTAATCCCACTGTAATCTGATGTCCATGCACCATAATCCTAATCCCACTGTAATCTGATGTCCATGCACCCTAATCCCACTGTAATCTGATGTCCATGCACCCTAATCCCACTGTAATCTGATGTCCATGCACCATAATCCTAATCCCACTGTAATCTGATGTCCATGCACCCTAATCCTACTGTAATCTGATGTCCATGCACCATAATCCTAACCCCACTGTAATCTGATGTCCATGCACCCTAATCCTACTGTAATCTGATGTCCATGCACCCTAATCCTACTGTAATCTGATGTCCATGCACCATAATCCTAACCCCACTGTAATCTGATGTCCATGCACCCTAACCCCACTGTAATATGATGTCCATGCACCCTAACCCTAATCCCACTGTAATCTGATGTCCATGCACCCTAATCCTAACCCCACTGCAATATGATGTCCATGCACCCTAATCCTAACCCCACTGCAATTTGATGTCCATGCACCCTAACCTTAACCCCACTGTAATCTGATGTCCATGCACACTAATCCTAATCCCACTGCAATCTGATGTCCATGCACCCTAATCCTAATCCCACTGCAATCTGATGTCCATGCACCCTAATCCTAATCCCACTGCAATCTGATGTCCATACACCCTAATCCTAATCCCACTGCAATCTGATGTCCATGCACCCTAATCCTAATCCCACTGCAATCTGATGTCCATGCACCCTAATCCTAATCCCACTGCAATCTGATGTCCATACACCCTAATCCTATGTAAGTGGATGAGCCAAGTATAAATGACGGACAAGCTGTCTTTTGTATCCCAGGCTATCTAGGCATGATGCAGAAACATATACACTCTCTTGCTATCACTTCTCTCACTGTGTTTTTCACCACCAGTTAGTATTTCCCTACATGTCTCACTGCTAGTCTAAGTCCCTACCATGACCAGGGTTTTACAGATATTGTGATTTATATCGTGACCACGGTTTTACAGATATTGTGATTTATATCATGACCAGGGTTTTACATATATTGTCATTTTCAATTAAACAACCTTTACATAGCCATAACCTTAAATATCCTAAATAACCTTACATTTATGCCTAAACCTAAACAATATACCTACCTTAAGCCAAAAAAGTGTATCTTTTTTAAATTGTGACATGAAAAATGTCACGTTTACAGATGCAGCTAACATACAAGTGAGCTAGGAACACACAGGTGAGCTAGGAACACACAGGTGAGCTAGGAACAAACAGGTGAGCTAGGAACACACAGGTGAGCTGGGAACACACAGGTGAGCTAGGAACACACAGGTGAGCTAGAAACACACAGGTGAGCTAGAAACACACAGGTGAGCTAGAAACACACAGGTGAGCTGGGAACACACAGGTGAGCTGGGAACACACAGGTGAGCTAGGAACACACAGGTGAGCTAGGAACACACAGGTGAGCTGGGAACACACAGGTGAGCTGGGAACACACAGGTGAGCTGGGAACACACAGGTGAGCTGGGAACACACAGGTGAGCTAGGAACACACAGGTGAGCTAGGAACAAACAGGTGAGCTAGGAACACACAGGTGAGCTGGGAACACACACGTGAGCTAGGAACATACAGTTAAGCTAGAAACACACAGGTGAGCTAGGAACATACAGTTAAGCTAGAAACACACAGGTGAGCTAGAAACACACAGGTGAGCTGGGAACACACAGGTGAGCTGGGAACACACAGGTGAGCTGGGAACACACAGGTGAGCTAGCACGTACCAGCAGTTGTGCAGCCTGATAGTATTATCACTTTAAATAATTAATGTTCTCAGGATGAACAGCCATAAAAACAAAATGCGTCTGTATTCCTTCTTGATGCTTTCTATTAAGCCAGTTCACTTAAATTCTCCTGTATCTTGCACTCTCTCAGTATGATTTAAACAACTAAAATCTCGAGTCCCAAACTACAATAAAAGTTCATATTTGATAATCAATTGATCATAACTTATTACTAAGTATCATTTATTTAGTGTTTAGCATTATGTAATGAGAAGCACAGTTGCATAATGAAAGTGTTGTTGTACTAATTGTTCTGACTTGTCAGTTGAATTCAACTAGCAATATAAAGGAGAGGGTTGCCAATGATATTGCATTAAAGTATCACAACACTCACTATCACTCATTTTGTGACAATGTGCTTTATAGTGTACTGCCAGAATACTGCTTCCTTTGTTCTCAGCTAATAGGACTGGCAGTATTTCTTCATGAAAGATTTTGAAATAACTTTATTAAAGTTTACATTTGAGGAAGTCATCTTCTCTGATTAGTATTGTGTGCATGTTCTGAGGAGATACAGCTCGGGTGCGTTCATAGAGCACTGTTTACACAGCCTTTCCTCTTCAGGGAGCCAGTGTTTCTTGTGGCTACCCTTCTGAATGGCAAGGCTGTGATCATAGAGCCTGCACTTTGTCCAGGTTCTTCTAAGGATTTGCACGATAACTACGGTCAAACTGATTGCCATGGTGAATGGTCCATAAGAGCCAGACAGCAGTGCATTTTGCTGTGATTTTGTGTTTCATACATTAACTTTGATCTTGCTAGTGATGTCATATGGTTACATCTATTAAACGGATCATCAAGACCTAACGATTTAGTTTGGTAGCGAAATAGGTTTCTTCATTAATTACATTTAACTGATATTTTACTAGGTATGTCAGTTGAGTACCAATTAATCCTGGTCAAAGTCAGTCAATAGCAGCAGACAAGACACCATAGCACAATGTATTGAAGACATTCTCATATGTTTAACCTCTTATTTTCCTCTCTTTCTCCATGTATCCCTTGAAGCACACTGATTCATACAGGCCTCTCTATAATAGCCCAAACAATAGAAGAGCGCAGATGAAGGAAAATGTACCCCGAAATATTAAAAGGCTTATGACGCAGGGTCAGTAACAGACAGTACCAATATCTGGTCTGTGAGTGGTTGACACACACACCGCACAGCATCAGTGTTGCAGATGGAGAAGATACGTGAACAGCAGAATGGAAGAACACAACATGTGCTCCTCACATCTGTTTGGGTTCTATTCATATATTATCAATCTGAGAGAGTGAATACAAATGGACAAAATATGATACGAAAATAGCTATGGCCCAAAGAAGACTTTCATTGTCGATATCTTTTTGTAAAAGTTGCCAAATACCTGTGTACAATAAAACCATATTTGATGGTATATGAACTGAGCATTCTAGTTGTCCAGTTTTTGAGGCATTCTGAAGAGATTTCACGCTATGCTTCATGAAGCGCCTCCCACAATTTGGATTGGCTTATTGGGCACTTCTTATCTACCATATGGTCAAGCTCCTCCCACAATTTGGATTGGCTTATTGGGCACTTCTTATCTACCATACGGTCAAGCTCCTCCCACAAATTGGATTGGCTTATTGGGCACTTCTTATCTACCATATGGTCAAGCTCCTCCCACAAATTGGATTGGCTTATTGGGCACTTCTTATCTACCATACGGTCAAGCTCCTCCCACAACAGCTAAATAGGTTTGAGATGATTGTGCAGGTCACTCCATTACACATCCTTCCTCCTGTATAGTGTATTTTGTCAATATATTAACACAGATATTTTGTTTGGATAAAAGATGTATTTTTGTCATGTTATGCTTTGGTAGATGCCATTTCAAGACAGTTTTGAACCAGCACAGCAGCTAGACAGCAGAAGCCTATGGAGCATGACCGCACCAAGCCATAATAAAAACTAATTTCACTAGTTTGTAAATGAAATGACAGACTACAATGCACAACACGCCACAACCCTAGAACGTGCAATATGTAAACAGGTATATAATGCTAATTACATATAATCATGTTTAGAATCATTTTACATCCTGGCAACAGGCGTACTCAATCTTAGTCCCGGCAAAACAGAATTGTTGGGCATTTTGGCGGCCAATGACTTTTGTATACTGTGCATACCCAGATTCAGATAAATGTGTGGGTGCCCGGTTATCTGTGCATCCAGTGTGAAGGACGTAACAGACAGTTACGCGATCCAATGCTAACAAGCACTAGAACGATGACTACAAGTGCAGTCTTGCTTCCTTCAAACTGCATACATAACCAAATAGAAGTTAATTTGACCCTGGTGAAGTAAATAATGCTGTTCATTCACAAGATCGGGATGTACATTTGCTTGTTCTCGTCACCACACACATGAAACAGGGGCAGCTGCAGTGTGTAAACATCATTTCTGCAGATAAAGCCGTCCCCCTGGTATCACTCTGCTGAGGCTGAACCCGTGTTCACAACCAGTGCAGTCATGCTGGACAAGTTCATAATCTCTCCTGCAAAAAAAAGAATAAAACAAATATATGAACCGCAGCTCCAGAGCGTAGCGAGGCTTCGCAACGACAGAGATTAAAATGTTCCTGGTACGGCGGGTTTCTGCGAATGTGTCACGTTCCAGCGTACAAATGCACCACTCCCTGAAACACAGTAGGAGCTTTGGGCTGGCACAGATGGCATTTAACAACACATTTTACAATCGTACCCACCGTGTGCCAGCCTCTGGGGGCACCGATCGCTTTCAGGAGACACAGCCAACATTAACGAGGCAGTGAAAGTCTGTCTTGCTGGTGGGTGGGTGTCGTAATAGTGGGCGAGCGAGAGAGAGAGAGAGAGAGAGATACACAGATGAATGAGGCAGAGTTAGAGGGGGAAGGAGAGTAGAGCAGAGAGAGAGAGAGAGGGAGAGATAGTGGGAAGATATATAGGCTGCGTCCGAAATCGCGTACTTCCATACTTTCTAGTATGCGAAAAACAGTACGCGAAAAGTACCCGGATGACCTACTACTTCCGGCGAGATTCTGAAGTGTGCATACGATGGACACTTTACTATCCCATGATGCAATAGGAGAGAGCAGTTCTCGTTACATTTAAAAATGGTGGAAACCGGAGACGCGGCAGTCTTCAAGTGTAACTACTCTAGAAATGTTAATAAAAAAATAAAAAATTGTAACTACTTTAGAAAACACTTTTTTTGTTTCTTTGTGGTTATATTGTATTTGTTTAACATCATATAAGTAAACGATTGACCTAAAAGCGGGTTTGCTTTATGCATGGTGGTAGGAGGACGCGGACCTGAATGAAACACGCTTCTCTTGCCCGGTAGATTATACAAGTAGAAAATTCTAACACGGCGCATGTAGTACGTCCGGACTCCATTCATACTACCCGGATTCATACTATATAGAACGTACTTTTTTAACAGTCGCAAAGTACATTCTTATTTAAATGTAGTACATACTCAACATAGTACGCGATTTCGGACGCAGCCATAGAGATAGATAGAGAGCAGAAAAATAGAGGGGGGGGGAAACAGAGATAGAGAGCAGATAGATCGAGGGGGGAAACAGAGATAGAGAGCAGATAGATAGAGTGGGGGAAACAGAGATAGAGAGCAGATAGATAGAGGGGGAAACAGAGATAGAGAGCAGATAGATAGAGGGGGAAACAGAGATAGAGAGCAGATAGATAGAGAGCAGATAGATAGAGGGGGGAAACAGAGATAGAGAGCAGATAGATAGAGGGGGAAACAGAGATAGAGAGCAGAAAGATAGAGGGGGGGAAACAGAGATAGAGAGCAGATAGATAGAGGGGGGAAACAGAGATAGAGAGCAGATAGATAGAGGGGGGAAACAGAGATAGAGAGCAGATAGATAGAGGGGGAAACAGAGATAGAGAGCAGATAGATAGAGGGGGGAAACAGAGATAGAGAGCAGATAGATAGAGGGGGAACAGAGATAGAGAGCAGATAGATAGAGGGGGAACAGAGATAGAGAGCAGATAGATAGAGGGGGAAACAGAGATAGAGAGCAGATAGATAGAGGGGGGAAACAGAGATAGAGAGCAGAAAGATAGAGGGGGAAACAGAGATAGAGAGCAGATAGATAGAGGGGGGAGGAAACAGAGATAGAGAGCAGAAAGATAGAGGGGGGAAACAGAGCTAGAGAGCAGATAGATAGAGGGGGAAACAGAGATAGAGAGCAGATAGATAGAGGGGGAAACAGAGATAGAGAGCAGATAGATAGAGGGGGGGGAACAGAGATAGAAGGCAGAAAGATAGAGGGGGAAACAGAGATAGAGAGCAGAAAGATAGAGGGGGGAAACAGAGATAGAGAGCAGATAGATAGAGGGGGGAAACAGAGATAGAGAGCAGATAGATAGAGGGGAAGGAAACAGAGATAGAGAGCAGATAGATAGAGGGGGAAAACAGAGATAGAGAGCAGATAGATAGAGGGGGAACAGAGATAGAGAGCAGATAGATAGAGGGGGAAACAGAGATAGAGAGCAGATAGATAGAGGGGGAGGAAACAGAGATAGAGAGCAGATAGATAGAGGGGGAGGAAACAGAGATAGAGAGCAGATAGATAGAGGGGTGGGGGGAAACAGAGAGAGAGCAGAAAGATAGAGGGGGAAACAGAGATAGAGAGCAGATAGATAGAGGGGGGAAACAGAGATAGAGAGCAGAAAGATAGAGGGGGGAAACAGAGATAGAGAGCAGATAGATAAAGGGGGGGGAAACAGAGATAGAGAGCAGAAAGATAGAGGGGAAACAGAGATAGAGAGCAGATAGATAGAGGGGGGAAACAGAGATAGAGAGCAGATAGATAGAGGGGGGAAACAGAGATAGAGAGCAGATAGATAGAGGGGGAAACAGAGATAGAGAGCAGATAGATAGAGGGGGAAACAGAGATAGAGAGCAGATATATAGAGGGGGGACAGAGATAAAGAGCAGATAGATAGAGGGGGAAACAGAGATAGAGAGCAGATAGATAGAGGGGGAAACAGAGATAGAGAGCAGAAAGATAGAGGGGGGGGGAAACAGAGATAGAGAGCAGATAGATAGAGGGGGGGAACAGAGATAGAGAGCAGATAGATAGAGGGGGAACAGAGATAGAGAGCAGATAGATAGAGGGGGAGGAAACAGAGATAGAGAGCAGATAGATAGAGGGGGGAGGAAACAGAGAGAGAGAGCAGAAAGATAGAGGGGGGGGGAAACAGAGATAGAGAGCAGATAGATAGAGGGGGGGAAACAGAGATAGAGAGCAGATAGATAGAGGGGGGGGAAACAGAGATAGAGAGCAGATAGATAGAGGGGAGGAGACAGAGAGAGAGCAGAAAGATAGAGGGGGAAACAGAGATAGAGAGCAGAAAGATAGAGGGGGGGGGGAACAGAGATAGAGAGCAGATAGATAGAGGGGGGAGGAGACAGAGAGAGAGCAGAAAGATAGGGGGAAACAGAGATAGAGAGCAGATAGATAGAGGGGGGAAACAGAGATAGAGAGCAGATAGATAGAGGGGGGAACAGATATAGAGAGCAGATAGATAGAGGGGGGAGGAAACAGAGATAGAGAGCAGATAGATAGAGGGGGGAGGAAACAGAGAGAGAGCAGAAAGATAGAGGGGGGAAACAGAGATAGAGAGCAGATAGATAGAGGGGGGGGAAACAGAGATAGACAGCAGATAGATAGAGGGGGAACAGAGATAGAGAGTAGATAGATAGAGGGGGGAACAGAGATAGAGAGCAGAAAGATAGAGGGGGGAAACAGAGATAGAGAGCAGATAGATAGAGGGGGAACAGAGATAGAGAGCAGATAGATAAAGGGGGGAAACAGAGATAGAGAGCAGATAGATAGAGGGGGGGGGGAAACAGAGATAGAGAGCAGATAGATAGAGGGGGGAAACAGAGATAGGGAGCAGAAAGATAGAAGGGGGAAACAGAGATAGAGAGCAGATAGATAGAGGGGGAAACAGAGATAGACAGCAGATAGATAGGGGGACAGAGAAAGAGAGCAGATAGATAGAGGGGGGAAACAGAGATAGAGAGCAGAAAGATAGAGGGGGGAAACAGAGATAGAGAGCAGATAGATAGAGGGGGAAACAGAGATAGAGAGCAGATAGATAGAGGGGGAGGAAACAGAGATAGAGAGCAGAAAGATAGAGGGGGGGGAAACAGAGATAGAGAGCAGATAGATAGAGGGGGGAACAGAGATAGAGAGCAGATAGATAGAGGGGGAACAGAGATAGAGAGCAGAAAGATAGAGGGGGAGGGAAACAGAGATAGAGAGCAGATAGATAAAGGGGGGGAACAGAGATAGAGGGCAGAAAGATAAAGGGGGGAAACAGAGATAGAGAGCAGAAAGATAGAGGGGGAAACAGAGATATAGAGCAGATAGATAAAGGGGGGAAACAGAGATAGAGAGCAGAAAGATAGAGGGGGAAACAGAGATAGAGAGCAGATAGATAGAGGGGGAAACAGAGATAGAGAGCAGATAGATAGAGGGGGGGACAGAGATAGAGAGCAGATAGATAGAGGGGGAAACAGAGATAGAGAGCAGATAGATAGAGGGGGAACAGAGATAGAGAGCAGATAGATAGAGGGGGAACAGAGATAGAGAGCAGATAGATAGAGGGGGGAAACAGAGATAGACAGCAGATAGATAGAGGGGGGAACAGAGATAGAGAGCAGATAGATAGAGGGGGGGGAACAGAGATAGAGAGCAGAAAGATAGAGGGGGAACAGAGATAGAGAGCAGATAGATAGAGGGGGAAACAGAGATAGAGAGCAGATAGATAAAGGGGGAAACAGAGATAGAGAGCAGATAGATAGAGGGGGGAAACAGAGATAGAGAGCAGATAGATAGAGGGGAGGAAACAGAGATAGGGAGCAGAAAGATAGAGGGGGAAACAGAGATAGAGAGCAGATAGATAGAGGGGGGAAACAGAGATAGACAGCAGATAGATAGGGGGAACAGAGAAAGAGAGCAGATAGATAGAGGGGGAAACAGAGATAGAGAGCAGAAAGATAGAGGGGGAAACAGAGATAGAGAGCAGATAGATAGAGGGGGAAACAGAGATAGAGAGCAGATAGATAAAGGGGGAACAGAGATAGAGAGCAGATAGATAGAGGGGGGGAACAGAGATAGAGAGCAGATAGATAGAGGGGGGAAACAGAGATAGAGAGCAGAAAGATAGAGGGGGAAACAGAGATAGAGAGCAGATAGATAGAGGGGGAACAGAGAGAGAGCAGAAAGATAGAGGGGGGAAACAGAGATAGAGAGCAGATAGATAGAGGGGGAGGAAACAGAGATAGAGAGCAGATAGATAGAGGGGGGAAACAGAGAAAGAGAGCAGATAGATAGAGGGGGGGGAAACAGAGATAGAGAGCAGAAAGATAGAGGGGGGAAACAGAGATAGAGAGCAGAAAGATAGAGGGGGGAAACAGAGATAGAGATAGAGAGCAGATAGATAGAGGGGGAAACAGAGATAGAGAGCAGATAGATAGAGGGGGGACAGAGATAGAGAGCAGATAGATAAAGGGGGGAAACAGAGATAGAGAGCAGAAAGATAAAGGGGGAAACAGAGATAGAGAGCAGAAAGATAGAGGGGGAAACAGAGATATAGAGCAGATAGATAAAGGGGGAAACAGAGATAGAGAGCAGAAAGATAGAGGGGGAACAGAGATAGAGAGCAGATAGATAGAGGGGGGGGGGAAACAGAGATAGAGAGCAGATAGATAGAGGGGGGAAACAGAGATAGAGAGCAGGCATATTCTCTCTCTCCTTTTTCCTTATACTCTTCGTCTCTCAGATTTTCCAGCTCTCCGTTCTCTTTCTCTCTCTTTTAGTCTCTTCATTTCTGTCCTCACTCTCTCCCTCGCAGGTTTCTTCCATTCCCTTACTGTCCCTCTCTTATCTCTCTCTGTCTCTTCCATTCTGTCTCGCGCCCCCCACTCCGCTCTCTCCATCTCAATCTCTCTCCCTCTCAGCATTTCTGTCTCTTTTACTGTGTATTTCTCTCACTTTCCCCTCACTCTCGGCGTCCCCAGTTTCACTGCCATTCAGCCTACGATCAATACATCCAGGATAAGCCTGCTCTTCTTCTGAAAGGAACACCATGTTCATCCTCTGCTGTGCCTATAATCGCACCTGAGGCATGAAACAAGCTCATCCCCTGAGCTGGATCGGTGTGCTCAGCGCTGCTCATTGATAAAACAAGTATCTGGATCCAACGAGCACCGCATGTGAAACGTCACTTAGGCAATCCCATTTCCTATTCATCAGCACTCTGGCGCAGCAGCTGTTGTGTTTTGCGGTATGGACGCGGTAATTAAGTTGGGTTGACGTACATTCCCAAATACCTTTTTTCATCATTTTTTCGTCAGTTAAGATACGGCTATAAAAGTGTTGTATTTCTGTTGTTGTTTAAGCCATCTAAGTGAATGTTTAGGCAGCCAGCTAACCGCTAACTAAAACACTGTAACCCCAACCGTGTGTACTGTCACTCTGTTTTCTCAAGACTCTTTATGACACAGCGAGAGCGACAGAGACACTCCGTTACTGTAAGCACAAAGCAATACACTCCGCTTGCAAGCAGACGGGACTTTGCGTCTGGCTAATGCTCAGTTATGCTGTGATGTGACAGCCGTAATTGAGAAATCTCCCATGCAGGAGTGGAATTACAAACAAGGAGAATAGAACAGACACATTTGCATGAGCATGATTCCAATCAAACACAAACCAAGGAACACACACACTGGCAAACACACGGATGGAAGCTGGTACCTAGACACACACACACACACACACACACACACACACACTGGCAAACACACGAATGAAAGCTGGTACCTAGACACACACACACACACACGGATGGAAGCTGGTATCTAGACACACACACACACACACACACACACACGGATGGAAGCTGGTATCTAGACACACACACACACGCTTTTCTAAGATATTCACCATGACAAGAGAGAACAACATGCAGTGAGGCTGCAGCGACAGGTTTATAAACACAGTGAGGGGTTAGTTAATATTTAATGGAGTTTCTCCTGGACTGCCAGCGTCACTGGAAGAGTCACGCCTGTATTGTGCGTGTGTTGTTGTTCCTCTCCTGTCACGCTGAACGATCCCAGATGAGGCCTCTGGCGGCGGGACTGATGTCAAACAGAGAGCCGAGCGTGAGCCCAGGTCAGGGTTATTGGCCGTTACTGCAGCTCGGCGAACTGATCTAAGGCACAGCAAGCTGTCTAACCCAGATACCCGCTTCTGTCTTGGCATCAGCTTCTGTCTTTGCATCATTTACCCACCCACAGTAACATCATTAACCCACCCACAGTAACATCATTTACCCACCCACAGTAACATCATTTACCCACCCACAGTAACATCATTTACCCACCCACAGTAACATCATTTACCCACCCACAGTAACATCATTTACCCACCCACAGTAACATCATTTACCCACCCACAGTAACATCATTTACCCACCCACAGTAACATCATTTACCCACCCACAGTAACATCATTTACCCACCCACAGTAACATCATTTACCCACCCACAGTAACATCCATCCAGGCAAAGGAACGGACACCCTGATTTATATTCTGCGTTCTACCGTTTAGCAGATGGTTCTCCCAGTGAATTTAGGGTGGAGTGTCATGCTCACCCTGTCAGCTTGGGGTTTCAATAGACTCTTAGCAAAACAACCAGAACTTTTGTTTCCTTTGCCTCCATTGGATGTGCTTCTGTCCCCCCATCACCTCACCATCCCCTCACCACCACCTCACCATCCCCTCACCATCACCTCACCATCACCTCACCATCACCTCACCATCACCTCACCATCCCCTCCGTCCCCCCATCACCTCACCATCCCCTCACCATCACCTCACCACCACCTCACTATCCCCTCACCATCACCTCCCCATCCCCTCACCATCCCCTCACCACCACCTCACCATCCCCTCACTATCCCCTCCGTCCTCCATCACCTCACCATCACCTCACCATCACCTCACCATCACCTCACCATCACCTCACCATCACCTCACCATCCCATTACACATACACACTAACACAGAGCACACACATACACACTAACACAGAGCACGTACACACAAAAACCTGTGTACAGCATGTGAATGTAAAGCTCGACAATACAGCATGTGACTGTAAAGCTCGACAATACAGCATGTGACTGTAAAGCTCGACAATACAGCATGTGAATGTAAAGCTCGACAATACAGCATGTGACTGTAAAGCTCGACAATACAGCATGTGACTGTAAAGCTCGACAATACAGCATGTGACTGTAAAGCTCGACAATACAGCATGTGACTGTAAAGCTCGACAATACAGCATGTGACTGTAAAGCTCGACAAATACAGCATGTGACTGTAAAGCTCAACAATACAGCATGTGACTGTAAAGCTCGACAATACAGCATGTGACTGTAAAGCTCGACAAATACAGCATGTGACTGTAAAGCTCAACAATACAGCATGTGATTGTAAAGCTCAACAATACAGCATGTGACTGTAAAGCTCGACAATACAGCATGTGACTGTAAACCTCGACAATACAGCATGTGACTTTAAAGCTCGACAATACAGCATGTGACTGTAAAGCTCGACAATGTGGGTGTGAAAGTAAAGCTCAACAATACAGCATGTGACTGTAAAGCTCGACAATACAGCATGTGGCTGTAAAGCTCGACAATACAGCATGTGACTGTAAAACTTGACAATACAGCAAGCGACTGTAAAGCTCGACAATACAGCATGTGACTGTAAAGCACGACAATACAGCATGTGACTGTAAAGCTCGACAATACAGCATGTGACTGTAAAGCTTGACAATACCGCATGTGACTGTAAAGCTTGACAATGTGTGTGTGACTGTAAAGCTCAACAATACAGCATGTGACTGTAAAGCTCGACAATACAGCATGTGACTGTAAAGCTCGACAATACAGCATGTGACTGTAAAGCTCGACAAATGAGACATGGCCAAAATCTCAGCTTTCTTACAGCACTCTGCATAGACCAAAATGGACACACTGGTAACGGGCTAGCAGTATTAACAGGCTATTTCTTTACACCCAGGCTCCAACTGGAGTCTCCATCACAGCCAGCTAATCACCCAATGGGCTCAAGTGAATTATAATCCAGTACATAGTGAGTAGAACGCCATTCAGGACTTACTTTACCGGGTTTCCAAGTTTATTCTCTTCTCAGGTGTTGGACATGCCAGCGCTCTTTGCATATCCGTGTGAAATTCTGTTTCATCCGAGTGTCTGGAAATCAGTAGGCAGCGACAGCATGTGATAGCGCGTGTAATTCACTCCTATAAGCACAAATGACAACACACCCACACACAAACACGCAGCAGTACACAAACATGTAGCAGTACACAAACATGCAGCAGTACACACACATGCAGCAGTACACAAACATGCAGCAGTACACACACATGTTGCCCTGCCATGTATCTGCCCTCTGACTTGTACTCTGTCCTCAGTAAATGCTTGGGACAAAGTGGGTGCAAAGAGTTAACTATCACAGAGATATTTATCTTCCTGGGACCAGGGCACACACACACACACACACACGTGGGGCACACACACGTGGGGCACACACACACACACTTGGGGCACACACACACACATGGGGCACACACACACGTGGGGCACACACACACGTGGGACTCACACACAAAACAAACTGACACTGTCACATTCATTGCCACACAAACAGAGGAAGAGAGTGACAGAAATACATACATTGTTCGATACACAACTTCTACACATGCGTACAAAGAGCCTTAAATCCAGATCTGTGCCCTCCCACGTCGCTGGACTGGAGCCGAATCAATCATTAGCTCACAAGACAACACCACCAGCGGCAGATTAGCTGTAATAGCATCACCGGCCCACAATACAAACAAAAGCTCCTCTGTCGCAGGTGGCCACAGGGCAACGCACATGACTCACACACACTCAGTCAGACTAACCCACTGCAAGTGTCCTGGCACTGCTAATGTACCTCATAAGCAAACAGACTCAAAAAACACAAGCGTTAAAAGGAATCCACTAGAAAATGTATCACACCTCACAACACATACAAAATCAATGCTGATTGATGGAACCAATGACTCAATAACGCCACCAATGACTTGGCTCTTATTGCGTTAGTTGAACACATCCACCACCACGGACAACACGTCTGCACCCAAACTATAGGTAGATATTGGAAGACGTAAGCGGTATCTGTAAATGTGCAAAAGGCGCACACGGCAATCAGTTTGTGCACTAATGGTGTTTAGGAACTGCCGTTCAAATGAGAGACATCAGAGACAATTATCCACCCAGAACCCATTAACTACTTCACACTAATTTACTCCATTTGAAACTGTTAACACACTAAGCGTTCACAGAACCACGATCGCACCGACTGGCAGGGCACCTACACTCTTAGAAACAAAGGTTGTTAAAGGGTTCTTTGGAACGGGATGAGGTTTTCATCTGAAGAACTGTTTTTGAATGCCAAGGGTCCTTGGTTAAGCAAAAAAATCTACTTAAAAACTTGATTGATGAACAATAGTGTTCTTTAGATGTTTTTTAGGAGGACATGAAAGATTCTACATAAAACCTATTTTAGTAATTAAAAAGTAGACTTTTTATTTCCTGTTATCATCAATACAAAAAATTATGCCTAAGAAATTAGCGTTTATGTCAGTAGTAAAATTGTTTACATTTAAAGAGAAAGATGTAAAGAGAAATGTAAAAAAAAGTTATTTTTAATAAAGTAAATATGTTTTATATAAACAAAGTAAAAAGCAAGGCAAAATCTTTGTAGATGAAAATCAGTGTTAGGCTTGAGAACCAAGGCATTTTCCAACAGATGAATAGGTCAGACCTAGACCAGGGCCCCAAAAAGGATCTTAAGCAATGATACTTTATCTGCTAGAACATCATTCAAAATAATTTCTGTCCCTCTCATTTGGTTTTGTAGCATTCAAAATTATTGTAATAGGTTTCATATTTTACTGACAGTAGATACACTGTAGTACAGCCTTTCTTCATTGTTCATTTAGACATGTACATGGAACTGGATTGCACCAACATTATACAAGGTTTTGGATTGTACAAATATGCTATGTAGCGCTAACATATCTATATAATTTCTATATACACATTTTCAAACTTGAAAAACATTTTGCAACTAACCACGACACTTAACTCACAAGATGCTACAGTTCAACAGTTAGCATCAAAGTCAACTCAGTCAGAAGTTTTGGAAGTCTGCTTTAGTATTGGAAATGAACTTGTCTACTAGTCTGTCACGATTGGGGAGGCAGAACACATGTTACAATTTTAAGTTTGTTCAGTGTATCTTTTGTTATAGTTCTACCCAGTGAATGTGTCCTGCCTCCTGAATCGTGACAGAAACACTGACCAGACTAAGGATGCAGTGGGTGATCGGAAGAGAAAGGGCAAATTACTGGTGAAACAGTTAACAAAGATTCAGGGTTGTCAGTGATTGGTTGTGGAGCAGCATGTCAGCTGGTTCTGGTGTTTGGGACCAGTTGCTCCTGGTTGCAGGGAAGCCTCTCCAGTACGGGTCCGTGGGCTTCCGCTGAGTTCAGGGATTGGCAGCTGCCACCTTTGGACCCCCCACCTGTTTCCCTAATCACTGTCCCTTTTTAAGTTCTACTTTTCAAAGTGTGTCTTGTCAGGCATATTTGGGCACATTTTCTAGTCTTTAGAAAAAGGACAACGTTTCTTAAACTAATGCACTTAAATTGCATGTTAAATAATAAAAGATGAAAGCATTTTTTTTTCAAAGAGTATCTTTTGACCCATGTAAATCTGGGACGCATGAGATACAAAATACATGGTGAAAAACAATTCAGGAATGCCTTCAGCCATGGTTGCTACTATGTATGTTTCATTTTTCTACTGTATTTACTGTGTACTTTTTGCCAATTATTTGTATAATTTATTAATTCATTAGATGTACAGCATTTGGGGAATAACTTGTGTCCGCTAATATGTGATTTGAAACTTAACAAATATTTAGTTATATCCCAAAAAATATATATATTTTGATCTGTATTAATAATGTAAACCAACAGAAAGCTGGTTTGTGGGTTCTTTGTAGAACCATTTGCAGGTAGTTTTGGTAGAACCCAACATTAAGAACCCCACATAGAACAGTACTTAGCACCGAATAAAAGTTGCATTATCTCCTGTTTCTCTAAGAGGATGTCCAGCTACATTTCTAGACAGAAAGTTGTGCATGAAGTCATATTATGAACGGTTTGTTAGTTAACCAAATCATGTATTATGTACACTAGTCTAGTCTATGCTGGTATGGTTGTATTATGCAAATATACAGCAGTTGTATAAACAGAAAACACATTTATCCAATGTTAGGGTGATTGATGAAATCTGGAGGAAAGGAGTACAGATAAAGACTAGTGACCCAGTTGGGTTCTTGGCCCTATCAGATCTAACAATTCATTCTATGGCAGGATTCTGACACACAGTGAATATGCACCAAGAAACTATTAAGCAACAGTTATTTTAACTCTTCACAGACTAGTGTGGGCTGTACCATTTGCCTATAGATTGATCTGACAGTTCATCTTTAAGAATGCCCAGTTAGATTTGGCCTACACTGTGATGTGTATATTTCGTTTTGAAAAGGTTGCATCAAAAGATGAAAACATTCAGCAAAGATGTTTTGTGAAAAGCTAGTTCCTGGTGGAGTCATGAAAATCTACCTGACAGCAACAGCCAGGAGGCCTACAGTCCAACTCTGCCTACAAAATAGATTCCAGCTCGGACGTAAAACTGACACGCATACCCAAGGCGGATACAATCATTATTCTCATACCAGCCTTTGCAGGGATTACAATATTTGAAGGAAAATAATGAGAAAAGAAAAAAACAGACACCTAAATGAGGCAGCAGCACACATTTACCTAAACTCAACAAAAATTATACATTCAAAAATATCTTGAAAAATATCAATGAGAGAAAAAACCAAGAGCCCCTGGGCACCTGATAGGACTCATGAAGACATGACATACAGTCATCACAACGTATTTCGGCAGATGTCACTTTTCTTTGGATGATCCATTTAATTGTTGGTGCAGGATAAAGGATGCTTATTATGCATACTTAAAAACACTTACATAACGCTGATTAGGGGGTTTCTAGAATATTCCCTGAACTCCATAATTTCACCCTGTTATATTCCTTAGGTGGGCAAACCCTATCTTATCTAACTGTGTCCCAGTTGTACAGCTCCAGAGCTCCTTAGGCAACACTTCTTTAACTCCAGACTTACGTTCAATTCAGGAACAATGTAGTTCTTTTGAAGTAGGTTAGTTAAGAAAAACATCTCCACAAAAATCCTGTATCTCTACAGGATAACTGTGAATGGAAAGACGAACGGGACTCTTTGTTGCCACGGTCCCCGTCTGCTTTGAACCCCATGACTGTCCCATTTGTTTTGGGGGTGCAAGTGTTTTGTGAAAGAGCGGCACCTCGACAAGAAGTGTTCACTGTGATGAAGTGTGTGTGTTGCGCTGGCTGAGGCATTGCCTCGGCGTTGGTGGGTGCTCTGTTTCTCTCCTGCTAGCTGATGGGACCAGTTTAGCTGTGATGGATTGGAAGTGCTACAAACAGCACCGGCTCTGGATTTCCTTTGTTTTCCGCTCCTTGTGTTCCAATAGTTTGTCGATCACAGGCGTTCTGGGTAAGTGTTTTTTTTTGGTCGGTAGGGTAGGGTGTGAACTTGTTTGGAGGAGGTTGGTAGATTGAGGAATGGGAGGAAGTTGAACCGAGTGTCTGGAGGGCACTGTGGGCGGTCATTCATAAAGCAGCCTTCAACAAGGTTCTACATGTCTTCAATTGAGAGTGTGAGATACTCTCAACCGCGGCCCAGTTATTCACGTCTTCAGTCTAGATATCACACATCCAATAAGATCACATGCATCCAAATTGGAAAGAACTGTCCCAATTTCAGTCAAAGGTTCATATTTTCTATGATGACCATGTATTTGTTAGGGCAGATGCAGGCAGAAAAACCTGCAGGGCATCTGTTATTATTATAGAAATGGACAGACCAAGACCAAATTCTGGTTCAAAACTGTTTATCTGAGATGCCTTAGCCAATCTTTAACAATTGGACTGTCTGCTCAGAAATGGCTAAAACATGTACATAAGAAATGCTGGAGGAGGCTGATTAACATCAATAAAACTGTCTGATTCAATCTGTATTCTTGCACATATTGATTTGAGTCAGCACATCATTTTGCTGTTCTCTTATGCAGACCCAGACTTTTGAGACTTCTTTAACCAGGTGTGTCCTGTGTTTAAACAGGTGTGTCCTGTGTTTAAACAGGTGTGTCCTGTGTTTAACCAGGTGTCCTGTGTTTAAACAGGTGTGTCCTGTGTTTAACCTAGTGTGTCCTGTGTTTAACCAGGTGTGTCCTGTGTTTAACCAGGTGTGTCCTGTGTTTAACCAGGTGTGTCCTGTGTTTAACCAGTTGTGTCCTGTGTTAAAACCAGGTGTGTCCTGTGTTTATCCAGGTGTGTCCTGTGTTTAACCAGGTGTGTCCTGCGTTAAAACCAGGTGTGTCCTGTGTTTAACCAGGTTTGTCCTGTGTTAAAACCAGGTGTGTCCTGTGTTTAACCAGGTGTGTCCTGTGTTTAACCTAGTGTGTCCTGTGTTTAACCAGGTGTGTCCTGTGTTAAAACCAGGTGTGTCCTGTGTTTAACCAGGTGTGTCCTGCGTTAAAACCAGGTGTGTCCTGTGTTTAACCAGGTTTGTCCTGTGTTAAAACCAGGTGTGTCCTGTGTTTAACCAGGTGTGTCCTGTGTTTAACCTAGTGTGTCCTGTGTTTAACCAGGTGTGTCCTGTGTTTAACCAGGTGTGTCCTGTGTTAAAACCAGGTGTGTCCTGTGTTTAACCAGGTGTGTCCTGTGTTTAACAAGGCGTGTCCTGTGTCATTGAGTGCCATTGAAATGAACTGTGATACACAACACTGCTTTGCACTTCATTCTGTGAAATTTGACACTGGCTCTGTGGAAATCAAATGTGATGGATATCCAAACATCTCTTCAAAGTTAATGAGCTGGAACAATAAATGAAGTGTAAGAAATGTTCTGAAACAGTACCAAAGAGTGTAAATATGAGTGTTTGTTAGGTTTTAAAAAGTGTGAGCCGATACTAGATGTGAATCTGTATATATGACTGCAAATGTTTGTGTGAATGTATCTGTGTAAGTGTTTGTTTCTCTGGCATTTTGCTTATTTGCTGGTTCTCTTTGGTTTTGATTGCTCTTCTCTAGCCGGTGGTCCTGATTGTTAACTCACATAGCTGCACTCGAATCTGACAGGCTCAGCAAAACATTATGCAAAAAAACAACAGACTCACTCACACACTGATAGACACACTAGAAAACATACACACACACGCACAAAATGATACATACACAACACTGTGTCATTATGGGGCAGTAGACAACATAGCAGTTAGACCATCTAACCGGTAACAGAAAACCTGTTATATGGAATTCTGAGTCAAGGTAAAAATCAGTTTTCTTTTCCTTAGCAGTTACATTTAATTGCTCACAGGTCATTGCTGTGAATGAAACTGTGTTCTCAGTCAATGTACTTGCACAAAAAAGAAAATGTAATCGTCATTTGAGTCAAGAAAGATTGTCTTCTATGGGGGCTTTACAGGCCGATCTAGAATACCAGAGATTTTGTATGGTGAGGGTTTGTAGCGGTTGGACAGACACCTCCACCTGTTTCTTCCTTGTCCCAGACCTTGGGTAGTAAGACGTGCTGGTTCAGAGATTTTGGTCCCAATTCTTTTCGATTCCAACTGAGATCCTGCTCCGTCACTCATATTGCACCTTAGCCATCTGATGGCATCTGGCACCTCAGTCACACTGGTAGATATCCTCATGTCACCTCTGATGGATTTATCTGGGATTTGGTTGATGGATTCTCATTTCACTTTATTTATTGAACAATCAGATCATGAGGTTCTGCTAAGTGACAGTGCCCTGGCCATAACTGCTTCTACTAAACTCTTTCTGCAGTTTATTGGACATTCTGGAGTAGAATAGGATCTGTCCACCAATTGTCTGCACAGGTCGTCTCTTTTGACAGTCGGGTCGTGGGTTGTCTGCAGAGATCTTATCTTTTGACGTTCGGGTCATGGGTTGTCTGCACAGATCGTCTCGTTTGACGTTCGGGTCATGGTGCTCCCTTGAATAATGCCACAAGTGATAGAGTGCCACTGTTTTCCAGCAAGTGTACAGCCAAAATGCTTCAAGATTATGTGCTTATTAAATGACTTATTTGTAATGAAAAGCCACTCAGTTTAATGGCAATATGGCAATAGAACACTGCATTTCTCTAAGAATTACAAAAGGTATGTTCTATGTAACTTTACATACAAATCTGGAAAAAAATGCAAATACAGTATGTACTGTATGTATATTATGCATAAAGTGAGAGAATAAATGCAGAATAAAAGAGGACATATGACGACTCAAAGAATAGATAGCAAGACTGGCTAGATTATGTAAAATAGAATTTGCAATATAGAATATGCAATATAGAATATGCAATATAGAATATGCAATATAGAACATGCAATGTAGAATATGCAAAATAGAATATACAAAATAGAATATACAAAAGAGATTATGCAATATATCAATACAACATATATTACATGAATATGCCAATTTGTGCAAATGTGTAACGATCATTAAGAGTTCAGATGATCGTTGAATAATGTAATTGACTTGATAGTGTACAGGGTGGCTAATCCAATTAAAATGTTGGGTAGAGGCTAAAGACAGATCTTTGCTGCCCACCTCAGTGACCATGCGATATATAATTCTTTGGGAGATGGAAGCTTACATCCAATTAGCCGCTCTGCAGAGCAAATGATGCGCTACAGTCTGCCCTTGTGAGAAGCTGCAGTGTACCAGACAGTGATGGAGGAGGTCAGGATGGACTCGAAGGCTGTGTAAGTGTTAGTCATCAATGACATTGGCAGTTTGTACTTTTTCCAGCTGCCTGCAGGCAGTATGGTCTTTGTTTCCGCTTTCTTAGTGAGAGAGGTGATGTTCAGCTCCCACTTGAGGTCCTGAGTGATGGTGTTGCCCAGGAAGTGAAAGGACTCCACAGTGTTGACTGGGGAGACACTCAGGACAATGGGATGAAGGTCTGCTGGGTTTCTCCTAAAGTCTACTCTCACCCTAATATCTTTAGATCATTGAGCTCCAAGTTGTTCTGACTGCACCAGGACACCAGAAGGTCAGTCTCCCACCGTAGGTGGACTGGTCTCTATCAGAGATGAGACCAATGAGGATGGTGGCATCTGCAAGCGTCAGAAGTTTGACAGAGTGGTGAGTGGAAGTGGAGTTGTGTGTTTACAGGGAAACATGGGTCAATCGTTACGTTAAGGTGTTAACCAATAGAAAATGGGACAAGATACAAAAGGGAAGCAGGAACATAAATAGGTTCGATGAGCTGCTAACAAAAGTGTGGGAAAAATCATACGAAAACAGGTGTCTACGGGAAAACCAGTGTGGTTCACTGGCATGGCTGGCTGCTGTGCCAGAACGTGACATGAATAAAAAGACAAAAGTCAGTCATTCAGAATATTCTAACTTGTAACTGTGTTCATGCCAATTAACTTTAGTCGTGCTAATAAACTGTGCAGCCATCGAGTGTCACCAATTGCATGTTAAGAGGTGATTCCTTATTTAATTACTTCCATTATTTCTGCTAAAGGCAAAGACTTGAGTTGAAGGGAGTGGCCAGTGTTCCGTGGCCCTTCACAAGCCTACAAAATAAACCTGTATAACATATAACATGATCATAGTGGCAAACTCATGAATAGATATAAAATAATAATAAAAAGCATGGATAGTGTGTAAGGATGTTCAGTCAGTGATGTGACAAGAGAAAAAAACAGAACATTGGGCCATATTCTTCAATGTTTTCCTAAGTTATTTCTTAAATTTGTTTCTAAGAAAGGTCCTAAGAAAAGTCTTACTCAAATTCACGAACGTGTTCTTAAATGGCGTAATTGTTCATACCTACGTTCCTGTAATGATGAATACCACGTCTTTGTAAATTGAAAGCGCGTGTCTGTTGTTCCTAATTAGCATAGGTAAACGCCCCGGTATTTCCCATAAAAGGGCATGAAACTGCAGGGCGGAGTGGAAACGCATCGTAAAAACGTGGAGAATGCAAAAATGCTGAAATGAAAATGTAAAGACAGAATAGAGGATCAGACGCCAAAAGAAAAAAAACGTACGTAGTTCAGAAGTGGAAATACTTCTGCAAGAAGTGAACAGGCAAAAAGATGTAATATTTAGCAGCGTCAGTGGTTGCAAAATCAAATACAAGGCTGCATGGGATTTAATCATTCGTTCTGTGAGCGCTGTGTCAGGGGGAGGGTGCACCACTGATGACATTAAAAAGAAATGGTTTGACATGAAGTTTGAGGCAAAAAAAAGTATTGCCAAACACAAACGAGAGATGCTGACCACAGAAGGGGGAAAGGCTTGGACTGTCCTTACTGAGCTGGACCGGGGCATCTGGGACATAATCTGGGAATTCTCTCGGGTGTGCCCGCAATCTTAGGTGTGCCATGCACAGAAAAGTGTTAAATAAATGCAAATATTTAAAATAATTGAATATTATTCATAATGTTATTCTTTATAATATTTAAAGCACTGTACAGTTGATGAAAACGCAGAGACGATTTGTTACGAAATGTCAGCGCGCAAATCTGCGTAAGAGTGCTTTTCACTGTGCGTAGATTCTGTTCTTTCCTAAGAACAAATTCCAGATAAGTAAACATTGGTGAATGTCCGAATCTTCGTGGAAACTGCGTAAGTGGGTTTTAAGAACAAATTTCTTCTTAAGAACGGTTCAAGAATATGGACCATAGACCACTGTCAATCAGATCGTTTCTCATCTCCATACAAAATACAGAGATGAGGTCTTAGTTTAGGGGTGAGGTGGAGTGTCATGACTGATGAGGTGGTGTTGCTACACAGTACTATTGTGGTGGTGCACAGCTCATTGTTTATGTTTCTGTCACAGCTGTTTTCTATTAGTCATTAGTGTTGGTTGCGAGCAAGTCATCACTTTGCTTAGCATTGTTCCATGTCACGTATTGTCCTAGAGGTGAGTGTATGTTTATACTGCTGTGGTTGTAGCAAACGTATTATTATAATAAGACACGATAATGGCACTTTTGGTTTTGTTACAGCGGTTAGCATTTTCGCCGTTCTCGGTTCGTTTTGAGTTGTGTTGTGCCTCAATGAACCTGTTGAACAGATTCTAGGGCTCTGCAAATGGCTTGCTGCTACACTACACCTGACAGTAATCGTTACATGGAGAGAGAACTGTACCTGTGGTTTTGTCATCTGACAATCAAGTGAGGGACAGCGAGGGCATTGTCCACCTCATGGGCGGGGTGGGAGGGGGGGCAGTGGGGAGACCGGTAATTGGCCCGTGATTAACAGCTGTGTGGGTGTCGGTTGTGGCAAATGCCGCAGGAACCATTCTAGGATGCTAGGGAGATGCTAAGTGGAGGGGAAATTGATTTTGTTAGATTCGGAGTTACCAACACTACGAAGGACTCCAACACATGAATAATGTGACCGTGCTAAAAAAACACAGAATGTGCATTGTAAATAAATGTCACCAATCAAAGTAATTCAGGTTAAAAATGATTTGTTTGTTTTTTATTTAAATCCTTGCCATGCTAGCTAATACTGTATATTTTATAGTAGCTAGCTCACTTGATGTGGCTTCAGCGTTTGTGGCAAAACGCATTGTGACGCAGCTGAAGGTGACGTCTCCATGACTCCCAATTCTGAGTCATTTGAAAGAATGCATAAACATGTATCGTGTAACATGTATGTAAGAAAACATTAGAGAAACAACATATGGTGAGACCAGAACATATTTATACTGTTATGATTTATCACATAACTCTCTTTATTTCATGATGCAACCTTTGTAAGCTTTGAATCCTGATAGACCCCCTGAGGGGACCTTGCATGGATGCTGGTTATGGCTTTGCAATCGCTATAAACCTGTTTGTAAATTTCGCAGAAAAAGGACATATTTGAAGAAAACACAGCAGAGTAAACAAATGTTGAAAGATGTTTTACCAAAATAGGTTACAAATGCAATGAGACAATGAAACCTACTGAGTGGAGGGGAGACCCTGAGTCTGGGACAAAGCAGTTGTTCAGCCCTTGTAGGGAGAGTGAGATGGCTTGATTAAGCAGGACGTGATTTATGGGTTTAGATTCCATTCTGAGATTTGAACCATTGTTATGATTTGTGCTGCAAAACCATCTGAAATGAAACGACCCCATCATCCAGGTAACTCTATTCCCTTGTGTCTCTGACCACCTTCCCCCTCTAGGGGAGGGTGAGGCTGGCTACTGTATTCCCTTGTGTCTCTGACCACCTTCCCCTCTAGGGGAGGGTGAGGCTGGCTATTGTATTCCCTTGTGTCTCTGACCACCTTCCCCCTCTAGGGGAGGGTGAGGCTGGCTACTGTATTCCCTTGTGTCTCTGACCACCTTCCTCTCTAGGGGAGGGTGAGGCTGGCTACTGTATTCCCTTGTGTCTCTGACCACCTTCCCCCTCTAGGGGAGGGTGAGGCTGGCTACTGTATTCCCTTGTGTCTCTGACCACCTTCCCCCTCTAGGGGAGGGTGAGGCTGGCTACTGTATTCCCTTGTGTCTCTGACCACCTTCCCCTCTAGGGGAGGGTGAGGCTGGCTACTGTATTCCCTTGTGTCTCTGACCACCTTCCCCTCAAGGGGAGTGTGAGGCTGGCTACTGTATTCCCTTGTGTCTCTGGCCACCTTCGCCCCTCTAGGGGAGGGTGAGGCTGGCTACTGTATTCCCTTGTGTCTCTGTCCACCTTCCCCTCTAGGGGAGGGTGAGGCTGGCTACTGTATTCCCTTGTGTCTCTGGCCACCTTCGCCCCTCTAGGGGAGGGTGAGGCTGGCTACTGTATTCCCTTGTGTCTCTGTCCACCTTCCCCTCTAGGGGAGGGTGAGGCTGGCTACTGTATTCCCTTGTGTCTCTGACCACCTTCCGCCTCTAGGGGAGGGTGAGGCTGGCTACTGTATTCCCTTGTGTCTCTGACCACCTTCCCCTCTAGGGGAGGGTGAGGCTGGCTACTGTATTCCCTTGTGTCTCTGACCACCTTCGCCCCTCTAGGGGAGGGTGAGACTGTCTACTGTATTCCCTTGTGTCTCTGACCACCTTCCCCCTCTAGGGGAGGGTGAGGCTGGCTACTGTATTCCCTTGTGTCTCTGACCACCTTCCCCCTCTAGGGGAGGGTGAGGCTGGCTACTGTATTCCCTTGTGTCTCTGACCACCTTCCCCCTCTAGGGGAGGGTGAGGCTGGCTACTGTATTCCCTTGTGTCTCTGACCACCTTCCCCTCTAGGGGAGGGTGAGGCTGGCTACTGTATTCCCTTGTGTCTCTGACCACCTTCCCCTCTAGGGGAGGGTGAGGCTGGCTACTGTATTCCCTTGTGTCTCTGACCACCTACACCCTCTAGGGGAGGGTGAGGCTGGCTACTGTATTCCCTTGTGTCTCTGACCACCTTCCCCCTCTAGGGGAGGGTGAGGCTGGCTACTGTATTCCCTTGTGTCTCTGACCACCTTCCCCCTCTAGGGGAGGGTGAGGCTGGCTACTGTATTCCCTTGTGTCTCTGACCACCTTCCCCCTCTAGGGGAGGGTGAGGCTGGCTACTGTATTCCCTTGTGTCTCTGACCACCTTCCCCCTCTAGGGGAGGGTGAGGCTGGCTACTGTATTCCCTTGTGTCTCTGACCACCTTCCCCCTCTAGGGGAGGGTGAGGCTGGCTACTGTATTCCCTTGTGTCTCTGACCACCTTCCCCCTATAGGGGAGGGTGAGGCTGGCTACTGTATTCCCTTGTGTCTCTGACCACCTTCCCCCTCTAGGGGAGGGTGAGGCTGGCTACTGTATTCCCTTGTGTCTCTGACCACCTTCCCCCTCTAGGGGAGGGTGAGGCTGGCTACTGTATTCCCTTGTGTCTCTGACCACCTACACCCTCTAGGGAGGGTGAGGCTGGCTACTGTATTCCCTTGTGTCTCTGACCACCTTCCCCCTCTAGGGGAGGGTGAGGCTGGCTACTGTATTCCCTTGTGTCTCTGACCACCTTCCCCCTCTAGGGGAGGGTGAGGCTGGCTACTGTATTCCCTTGTGTCTCTGACCACATTCCCCCTCTAGGGGAGGGTGAGGCTGGCTACTGTATTCCCTTGTGTCTCTGACCACCTTCCCCCTCTAGGGGGGGTGAGGCTGGCTACTGTATTCCCTTGTGTCTCTGACCACCTTCCCCCTCTAGGGGAGGGTGAGGCTGGCTACTGTATTCCCTTGTGTCTCTGACCACCTTCCCCCTCTAGGGGAGGGTGAGGCTGGCTACTGTATTCCCTTGTGTCTCTGACCACCTTCCCCCTCTAGGGGAGGGTGAGGCTGGCTACTGTATTCCCTTGTGTCTCTGACCACCTTCCCCCTCTAGGGGAGGGTGAGGCTGGCTACTGTATTCCCTTGTGTCTCTGACCACTTTCCCCCTCTAGGGGAGGGTGAGGCTGGCTACTGTATTCCCTTGGGAGTCTGGCTGCATGGGGATATTGTGCTTATTGACTCCAGAGTGCAGTGCAATTGCACCCCGCCCACCACCCCCCCTTCATTCATTTCTCTGACTTCAGGTCAGAGTACAGATGTAATGTATCAGGCATCCCATGCTCATTTGCCATTGGAGCGAAGTAGAAGCCTGCAACACGGTGTCCTAACAGCCGCAGATACGTTGGTCTGTGATCAAACGTTTCTGCCGATCTAAAGCTGGCTGCCAAATTTGGATTCGTCATTTTATATACGAAGCCGATGCTGGATAATCGCTTGGATGGAGATCTTTTCAACCCGAATACGCGTTTCCCAATCAGCTACCACTTACATTGATTCTGTCATTTCACCTAGTTGAACTTGCGTCTCTCAGTCATGGGCCGATCGTGCATTTGGCTTTCCTTTTGTATCTGTGCTTGTTGTGGTTTCCTGATGTGCTGCACGGTTGCTAAGCTGCCCCTGACTCCCCACGGGGTTCATTATAGCAGTGCTTCAGTACAACAGCCATCAACAAGGGGCTTATGTGCATAGAGGCATATGGGCACGACCGGGTTCCAAGACCCTTGGAAAGACTTACGTGTCTGGAATCCGACAACCCTAAAGGGGTTGCATCTGTGTCTCTCCCTCTCTCTCTTCCTCTCTCTCCATCTTGGTCTGCCTCTCTTCCTCTCTTCCGTTCTCCATCTCTTATCTTTTTCCCTTGGTTTCTCTGGACTGCGATAGTATATAAACACTGAGCCAAAACATTATGCCGCAGACCTGTCAGACTGACCATGATGACCCCACGATGACCCCATGATGACCCCAAGATGTCCAATGGTGAAAGTCCCAACAATGGACATGGGAGTCCCAGTCTTGATGAGTCTATGCCTCTCTGAGTCGGCACTGTTCTGGCAACATGCTGAAGACCAACAGCATATTAGACAGGTGGCCCATTAGCGTATATATATATATATATATATATATATATATATATATATATAAAAATGTGACATGAGTATATATTATATATAATAATGTGAGATGAGAGATAGAGACAGACATAAGAGACAGATCATTGTCAATCAGAGATTGTTTCTCATCTCTACACAGAATGTATCAATATATACACATATATACTGTATATATATATATATATATATTATCACGCAACAATAGCTTACAGAATATAGCACCAGTGGGAAAGCAGGAAGTCAGGTGTATCAACAAAGCTAATTAGTCGATGTCTCAAGGGTATACTGAGGCCCAGGTGCTATTCACCAGGAGAAAACAGAGAGAGACACACAGAGTGAGAGAGAGAGAGAGACACAGAGAGAGAGAGAGAGACACAGAGAGAGAGAGACACAGAGAGAGAGAGACACAGCGAGAGAGAGAGAGAGAGAGAGAGAGAGAGAGTTTAACACCTGGGGAGCTTCTATTCCATCTGGAGCGGCAGCATGTCGATAAACAGGGCTGGCGCACGTGCACACGCCTGCACTCACACGCAGAATCCCACTCACGTGCACACGCCTGCACTCACATGCAGAATCACACTCACGTGCACACGCCTGCACTCACATGCAGAATCACACTCACGTGCACACGCCTGCACTCACACGCAGAATCACACTCACGTGCACAGGCCTGCACTCCCAAGCCACGCCTACCGGCTCGAGAGGGCAGGCAGAAGGGATGGCTAGCTACTAGCTAATTGACTGGAAAACAGAAGACACCGGTTAACATGAGTCTCCGTGCCGAGTTTCTTGATAAAGTAATTTAAATACTAGCCTTGCGTTGTACCGGGATGTACAACCAACACAAGGAAAGGAGATGTAGTTAGTGTCCATCGTTTTCCCGTTGAACATTTAGAGCGGTGCAAACAGTGGCTGCGGGCTATCAACCACCCCAAGTTCCGAGAATATTTGTAATTAATAAAAGTATATACATTTCTTCATATTTCCCTGTACTCTTTTGTAAATCAAAGTAATACATTATAAACTTTGAACTTTTATTGTTTTTAAACATATAAACAATTGCACACTCATAGCTCTTCCAGAGCTTCAGCAGTTATGACGGTAGGCTGTTAGGCGATATTGTCTGAAAACAATAAGCACAACGTTAGCAACGCAAGCTATTTGCACCTACAATAGGATATAACCGATTGCTCAGCTAACTGACGTGAACAACAAATAAATACTCACTTATACTGAATCGTCCGTTTGTCCCTGCGGGCTTTGGCTGGCGTTTCCCATTGACTTTCGGAATAGTGAAATAAGTTTCAAAAACTCGTGTGGATCAAAGCTGGGGTGCTCTATTACGCATGGTGGCGGTCCCGTTTCTAAAGCAGATTCAGTTATTTCTTCAAGAAGAAAATGGCATCGCTGAAATTCGCAACAGCAGCGGGACTCTATCTGTGTCCATAGGCGCACAGCGAGAGCACTGGCACCACCAGTCCGCCCCAGCTCGACTCTGTACGGGCTCTTCCTCATGACCGCCAGGCAAGCTTCGCTCCTCTGCAGCAGCAGCCTCTTGTTCCTCCGTCAACCACAACTGTGTTTCGCTGTATTGCGGCTCGTACAGGCAGCCACGAACATCGGATTCGCGCAACAGATCTTCAAAATCCCTTTCTTCCATTTCGTCTTCAAAATTACTTGCTGCCATTGTGTTTAGTCAAACTCGAATTTCTCCACTACCTGGTCCTTAGCTAAACAAGATGGCTGACGGACTGTTTTGAAAATCTTTGATGAGGCCCCACCCCATATGGGCGGGTTTATAAAAATGCGGAAGTAGCATCTACTTCTGTCTGTAGTTCATAGCCTCTTTTAAAAAATCCTCCAATGACGTAAAAATCGTCATTTTACGTCATTGGAGGATTTTTTCCTGACCTAAAATCAAGATATCGCTCTTATCAGATGGAGTTGAGGGGTGGGAGGAGGGTCATTGGAAAATACTACCATTTGTCTACTGATACAAAGCTAAATGCAAAATCGGTGAAGTGGCTCTTTAATTAACCGCCATTCAGCCGTATTTCCACAAAATAGGTGCGTCACCCCTCGCTTAAAATGTCTGTAAGCAAAAGTCCAAAGAACAAAATGTGATATTAAAAACAGGCCCAGTCCGGGGGAACCTGGCGGGCACACGACGTCTCCAAGGCCACCCAGTTGGATTGTGGGAAAAGTAACGAGCACATTTGGGGTAAACAATGAAAGATCGTTGCCCTGGAATTCACCTGGAATATGTGGGCATACTCCCAAAGGCACAGTAAAAAAGATGAGTACAAATATATATCTATTAATTTGTGCAATGAGCTCCACAATAGCAAACATCATTAACTTTTTTGAATAGAAGATGAAAACCATACGAGTGTTCTTTAGAAACCGCTCACGTAGTGAGAGTCGGCATATCTCGCCTCCGCAGACCTGGAGAACTGAGACTAGATTAGGAGGACCATGAAGAAGCAGCACATTAAAGAGTAAAGGGAAGAAGAAAAGAAGAGCAATGAGAAGAACGTAGAGAAAGACAGAGAGTGCGCCGGAGAGAAATGTATAAAGAAAAAACCCTCAGCGGAGTGGCCAGTCATGTTACACAGCCGTGTCCGCATGTGCTAAGAGATTCTGTTTAATGCCCATGCATAGTGGCAAGAAAGTCCTGGACTTCTGAAGCATTGTATGTCTCAAATGTCCTCCCCTCTGCCCTCATTTCTTATCTTTTCTGTTAACCCAGTGCCCTGTAAAAAAAGTTATTTGGCCACTGGACATGAAATCAGAGGTCCAGGAATGAACAGACACCATTTTTGGGATTTTTGGTAACTCCCTTTCCTGTCAGATTAATCTCAGGAGGAAGTGAGCGAACCAGAGCCGAAACACAAGGCAAGAAACAGATGTGATGCTAGTCAATACCACAGGAACAACTCAACAGGTTCTGGGATGTCGTCATTATAACTCCAGGTCAAAAAAAGCAAGGGGGACGACCTATCCTGCAGTCGTCCAATGGAGAAACAGTCATGTTCGTGTTCTCATGGAAATCATTAGTCATCATCTATGATGTGCCCTAACGAAAGAAACTTAGAAAACTCACGGTAGATGCTATATCAAAAGGTCCAATTAGAAAGGTTCGTTTTGGGTGCAGCACATCTAATATGAGTGTAGCATGCCCTAATGAACGCACAACCCAGCTTTAGGCGAACTATGGAGTGTCTCTGTTGGGTTGGGCCCTAGTGTGGCGGTGGTGGGCTGTTTCCGCTCCATTAGTAATGCTGAGCTGTTATTGGCAGACTGAGGCCGTGTCCCCGGGCGGGTCAGTGGAGGCTGGCCACGTGGCACTCTCTGGAGAACACATCAATCACAGTTTGGGCTAATTAACCAGCAGGAGACGAGTAAGGAGATCCTTGTTCTGTAGCCTCACTTTAGAAGTGGCTAATAACTGCAGGAAGTGAGGAAGAGATTCTGAGGAGACAGCTTGAAGAAAGAGATCAACTGAGAAGATAAGATGGGGAATGAGTGGAAGAGAAAGTGTTAATACTTTTTTTTAAGTCAAGACCAAGTGTCACCTCCCCACCGCAGTCACTCGTATTACAAAATAAGGTGTTTTTGCGTTATTCTGTAACCAATATTGTTCAAAACAATTTCGTTTCCCAGGATTATCAACCAGTACAAATGATATGACTCATAACAGGAAAAGGTCATTTCCCTAATGATCTGGAAAAAGGCTATGTGGGTAGGCCAATATGTGTGGCTCCTGGCAATAGGCTAAAAGAGAAAAAACAAACGTACGACAGGTGGAAATAAATGGATGCAGTTATTTGTGTTTTGTTATCTGTGAAGTTAATTAGCTTTTTGTGTTTCAAAGTAAAGCGTGATTATCTTTTATCCCTGACGGTATTGATTTCAAATGTTCCTGTGTAAGTTATTATGCCAATAAAGCTAATTAAATTAAACATTGGAAAACGGGGGGAGCTGCATTACATTACCGCTTTTTAAATATATATTTAATTTCTCAGAATTCTTTTGCTTCATTGGATAGAGACAGTGGTGAAAGATAGAGATAGATTTGTTACTGAAAGAGCTGTGTGCTGGATATGAGCCCATGTTGCACCAGCAGAAAGCCTCCCAGGAGACCATACCAGGTCACACAACGTCCAACCAATAAGTAACTTACGCCTTTAACCTTCCCAAATCAAAATAACGAAGTGCGTGGGCTGACACACTAGGTGCCAGAGCGGTAATTACAATTGAATTCCTTGCTCAAGAGCAACATTACATTTTTTATATAACTTGTCGGCTCAGGGATTTGTACTTGCTATCTATTAGTTGTGGACCTTCTGCTCTTTAACTGCTAGACTACCTGCCAGAAGATAGAACATTGGCTAGGACCCTGAGTATTTGAATGTGTGTGTGTGTGTGTAAGAGAAAGTGTGTGTGTTTCTGCGTGTGTGTGTGTTTCTCCCATCCCAGTGGTCCTGATTGACTAGCGTAGCAACGACACATTCTTCCTGTATGCTGCTAGCTAAGTCTGGTCCGTGTGACTGAGTATGAAGCAAATCAATGTAGAACCCAGCACCCGCTCTCATTAGTGTCCGCTAGCCTAACGCTACTATCATTAGCATTAATCCTATCTTCCATCTCACTGATGGACCATCCAATAACAGTGAGCTTTATTGGCTAATGCAACAGTTTTTCACAGGATAAGGTCTGGCATCAGCTTTAAAAGGCGAGATAGGATGGTTTCTCTGTGCCAGTCGATATACACTTCATAAAGCTCTTAGAGTACTGTAGTCTATTATAATCGTTGGGCAATTGTCACAATCTGTCTACCCTAGCAAGGTGTCAGTTAGTAGTTGTCGGCCTTCCTGGCTTTCCATCTGCCAATTGGTTCTACACGGGGTAATGTATTTAAAGAGCTTGGCCAAAGTGGTTTTATTCTGCACGTTCGGAGAGCACCACAGTCTCCACTATAACTGTTGATAAGTGATAATTCATTTTTGGACACCATAGCACAGTTTAGAATTGGTACATCATCCAAAATTCTCATAAACTTTTTGATAAAATTAACTTATACCAATAATTCTGGCTATTCTCAGACAAAAGAAAACACTGTGAAGTATGATGTCATTCACACGAGGAGGATGTGCTGGCCAATCAGTAGTCCAGAGAATGATGTGCTGGCCAATCGAAAGTCTACTCGCTTGAATACGTTTATAGAGCAATTTGAGTTCACAGCACGGTGTTGCTTGATATACAGTTGGTCCACATAATTTCAACAGGGAAAAGTTCCTTTTTAACTTAATTATTCAAACTAAACAGACACAAAACAACATTACGGGAATATCTCATCAGTGAGTTTGGAAGTGAAGCAGTTACTTCATTCAATGGCTCATCTTGTATCTATCTGCTGTTGGCTTGGCTTGCAAGTAATTTACACAAGAAGTTGGCAGAATTGTGTTGAAGAACATTTGAAGCACCTGCTTTCTCTACCATTAGACTCTGTGTTGGTGCACTCAATATTTCCTTACAAGTCTCTGAGGATATCTTTCAGAGCTATAGAGAGGTCAATTCTCCGTTTCCAGTGTCATCATACACTTCTGAGCCTAAATCAAACTTTTTCTCAGTGTCACACTTGATCCTGTCTTTTGTATTGACAGATGGATAGAACAGACTCATATCCTAGCGGTTTCAATTGGCGTGACTCCTCGGCTCTAAAAGTGTTCCAGTGTGGCTCCTCCACTGACAGTTATACAGTTATTAATACAATCTAACTGGGTCATCCCATCATAGTCCCATTGTGGACTTGCTCCTCCATCCTCATCCTGCTTCATTTAACCAAGCCCGCCGGTGCCAGGCCCCGTGCCAATATCCAGGCCTACACAGTGGTACTCCTAGTAAAAGACATTTTCCTGTGGCCTCTGCCGGTATAGTAGTCTAAGCCACTGCCTCCGGTACACATATTCAGCTGCTGCTGGTTCATTTGAATCCGCACCACTGCTCTGTCAGCCAAAACCATCTCCTCCATCTTTCCCCACTGTCTCTCCAAGCAAAAAAACATTATTAAAACAGAGAAAAAAACAAAAAAGAGAGCGGTATGCCTGAAGGCTTTGGGTTGATGGCCACTGTGTTGTGTGTGTTTGCATGTTTGCATGTGTCCACGTCTCTGAGTGAGTCCAGTCCATCATTCTAGGTGTATGCCTCTGCCTATGGGTTCTAATCCCTACCCCACCAGGGGTGTAACCGTGCCCTCCCTCTGGTGCCCATTATAGGGCCCAACCACAAGTCGAGGCCAGATCCAAGGACCCCTTCTGAGGACATGGACCATTCTAATGCAGAACACAATGAGAGAATATACCAGGACAAGCCGGAACGTACCACGGTTCTGCCTCATCCAATCACGTCAGCCTGTCCTAATTCAATTCCATCACTGCGAATTCAATTACTTTTTATTCATTTTGGCATAGCCAGTCTCCGTAGAGAGGGATTCAATTCTGCCGAATGCAATTTGACTAGATGCAATCGGATTCACTTCAATTGAATGAATTTAAACGTAATAACTATCTCTACCTCTTGCTAGGCCGATCTTGTCTTTTGATCACTCTCTTTCTCTCTCTCTTCTACTCATGCTTTATATTTCAAGTCTTTCCCTTGCCTATTTTACACATGTACACTCACAAACACACACACACAAATCATATGCTACTTGTTACTGAACTCGCAAACAGTATTCTGGGCATTAAACAGCCATGTCGTAACTAGATAAAGTAGGACGGTGCATAGCCTTGAGGTTCAAGCATGTGGCAAAGAGCCGATACGTCATTGGTTCAAACATCCAACCGACAATGCAAAAAATAAGTCGGTGTGCCCTAAAGCAAGGCACTTAACCTGAACTCCTGCTGTACATTGCTTTGGATGAGAGTCTATGGGAGATGCCACGTATGTGAAACAGTGTAATGCTTTAACCATAGCCACCGTGACACATAATGGTAGAGACGAGAGAGCAACAGGCTGAGATGATGCATGCCCATTGGATAAAGAGACAAGCATCTCACCAATAAGGACATGCAGACAGGCAACACAAACGCATGGATACCAGACAGAAACTACAGGTACATTTGTGAATCTTGTCAGGAACCCCAAGCAGTCCTAGTTCACACTGCTATGGCTTCAACATCTTAGGTCAGAATATTATCAATCTACTGCATTACAATGTTAAAACACACCCTCTTAACGCATGAATCCGATCTGTGTTGTTGTTGTGAGCCCCTGTACTTAATCTTAACATATCACATGGTTTAACAGAGTTACTAAGCATTTCGGTAAGTTGGAAGTTGTTGATTTTAGTCATTCGCTAACCCTGCTAGCATCTAAATGTTCACACTACTTCTCCAGTCAAACGTATTTGTAACAGGTGCACAGTACACACTTGTAGATCTGGGCATTAACAATCATCGATATCCAACAACATCTCAAGACAACACCGAAGAACTGGACGTGCAGTCTTTGGGTATATATGCAAATGCAATATATGCTACCATCCTGTTACAGGTCTGAATGCTAAAGGGCATACACTAGGAAAAATAAGAGCGCAGCCATGAAAAGGGGATAAAAATAAAAGCACATCAACAACAATGAGATTGCCCTTTGTACAGTTTCAGAGGCCCTGCTGACTCCAGTTGTTCTTCAAATTGATTTTTTCATATTCTTTCCCCCTCGAGGGGCCATTCCATTTTCATACGAGCGTCTGTGTGTATGTGTTCCCAGCTTCCCACTCTATTAATCAAATTATGCAGTCAATTCTGGTGCGCGGAGAGTGGGAGACATGGACTATTCCTTATAGGAACTGCCTTTGCATGTCTTTAATGGGACTTTCTGAGTGGTGTTGCATAATGTAAAAGGATTGTGTGCGTTCAACTATTGCTGGAGAATTTGAATAGGTGTATGCAGAACAGATTGTGACATGGGTAGGGGTTCTGCTGGGAGAGGCATTGGAGAAGGTCTTGGTGCAGTTTGAAGTCATGATGTTTGCATCTGAGAGGGTATTTAAAATACTGTGTGCGTGTGTGCGTGTGCGTGTGTGTGCGTGTGCATGTGTGTGTGTGTGCGTGTGCATGTGTGTGTGTGTGTGTGTGTGTGTGTGTCCGGGCACGTACGGCCCCACTGTGCAAAGAGAGACACTTATGCATGGGGCATAAATCTTTTAAATCCTCCGTAGCGGACGTTTCTCGCAGTGATCCAGAGAAATATCTTAATTATGCCACTTAACATCTCGCCGGATGGTCTCTGAGCGAGCACTGAGGAGCATATAATTCATTTCACTGAGCACCGGAAAAAACTCTAAATACACAAACCTTCAAGGATGCATAACCGATGACCTGCCGAAAGAAGAAGTCTCGCTGGGATTTCCAATGCTAATGTTTCTCTAACAGAGGAGGAACCCGACTAAGACTTGAAAAAGCACGGAGACATCTATCAAACTGCTTAGCCGAAAAATAACCAAGTTAAATTTCATGTTGTACCAGTCTAAAGTGCATATGTAAGTTGGGTTGAACAGCTGAAGGCAAGAGGAGGCCCTCCTTGGAGACATTAGGACCTCAGGAGAACGTTTTGTCAACGTCAGAGTTGCCCTTGGACACATGTGTGAGTGCTGGAATGGGATTCATGTGATTGATTGATGGGAATTTTTGTTTGTCAACTCTGATGTCTGTTTACAGCAGTGCTTTGCAAACTTTTCCTCTGAGACCCCAAGTTTGATGTAATCCAGTTCTAGCACACGTGATTCAACTTTTCAAATAAGCAAGCGATTAAATAGGCAAATCAGGCTCAGAACGACATCTGGTGAAATGTCTGTGAACGCCCAGCAAAATGCTTAAAGAAACACTGGATTAGAGCACCTATAAAATGTAATTTATTTCAGTCTGAAGCTGGTTGATCATCTCTGTAAAGTATCTGATAATTCGAGCTTATTTTGTTTGTACATTTGGCTCAGTAAATCTCCCAGCCTTGTTAATAGCCTGGGGCAGTCTTTTCAAATCTACCTGCTATTGATTTTGCCTACCTAGATGGAAATGTAATCTGTGGAACATACCAATTGTTGACTTGAATGGGGGCTCATGCCTTATCAAATCTATTTCTATAAACCTTTTAAGAAGGTGAAATCAGATACCTAGAGAATTGGAAAAGATATATACCCCCTGAAAAAAACGTTCCCTGATGTTTTACTGGTGATGTAATGTGTTCCTAATGCTTGCAAGAGAACCTATTGACCAAAGGCCAGTGATGGGAAACTTTACATTTCAACAGGGACATTTCCAGTAATATGTACATGGTTTCAAGATACATGAACATATATTATGGACAGTTAAGTTGAGTGGGCATGACTAAATCTTGAGCTGCTACCTATAAACAGGAGTAGGACTCATTCTAAATAGTGCCTTTCACATTAGGTTGGAGCTGATGGTGACGGCTCCTCCCTGAGCCTCAGAGCATGCACACCACCGTAACAAGTCATGTATGAAGACACGCACCGTCAACAGACAACATATTCATGTGTTATCAGTTATTATACAACCCGCCCGCATTGCTATTGATACATCAGTGATTTGACACTCATATCTTCCTTATGTGAACATCAATGTGCAGCCCTCTACTGCCACCTGCTGTTTGGCATTAGAAAAACGATTTGTGGTCAAACAAGTAATCAAGTAACAAGTTCTGATATCTCCTACCACCACGGGGGACCGTAAAACACAACCACTATCAATGTAACCGGGTGTTGACCTGTCTATCTGTATGTGTCACCTTTTCCTGCAGTCACTCCGGTGTGAACAAATCAATGCAGTAAATCGTAGGTCCATTGACATGTCCATCGGTCCACACACCCGCACAAATATGTTCATTAATAATAACCCAAAGCAGAAGTAGGAACAATCAGCAAACAGACAATAATATGTCACTGTCACAATGAATAAGGACACGTGAGTGCGGTGTCAGTTTCACCTTAATTAGTTTGAAATGGGTGTACCGAAAACATGCGTCATTTAATTGATCAGAAAATAAACATTTCCACTACAATTTGCAGGTCCGGAGGAACTAGTGTGATGTGCCTGTGTGTGAACCAAACGGTAAACAGTCAGCCCAGTGCCACCTGCACAACTCTCTGACATAATATCATGATGATATGAATTGTTTTATTTTCCATAATGAAACCCTGTCACCACACACACATATATAGATAGACCTGCTATAAAGTCTCCTATTGATGAAGAAATAAAAACATCATTCTGTACACAGGCATCATTCTGTACACTCCTGGTTCCTTATAGATGTCACATGCATGGGATAAAGCGGACCAATACAACGCAATAAAGACGGGATGGGTCTTCCTAAACCCGTTTCTTTTTTCTCTCTCTTTTTAAAGCAAGTATTCCACGCATTGGGAGACGTGCTTAAACTACAAAACCCCTGCGGTCACACAGTCCGCCCCTCTCTGCCGTCTCCTTCTGCCACATCTCCTGTTCTCCCACACCTCCTGTTCTCCCACATATCCTGTTCTCCCACGTATAGAATAGGAGTAGGCACATGCATGAACTTCTCCCCACAAGTGCGCAACGTCAGGACAGACGTCTCCCTACCTTGTGTGCCGCAGAGGAGCAACCCGAGGAGATGCAGGAGTTGCAGAAGCATATTGACAGGTCGTGTTGCTGAGCGGTTAAAACGCAGGTTTCAGTATAACGGGAGCTCTCCGTCCGCCCTCCGTCTCCGGGTGCGCTTGCTGGCTGCTCTGTCTTCCTCGCTCCTCTTCCTCCTCCTCCTCTCCGGCGCGCGCCCTCGCTCCTTATCTCGCGCTTACTTTTGACTCCTTCGTTGCCTGACTCCACTGAGCGGTTCTCCTTTATACATTGGTACTATACTCACTATAGACAGACTCCACTGAGCGGTTCTCCTTTATACATTGGTACTATACTCACTATAGCCTGACTCCTCTGAGCGGTTCTCCTTTATGCATTGGTACTATACTCACTATAGCCTGACTCCTCTGAGCGGTTCTCCTTTATACATTGGTACTATACTCACTATAGCCTGACTCCTCTGAGCGGTTCTCCTTTATGCATTGGTACTATACTCACTATAGCCTGACTCCTCTGAGCGGTTCTCCTTTATACATTGGTACTATACTCACTATAGCCTGACTCCTCTGAGCGGTTCTCCTTTATGCATTGGTACTATACTCACTACAGCCTGACTCCACTGAGCGGTTCTCCTTTATGCATTGGTACTATACTCACTATAGCCTGACTCCTCTGAGCGGTTCTCCTTTATACATTGGTACTATACTCACTATAGCCTGACTCCTCTGAGCGGTTCTCCTTTATGCATTGGTACTATACTCACTATAGCCTGACTCCTCTGAGCGGTTCTCCTTTATACATTGGTACTATACTCACTACAGCCTGACTCCTCTGAGCGGTTCTCCTTTATGCATTGGTACTATACTCACTACAGCCTGACTCCACTGAGCGGTTCTCCTTTATACATTGGTACTATACTCACTATAGCCTGACTCCTCTGAGCGGTTCTCCTTTATACATTGGTACTATACTCACTATAGCCTGACTCCACTGAGCGGTTCTCCTTTATGCATTCGGACCACTCACTCACTATAGCATACCCACCGAGTGCAAGAGTCATTATATGTCTCACTGTGGTATATATACTAATTGGATGCACTAAATAGGAAATTCATATTTCAGCCTATATATATACCCTAGTGTATAACACTCAATATAATACTAATATATTAGATGATGACAGATATACAGTGTTTTATTTGTATCCAATGTATAGAATTAAAGGGATCTCCTTCCTTCACCCGGATCATCACAAATGCACCTAATTATCCAATGTTAACCATTATAATGACACTGACGTCACACACGGGACCTGCCAATAAGGATGCCGTTTGGACTCTTTTATTATTCAGGTTTGAAGGGAGTCATTTCCAAATGCTGACACATGAGCGCGCACGCTGCTGTGTCTCTGTTCTGTCTCCGCACCTCTCATGCGCGAGCGCACACACGCACAAAGTGAACATGCACGAGCGCACACACGCACAAAGTGAATAGTTACAAGCGCTCACTGTCCAAACACACACACATCATCATCATGTCACATAGCGACTCATGTAGACTATTCCAATTCCCGACCAATTTCCAACCAGGACTATTGCATTTATTTAAAGTCACATCCATGAAACCAATAACACAAATGTGCTGATGCAAAATATGAAAGTGACATTAGAAAAAAAGTAGGTCAGCAGATTGCACACTATTTTTAGGGTGTATCATCATGCTCTAGAGAGAGTGTGACTATCACAATATCAAAGCAATTAACACTCTTCATCATTCAGAACAAGTGGTTATGGCACTCAGCCCCGAACATGAGAGCCACATGCGACCTAACTGCTGCCATATCACTAGATCTAAGGCTAAATATCTCTTTCAAATGTTTGTAACTCCTCCCCGGGAATCATCACCTTAACGTGGTGGAGAGGTTTGTGTGCCCCTATGAACCTGAGGGCTGGGTTGTCTGGAGCTTCATGCTCCTGGTAAGGTTTCCCAAGGCAAAGTGGTCTCAGGCGAGGGGCCAGACTAAGGCCCAATCCGAATACTCCCCCTTACTCCTTCCCCTTAGCACTTCCCCTTAGTTTTGCGCGTTCGCGCGACACCAAGTGCTGTCCGAATACTCATTTTGATCAAGACGAAGGGGTAAGACGAAGGGCTATATACCCCTTGAAACCAAGATTTTCCGAGAGCTTACTTGAAACCAAGGGGTACCCAGAACACATTGCGAGACGTCAACAATGGCTGCTAGATCATCAAAATGATGTTTGTCTACAGTTAACTCTTTTAGCAGATAATTCATATCAGTGCATAACATAACCTGTTGCTTTTGGAATAGCGATAAAAGTGCTTTACATACCGTCCCGAATCACACAGGGAAGCCGGAGGAAACCCGGCAAATAATTCGCTTTCGGGCAGAAAATGAACCGAAGTTTCATGCTGTACAACCATAGACTGTAGATTATGAAGGTGTACAACATAATTTGGATATGATACAGGACACTGGTGAGGCCAAGACATAGAGGTTATTGGACATCTTTGAAAAAATGTTTGATAAACTGTAGTTTGTTTGTTGTTGCACTTTGCACATTGTTTTTGATTAAGGGTTTCTGAACATCGATCAATGACATTCAAAACAGTGATCACTGAAACAGATATACAAAACACAATGCAATGTGGATGAAATGATTTATTGAAAACAGCCTTCAGTAGTAAGCAAGCAGGTTTATTTATATAGCACGTGTGCTTTACAAAAACATTAAAAACAATAGTACACAGAAGAACATCTGCATCGATATGCACCGCCACCAAAGTAAACAAATAACTACTACATACATCTGACCATATGCGCAGTATAGACGTGTTGGGGTTTATGGCACAGTATCTTGTTGGACCACCAGTCTGGAAAATAAAACAATTTTACACCATTAATGGCTGAGTTGGGAAAAATGTTTGCTACCTTGTTGGTTAGTTCCGTGAACTTTAAATACAATACGACAATGTTGTTTGCAACCAATCGATACATACCATAAGTTAAACTACCAGCATTCGTAGGCGTCGTAGACCTCTTCTCGCTTGATTTCTGCGATTTGTTGCAGACAATCGCAAAAACATAACTAAAATCCACGCAATCGACAACATACACACTTTTCCAGACTGCATCTCCAAAGTTTGAGATCAACATTTGTGTCGCCTCTGGTGACGTAGCAGCGAGCTAGCGACGATGTATGATGACGTAGCCAAAACCGAGTGGTGTCCCAATTCCTAGGGGAACGTAGCCCTTACCACTCGGTTTCGAGGGCCAAGGGGTAGGGGTAAACTAAGGGGTAGGGCTAAGGGGAAGGGGTAAGTGGGAGTATTCGGATTGGGCCTAAGAATGGTTCACCAAGACCCCATGAAAGATCGAGTAAAAAGGATCGAGACCCTGCCTGGAGGAAGCCCAGGGCCCCTGTCTGGAGCCAGGCCCAGACGGCGGGCTCGAAAGCGAGCGTCTGGTGGCCGGGTTTGCCACGAAGCACGGCCGGGCACAGCCCGAACGAGATACGTGGCATCTCTCTCCTCTTCATCCTGTGGGCCCACCACTCACAGGAACAACCGCAGGGGTCGGGTGCGCTGTCATATGTGTGGCAGTGAAGGTGTGGGGTCTCGACGGATCAGACCCGGGCGGCAGAAGCTTGCTTTGGGGACGTGGAACGTCACCTCGCTGTGGGGGAAGGAGCCAGAACGTGTGCGTGAGGTGGAGCGATACCAGTTGGATCTGGTGTGACTTACCTCTACGCACAACCATGGCTCTGGAACCTTACTCCTGGATAGGGGTTGGACTCTGTTCTTCTCTGGAGTTGCCCAGGGTGAGAGGCGGCGGGCTGGTGTGGGGATACTCACGAGCCCACGTCTGAGCACTGCGGTGTTGGAGATTACCCCGGTGGATGAGAGGGTTGCCTCCCTACGCCTAAGGGTGGTGGGGGGGAAAACTCTGACTGTTGTTTGTGCATATACACCAAACGGCAGTTCGGAGTATTCAGCCTTCTTGGAGACCCTGAATGGAGTCCTATATAGGGCTCCAGTAGGGGACTCCATCATTCTGCTGGGAGACTTCAACGCACATGTGGGCATCGATGGAGACACCTGGAGAGGCGTGATTGGGAGGAACGGCCTCCCTGATCTAAACCCGAGCGGTCGTTTATTATTGGACTTCTGTGCTAGTCATGGATTGTCTATAACAAACACCATGTTCGAACATAAGGAGGCGCATAAGTGTACATGGTAGCAGAGCACCCTAGGCCGAAGGTCAATGATCGATTTTGTGATCGTATCGGCTGATCTAAGGCCGCATGTTTTGGACACTCGGGTGAAGAGAGGGGCAGAGCTGTCAACTGATCACCATCTGGTAGTGAGTTGGATCAGAGGGTGGGGAAAGACTTTGGACAGACCAGGTAAGCCCAAACGGGTAGTGCGGGTGAACTGGGAACGTCTGGAGGAGGCCCCTGTCCGAAAGATCTTCAACTCACACCTCCGGCGGAGCTTTTCAGGCATCCCTGTGGAGGTTGGGGGCATTGAACCGGAGTGGGCAATGTTCAAAGCTTCTATTGCTGAAGCTGCGGCGGTGAGCTGTGGTCTCAAGGTCCTAGGTGCCTCAAGGGGTGGTAACCCTAGAACACCGTGGTGGACCACGGTGGTCAGGGAAGCCGTCCGACTGAAGAAGGAGGCCTTCAGGGATATGCTATCCCTGAGGACTCCGGAGGCAGTTGCAGGGGACCGACAGGCCCGAAGGGCTGCAGCCGCTGCCGTGTCAGAGGCAAAGCAGCGGGTGTGGGAGAAGTTTGGAGAAGCTATGGAGAAGGACTTTCGGTCGGCACCAAGATGCTTCTGGAAAACCGTTCGGCACCTCAGAAGGGGAAAACGGGGAACCATTTAAGCTGTGAACAGTAAGGATGGGACACTGTTGAACTCAACTGATGATGTGATCGGGCGGTGGAAAGAGCATTTTGAGGAGCTCCTGAATCCGACCTACACGCCCTCTAGTACAGAGGCAGAGCTGGAGGCTGATGGAGGGTCATCGCTGAGGTAGACAAACAACTCCACAGTGGCAAAGCCCCAGGGACTGATGAGATTCGCCCAGAAATGCTAAAAGCTTTGGGTGGGGAAGGGCTGTCTTGGTTGACACGCCTCTTCAACATTGCATGGAAGTCTGGGACAGTGCCAGAGGAGTGGCAGACCGGGGTGGTGGTTCCCCTCTTCAAAAAGGGGGACCAGAGAGTGTGTGCCAATTACAGAGGTATCACACTCCTCAGCCTCCCTGGTAAAGTGTACTCCAAAGTGCTGGAAAGGAGGGTTCGGCCAATCTTCGAACCTCAGATTGAAGAGGAACAATGCGGTTTTCGTCCTGGCCGGGGAACCACGGACCAGCTCTTTACTCTTGCAAGGATCCTGGAGGGGGCCTGGGAGTATGTCCATCCAGTCTACATGTGTTTTGTGGATCTGGAGAAGGCGTATGACCGGGTACCCCGGGATCTTGTGGGAGGTGCTGCGGGAGTATGGGGTGAGGGGGTCTCTTCTCAGGGCCATCCAATCTCTGTACGCTCATGAGCTGTGTCCGTGTTCTCGGCAGTAAGTCGGATTCGTTCCCGGTGGGGGTTGGCCTCCGCCAGGGTTGCGCTTTGTCACCAATCCTGTTTGTAATATTCATGGACAGGATATCAAGGCGTAGTCATGGGGGGGAGGGGTTCCCGTTCGGTGGGCTGATGGTCACATCACTGCTTTTTGCGGATGATGTGGTCCTGATGGCCTCATCGGTCGGTGACCTTCAGCACTCACTGGATCGTTTCGCAGCCGAGTGTGAAGCGGCTGGGATGAGGGTTAGCACCTTTAAATCTGAGGCCATGACTCTCAGCAGGAAACCGGTGGAGTGCCTACTCCGGGTAGGGAATGAGTCCTTACTCCAAGTGAAGGAGTTCAAGTACCTCGGGGTCTTGTTCGCGAGTGAGGGAACAATGGAGCGGGAGATTGGTCGGAGGATCGGAGCAGCGGGGGCGGTGTTGCATTCGCTTCACCGCACCGTTGTGACGAAAAGAGAGCTGAGCCGAAAGGAAAAGCTCTCAATCTACCGGTCAATCTTTGTCCCTACCCTCACCTATGGTCATGAAAGCTGGGTCATGACCGAAAGAACGAGATCGCGGGTACAAGCGGCCAAAATGGGTTTTCTCAGAAAGGTGGCTGGCCTCTCCCTTAGGGATAGGGTGAGAAGCTCAGTCATCCGAGAGGAACTCGGAGTAGAGCCGCTGCTCCTTTGCATAGAAAGGAGCCAGTTGAGGTGGTTCGGGCATCTTGTACGAATGCCACCTGGGCGCCTCCCTAGAGAGGTGTTCCAGGCACGTCCAGCTGGGAGGAGACCTCGGGGAAGACCCAGGACTATAGTTAATCAGTGGGTTATTTAAGGTTCCTGGTTAGGTTCACAGGTGCTTGTTATTAATATAATGTTACATGGGTTAGTTAATCAGTGGGCTATTTATGGTCCCTGGTTAGGTTCACTGGTGCTTGTTATTAATATAATGTTACATAGGTTAGTTAATCAGTGGGCTATTTAAGGTCCCTGGTTAGGTTCACTGGTGCTGGTTATTAATATAATTTTACATAGGTTAGTTAATCAATGGGCTATTTAAGGTCCCTGGTTAGGTTCGCTGGTGCTTGTTATTAATATAATGTTGCATAGGTTAGTTAATCAGTGGGCTATTTAAGGTCCCTGGTTAGGTTCACAGGTGCTTGTTAGTAATATAATGTTACATAGGTTAGTTAATTAGTGGGCTATTTAAGGTCCCTGTTTAGGTTCACTGGTGCTTGTTATTAATATAATGTTACATAGGTTAGTTAATCAGTGGGCTATTTAAGGTCCCTGGTTAGGTTCACAGGTGCTTGTTATTAATATAATGTTACATAGGTTAGTTAATCAGTGGGCTATTTAAGGTCCCTGGTTAGGTTCACAGGTGCTTGTTATTATTATAATGTTAAATAGGTTAGTTAATCACTGGGCTATTTAAGGTCCCTGGTTAGGTTCACTGGTGCTTGTTATTAATATAATGTTGCATAGGTTAGTTAATCAGTGGGCTATTTAAGGTCCCTGGTTAGGTTCACGGCTGCTTGGTATTAATATAATGTTACGTTTCATGTCGGTGAGTGTTTTTGTATGTAGTCGTTTACTGGTTAAGGTGTACTGTTTTATAGAAATTATTAAGTTGCATTGTGTAAGCACGTTTGCTTTTCTGTTCAGTGTATGTTTCCGTTTGTGTTAGATCTTTGTTTTGTGGAATTAAACCACCGTTAAACCACCGCTCTCTTTTACACTTCATGCTTTGGGGCTGTTTTTCCTCAGCTGGAAACAAGACCTTAGTCAGGGTGGAGGGAATTATGAACAGTTCCAAATACCAGGCAATTTTGGCAATTAGGGTGTGCACATTAACGCAACCAAGTTATTATAAAGATTTAAAAAATGGAATTAAATAGTTCACAATATAGGTCACATTAAAGGTGGAATAGATTCTGACATTATTATTTTTGACAATGTTTTTCACATCACAAAAACTGGCAATTTAAGAGGGGTGTGTAGACTTTTCATATCCACTGTACATATGCAGAAGCTTGTTTCCTGGAGCACGTTACTAGCCAGCTATACTGAATGTGAAAAACGTCATCCAGAATGACTATTGTCATAGGGATGCTCTCTGGATCTGCTCTATAGAACTGCATATCATACATCAGAGGCTCGTCACATTTCATTTCAACATGACAACGTTAACATACTTGTTGTAGCTAGCACTTTTCTGGGCAGATGTTGGGTAGCAAAATATTCCATGAATAGAGAAGACATGCTTCCTTGGCTTGTTGGAGTGGTATGTTTGTACTAGATAGTACATTTGCAATTGTCCCTTAATTAAAATGTAGGCCAAGAAACACAGCTGGGAAGGATGACATTAATTTTCAGAAAAATTATAAAACTACTTTTACCCTTTTAAGCACACAGCCCTCCCCAAAGCAAAAATAAAACGTCCAACACAATCTCCCATTTCTGACCTGTCCCTAAGTAATTATTTACACGTATTGGTCTGTGCAGTTTATTTCAGATAATTTCAAAACATGCCTACTGAAAGCAAATATGCAATTTGTGAACACCACAGTGCAGTATACAGTTGATTACACAATGTCCCAAATGCTTATCAATACAAAACCTCTGTTCATTTGACATCCTCCGTTGAGCTTGTTTGAGGCACAACAGTTTTATTATTGGGGAATTGTCTGAGGTGCAATTTTATTGTTACATCAACAAGATGGCAATTCATTGAACACGGCACATGAAGAACAACCAGCAAATACCACAATTCATCCTCATAGACTTGTATTTCAGAGCAGTATTTCTGCACCTGGTCCATTCACCTTCACATCTTTAACTTACCAAAAAAAGTTGAAAAGAGCAATAGAATTCCATCCACAGTCGTTTCTAGCAGTATATGTACACCACCATTCAAAAGTTTGGGGTTACATAGATTTTTTTTTTTAAATGAAAATAAATATTATGTCCATCAATTGATCGTAAATACAGTGTAGACATTGTTAATTTTTTAAATGACTGTTGTAGCTGGAAACAGCTGATTGTTAATGGAATATGAGGTCAAGAGGCCAGGCGTACAAAGGCCCATTATAAGCAACCACCATTCCTGTGTCCCAATGTCACGTTGAGTTTGCTAATCCAAGTTTAAAACTTTATTAGGCTGATTGATCATTAGAAAAGAAGTATGTTCAGGAATTTGGAAATTTCTCCCAAGGACAAACCAGACTTGTGGAGGTCTATCATTTTTTGGGATGGTCTTCACTGATTTCTTTAGATTTTTTCATAATGTCAAGCAAAGAAATGACTGAAATGTTGTTAAATAGCCCATCAGAAACGTCTTCAATAGGGTTGGGTATTGGTTGGGTTTTATCCGATACCAGTATCTACTCCTAATTTTTTAAACGGTTCCGTTGCTTAAACGGTTCTTGAACTGGTTCTTAAGAAAACGAAACTGCACACACTTTGTAAAAAAACAATACCCTTTTATTTACAGGGCCAAACTGAACACAATATTAACTTAAATCTTTAAACAATATAAATACAGGTAACATTTGGTAATAAATAATTAACCAATATAAAATAAAAATTAACATTCAAACACTTTTGAAGGCATTTGTTGCATGTCGCAGTGTCTGCATCCTTAGTCGTGAAATGCAGCCAAACCTTGGAGCGTTTAGCCTTCGGCATCTTCATCAATCCTCTCGCTATCAGTTCAACAAGTGTGCCGAGTTAGCGACACTGACATCACGTAAGTTGACGCCGGAACACCAGGGTGCGGTAAAAAAAAGTCAGCCTCGTCGGCCATGATCCCATCTGGCTTTGGACTTTGTCATGGGTCTCCCCCTGTCAGAGGGTAACACGTCATTCTAACAGTTGTTGATCGTTTTAGTAAGTTATCGTCGGCCATGGAGACTGCTGATCTCCTGGTTAAGAAAGTTTATCAGATCCACGGGCTGCTAAGTGCCAAGTGACCGTGGGCCCCAGTTCACCTCTGCCGTATGGGAAGCATTCTGTTTGGCCATCGGCACCACCGTCAGCCTGTCCTCCGGGTTCCACCTGCAGACCAACGGTCAGGCTGAGCGAGCAAATCAGAAGAAACCTCAGAGGACTTTCTGCTGCCGGGGAGAAGCTGCTCTTGTGGCGAGAGGTCTTGGTCTTGATAGACCTCAGCCTTCTATCAGAGGGGAGAGGTCTTGGTCTTGATAGACCTCAGCCTTCTACCAGAGGGGAGAGGTCTTGGTCTTGATAGACCTCAGACTTCTACCAGAGGGGAGAGGTCTTGGTCTTGATAGACCTCAGACTTCTATCAGAGAGGAGAGGTCTTGGTCTTAATAGACCTCAGCCTTCTACCAGAGGGGAGAGTTCTGAGTAGTCCAATGCCGGTCTGCCTTGATCTTTGCTGCCCTCCTCTGTGACCTGGCAATATGTAACTCTTAGAGAGACGGCAGCTTACATCCTATTATCTGCAGAGCGGATGATGCGTTGCAGTCTGCCCTTATCCTTGACAGCGGCTGCGGCGTACCAGACGGTGATGGAGGAGGTCAGGATGGACTCAATGATGGCTGTGTAAGTCTTAGTCAGCATGGTCATTGGTCAGTTTGTACTTTTTAGCTGCAGCAGGGAGTGCAGTAACTACAACTAAACAAGGGAAATGTGATTACACCCTTGACCAAAACATGAAACGGCTAAATTATAATCAGATGTACTAAAACCAGGGCAAGTGATTAAACAATTATTGGAGAGTAACTTCATCTTGTTTGGTCTTAACCCTATGGGTGTGTGGTAATACATCATGCTAAAATTTGAAATACTTACCAGAAGTCATCAACAACAACAAAAAAGCACTGCTCTGAATGTACTGGAACAATGTGCTCTGGACAAAGTCAAATGTGTAGTTGGTCACCAACAATGCTAGACACCATGTTTGGCAAAACAACACACTTTGGACAAAAGAACCTCAAAAAATGTATAGCATGGAGGAGGTAGCATTATGATGTCGTCTTGCCAACTTGTCAACATTGAGTCAACCAACAATCTAAGTTGAACCATAGCATTCTTTGAGAATTTCAGGCCTATCAAAAAATAAACCAAATATGGATCTTGCTGTAGGACAATTTTCTAAAACACACAAATAGACATCATTCCCTTAGGAGGAGCGCCCTCTTCTGGCCGGTCACAGCTCTGGCGGTTTACGCCACTGGTCTTCTATTTCACCACTGTTCCCAACAGACCATGAACGCACCCTGGACTGTCCTGTGTCATCTTCCCAATCAAAATGTGTCTAAATGTTCCCTCTGTTCCTTGGGTCTTTGTGCTATGTTTCGATTTGTTCTGTCTTGTGTGTACATGTCTTTTTGTCACTAGTAAACGAGACTTTAGACCACCCAGTATTGCTGTATGCAGGATAGTTCCGGTTTGTTTGTTTTGTGTGAGCTTTTGCTGCATATGTGCAGACCTTTTATTTAACATTGAGCAATTATTTGAGAGTGGAAATAAATCAATGTAATTCTCATCCTGCTGCACCTGTGACAACATCTATGATGTCAACTCTATAAAAGTGTCATTTGTTACATTCATTTACTTTTATTCGTCAAAGGATTAAAGTGAAAATTACATTATTCATATGGTCAAATAGAAAAAATACATATTTCAATGACGTATTTCTTTACATGTCTGTGTGTCCCTATATTGTGCCGTTAATACACACCTATATATTAAATATACTTTTTAAACAGACAGAGTTGATACTTTTCAACAATATATTTTAATCTGTTGAATAAACAATGTCTAAATCAAATTGAAATATCTTAATAGGGCATCGGGCTGCATTGGTCATCTTGACATACATTCTTTAAGTGTCTAAAATGTTCTATATGGTAGTAGACATATTGACAATGCATGAAATGCATAAAAATGTTACAAGTACAACTTATTAAACTTCAACTTCTCTAAAGAATAAAAGTGGACACGTTTTGGCTGTCACTATTGCGACCCAGGAGATTAAAGGGGCTAATGAACAAAACCTAAGACATTCTGCCTCATGTCTAATTAACCCAATAGCATTAAAGAGCAATTTTATCATTGTCCCAGGACATTGCAGGGCACAAAGTCATTAGGATTTTACTGACCGGCACAGACATGTGGTTTGTCTGCGAGAAGTAGCTTAATGCAAAGCAGTCGCTAATAGCTTTTTAGGGTAGCTGATAGCAAACTGTCCCTTTCTATGCTTTTAACATGCAGGGCTTCAGCCTTTTGCAAAGGTTTTCATACCTCGCTCCACTTTGAAGGACACTGACAAGTTATATCTGCTTTACCACTGCATGCGTTATTTGAAAGAGATTCTGGACGCTGAAAGAGCAGTCAGCCTAAAATCAAACACAGGATCCAGAGAATCCTGCACACGTACTGGCCACTTCATAACTAATAGTTTATGCCAATATTTAATCAGCCAATCACATGGCAGCGACTCAATACATTTTGGCATGAAGACATGGTTGTGACAATCGACCGAAGTTCAAACCAAGCGTCAGAATTGAAAAGAAAGCGGATTTAAGTAAGTTCCATCATCATGGTTGGTTGTGCCAGATTAGCTTATTGGAGTATTTCATAAATTGCTGATCTCCCAAAGAATATCCAGTGAGCCGCAGTCGTCAGGGCGAAAAAAAGGTCTAATAGCCAGACCGGTTGAAGCTAATAGAAAGGTAACAGTCACTCAAATAACGACTCTTACAACCAGGATATGCACAACACGCTGAAACTTGAAGCAGATGGGCTACAGCAGCAAAAGACCACACCAATTAGTCTTAATACGCTAGGGAAAGGTGCTGTGGAGCGCACAGCTTGTGTTTGGTGTCTGTGCTTGTTAACTGTGTTCCATCAGGTGGTGTCTGACCAACGTATTCAATCAGCGTCACTTCCTCCCGTATCAGCAGACATCAGCGTCACTTCCTCCCGTATCAGCAGTCATCAGCGTCACTTCCTCCCGTACCAGCAGTCATCAGCGTCACTTCCTCCCGTACCAGCAGTCATCAGCGTCACTTCCTCCCTCACCAGCAGTCATCAGCGTCACTTCCTCCCGTACCAGCTCTCACCTGCATACACTGATCAACCTCATCAACTACCTGTGTAGTTTGAATCAGTTAAAGTTTGTGTTATGGTTTCACTAACTCACCCTCTATGCAATGTGTTCACATTTAGAGGCATGTTCGGCCCAGTGTCTCTTCTGCCCTGGGGAGGCGTACCAGCATGCCACTCCTGTCAGTTATGGGGCCACCAAAATGAATCAACAGGAAATTTAAAAATGTATGTTTCCTGGTCTGATTAGGCTCGATTACAGCTGCAACATTCAGATGGTATAGTCTGACTTGAAAACAACATGGAAGCATGTATCCATCATGCCCTGTCACAATGGTTCCCGCCGCTGTAGGTGGTGTAAGTCTCAGATCTGTCCCTCTCTATGCCAGAGTCGGCACTCCCCCTGCCAGCGGAGAGAGAGTAATCTTGGACATTCGTAGCACCTGTGTTTAGTGGGCACCTGTTTCTGTTTGGGGCTCGTTAGTTCTTGTATTTAGTTTCTGTTCTTTTAGTCAGTCAGTGGTGGGGCATTCATTGTAAGTCCGTCCGTGACAGGTGGAGGCAGAGTAAACCAATCTTGAGTAGATAATGTACACTCTGTAATCAGTGCCTCGTAGAAGCTCCTTTGGCAGGGATCACAGATTTAAGTCTTTCTCTTCAGGTTGTCGGGTATTTTTCCCCGTGTTTCCTTGTAGATCCTCCATATCACTGTCAGATTGGAGTAGGAGCGAGAGTGAATTGTGATCTGATTGTGAAAACAGGGCGTTTATGTTTGGGCTTTGATTCTGGCCCCCCAATGGCACCTCAGCGTTGCCATGGCTGAATGCTTTGTTTTTTCACATGCTGAAAGATTCATTTCTGTTCCAGTCTGAGGTCCTGTAAGTGAAACTATCCCATAACTATGCACTGACCATTGTGAAGGTAAATCACAACCTATCTAATCTGTATTTAATTATACTGCATGCTTTCCTGGGTCGAAGTGGGAGGGTTGCTGAACTAACATCCTGTAACTCATGGTAACTTATTTAACGGTAATCTGTCAATGGTCAGTTTCCATCATGTCTGTTGTGATCTGAAAGATGTTTACGGCATGACTTGCATAAAACATTTGATTGTTTTTGACATCTCTTCAAACCAAGTTGTATGTCTTTCTAAAACAACTGTGCATATTAAATATTTTCTAGTGTTTCAGTGACCTTTATTTTCGAATCTAAACTCTTACCCTTTCATTCAGAAGAATCTGGCAAAATCAGCCATTGTGTCAATTACAACAAAGCAGAGATCCATGAAGCACATTTCGCCAAGAAGTGCCTCAAGACAAAAACATCACAGATATTTAGAGTTGAGTGTTTTGTGTTTCATGTCACTTTTTAATACGTTCACGAGTTTGCACTTACATGCCAATTAAGGGATAGGTTTAATGCGTATTTGGCGTGCTGTCCGGAGGGAGGGTTCCGGGCTCGGAATCCGGCCCGGGGCTCCGGGCTCGGAATTCGGCCCGAACCCAGAGTACCCCCCCCCGCATGTAAGTGGTTAGGACTAGAATTTGAGCGGAGAAGGGGTGGTGGGGGGATGCTGCGAGCTGTCAGCGGAGCGAGGTAAGACTGCTGAGTCTATATGTACCCTAGTCGTTGATTGCTGAGACCTTCCACCTGTAATTAATTAGCTGAAAGTCCTCCTCCCGAACCTTGTTAGTAAACCTCATTTCACGAGTTCGCACTTACATGCCAATTAAGGGATAGGTTTAATGCGTATTTGGCGTGCTGTCCGGAGGGAGGGTTCCGGGCTCGGAATCCGGCCCGGGGCTCCGGGCTCGGAATTCGGCCCGAACCCAGAGTACCCCCCTAACGCTAAGGAGCAGAGGACAGCCGCCGGATTAAAAACACCCCAGAGTGCCGAGCTTGGCGGACTGGCGTCTCGAGGAAGGGTCTGTATGTATGCGCGGGGGCCTGTAAGGCGGTTCACGGCCTGGACTGGATGGGCCCTGCTGGCCTGTGGACGTGGGGCGTTTGAACGTTTGTTGTGGGACCGATGCCCGCTTGGTATAGTTTCTATTCCGACCGCTGTGAGACCGATGCTCGCTGGACGTACAGGAAGGTGAGTGTTTGCCCGGGAGGTTACCTCACGCGGCATCTGCTGGAGACCGTATGCTCGGTGGATGAAAGAGAAAATGTGGGAGCTTTTGCTGTGGGACCAAGCCCGTTTTGTATGGATTCCTATTCCGACCGCTGTGAGACCGAAGCTCGCTGGACGGAAAGGAGGTATGTTCAGGAAGGTGAGTGCTTGCCCGGGAGGTTTCCTCACGCAGCATCTCACTTGGGCGGGTGTGCTGCGGCACTTGGCTGGGCTGGAGTGCTGCGGCACTTGGGCGGGTGTGCTGCGGCACTTGGCTGGGGCTGGAGTGCTGCGGCGCTTGGGCGGGTGTGCTGCGGCACTTGGCTGGGCTGGAGTGCTGCGGCACTTGGGCGGGTGTGCTGCGGCACTTGGGCGGGTGTGCTGCGGCACTTGGCTGGTGCTGGAGTGCTGCGGCACTTGGCTGGGGCTGGAGTGCTGCGGCACTTGGGCGGGTGTGCTGCGGCACTTGGGCGGGGGCGTGTGTGCTGCGGCACTTGGCTGGGCTGGAGTGCTGCGGCACTTGGCTGGGGCTGGAGTGCTGCGGCACTTGGGCGGGGGTGTGTGCTGCGGCGCTGGGCTGGAGCGCTGCGGCACTTGGCTGGGGCTGGAGTGCTGCGGCACTTGGCTGGGGCTGGAGTGCTGCGGCACTTGGGCGGGGGCGTGTGTGCTGCGGCGCTGGGCTGGAGCGCTGCGGCACTTGGCTGGGGCTGGAGTGCTGCGGCACTTGGGCTGGAGTGCTGCGGCACTTGGGCGGGGCGTGTGTGCTGCGGCAATTGGCGGGGCGGGAGTGCTGCGGCACTTGGGCGGGTGTGCTGCGGCACTTGGGCGGGGGCGGGTGTGCTGCGGCACTTGGCTGGGCTGGAGTGCTGCGGCACTTGGGCGGGTGTGCTGCGGCACTTGGGCGGGTGTGCTGCGGCACTTGGGCGGGGGCGTGTGTGCTGCGGCACTTGGCTGGGCTGGAGTGCTGCGGCACTTGGCTGGGGCTGGAGTGCTGCGGCACTTGGGCGGGTGTGCTGCGGCACTTGGGCGGGCGTGTGTGCTGCGGCGCTGGGCTGGAGCGCTGCGGCACTTGGCTGGGGCTGGAGCGCTGCGGCACTTGGGCGGGTGTGCTGCGGCACTTGGGCGGGGCGGGTGTGCTGCGGCACTTGGCTGGGCTGGAGTGCTACGGCACTTGGGCGGGTGTGCTGCGACACTTGGGCGGGGGCGTGTGTGCTGCGGCACTTGGCTGGGCTGGAGTGCTGCGGCACTTGGCTGGGCTGGAGTGCTGCGGCACTTGGGCGGGTGTGCTGCGGCACTTGGCTGGGGCGTGTGTGCTGCGGCGTGTGTGCTGCGGCGTCTGTGCTGCGGCACTTGGCTGGGGCGTGTGTGCTGCGGCGTCTGTGCTGCGGCACTTGGCTGGGGCGTCTGTGCTGCGGCACTTGGCTGGGCTGGAGTGCTGCGGCACTTGGCTGGGCTGGAGTGCTGCGGCACTTGGCTGGGCTGGAGTGCTGCGGCACTTGGGCGGGTGTGCTGCGGCACTTGGCTGGGGCGGGTGTGCTGCGGCACTTGGCTGGGGCGGGTGTGCTGCGGCACTTGGCTGGGGCGTGTGTGCTGCGGCACTTGGGCTGGGGCGTGTGTGCTGCGGCACTTGGGCTGGCGGCACTGGGCTGCGTGTGTGCTGCGGCACTGGGCTGGGGCGTGTGTGCTGCGGCACTTGGTCTGGGGCGTGTGTGCTGCGGCACTTGGGCTGGGGCGTGTGCTGCGGCACTTGGGCTGGGGCGTGTGTGCTGCGGCACTTGGGCTGGGGCGTGTGTGCTGCGGCACTTGGGCTGGGGCGGGTGTGCTGCGGCACTTGGGCTGGGGCGGGTGTGCTGCGGCACTTGGGCTGGGGCGGGTGTGCTGCGGCACTTGGGCTGGGGCGTGTGTGCTGCGGCACTTGGGCTGGGGCGGGTGTGCTGCGGCACTTGGGCTGGGGCGGGTGTGCTGCGGCACTTGGGCTGGGGCGGGTGTGCTGCGGCACTTGGGTTGCTTATTTCGGGGGAGGGAGCGCCGTGCATCAGGTTTACGGGAATACCAATTCTGAATAGCGAGGGACCGGAGTAGGGATATGGTCCGCCTCCGGAGCCAGCGTCCTGAATTTCTGAAACAGAAAGCGAGACAGGGAGTTAGCGATTTGGTTCTCTGACCCGGGAATATGCTTAGCGATGATAATGAATTGGTCGCAAGCTGCGATCCAGGTGAGGCGCCTTAAGAGTGGCATCAGAGCGGGTGAGTGGGAGCGGCCTCTGTTAATGCAGTGCACGGTAGCCTCATTGTCGCAATGCACTAGGATGCTTGTAGAGGCCCATTCCTTTCCCCATAGGAAAGCTGCCACTACGAGGGGGTAGAGCTCGAATAACGCTGAGGATTGCGGTATTTCCTGGAACTGAGGTGGCCACGGAGCCGCGAACCAACGACCTTGGTAGAATCCCCCAAACCCGATTGAGGGGGCGGCGTCTGTGAACCGTTGGATGTCGGTGGGGGTCGCGACGAGGTTTTTGTAGAAAAACGATAGGCCGTTCCACTGTTTCAGAAATGTTACCCACAGCCTGAGTTCGTCGCGGCATGCATGGGTTAAGGAAATGGGGTCCTCTAGCGAGTGGACCGAGGACGCGAGTGAGAGGAGATGCGATATAAAGGGGCGACCCTGCGGGATGATGCGCATTGCGAAGTTTAAATGGCCGAGCAGGGATAAGAGTTCGCGTTTCGAGAGGAAAGATTTCTCGAGGAAGGTAGAGGAGACGAGAATTATTCGGTCGATTTTCTCCTTTGGTAGGGATGCTTGGAATTCCCTAGAATCCAAATTAATCCCTAGAAACTCGATGGACGTCGCAGGGCCCATGGTTTTCTCCTCTGCGAGGGGGATTCCTAGCTCGGAGAAAACGTTTTGGACTGAGAGGAGGTGCGCGGCTGGTATGGCGTTGGGAGGCGAGATTATTAGAAAATCGTCTAGCAGGTGAATGAGATGGGGGATGGCGTAGTTGTTTGACAGGATCCAGCAGACTGCTTCTGATAGCATGTCGAATATCTTAGGGCTGCTTTTGCATCCGAACGTTAGACGTACGGCGAAATAGTATTTCTCGAGCCAGCGGACTCCAAAGAGATGCCATGAGTCGGGATGGATGGGCATGACTTTGAAAGCGGATGTAACGTCAACTTTGGCCAGCCAGGCACCCCGACCCGCGATTTTAATCATGTAGATGCCTGGTCTATGCCGTGGAATTTAAGCGAAGATTCGTCGAGAGGGGACAGGCTGTTAACACTTGGGAACGGGGAATTGCGTGGGGCTGACAGGTTGATAAAAATGCGTTTTTATCTCGTCCGGGTGGATGGCCGTTCGAAATGCATGCGTGAAAATTTTAATTTATTTATTTATTATCATTTTTTTTACGGGAGTCGTCGAATAATTTGGATGTTTTATTTGCGGGTTTAGGCTGGACGTACGCCGCCGCAGAACTACAAATATGCATGGAACGGCTGCGTGCTCTATGGCATCCGCCCGCGTTGAAATTATCACCGATCTGCCTGCCTTCGATAAGAGCGGAGACCTGGGTTCAGTGGGTTGCGCTGGTGGTTGCTGTACGAGGTACGTAGCTGGTGGACAAATAGGGTTGCTCGAACCGGAGTGGGGAGGAGGGGAGGGGGAATGGCGGCTGGAAGGATGAAGAGTGAGCTTGCGCAGCGAGCGGGGGCGGGCCCGCGCTGGTTTGGAGCTGTGGGGCTGCGGGCCTGCGGGCCACTGCCGGTGGGCGGGGTTGTGCCGCTGCCAGTGGGCGGGGTTGGCACCTGGAGGGTAGAGAGACTGGAGGCGAGGGTTAGCCTGTACTGCTGGCTGCGAAAGCTTCGCGCTAGTGCCCGGGGCCGGAGCTCGGGGCCGCTGGAAAGGGAGAGGGTTATTAGGGGTATAAGGCTGAGCTGTAAAAGGGGAGCCGCTGGGCTCGTCCGAATGCGGCGCTGCGGCGGCAGAGGCATTGGCGGAGCAAAGCGAGCCGTGTCCTGAGCGGGAGGCCGACGGAGTTGCCTGGGGCGGTATATTTTGAGCCCTGCGGGTTTTGCCCTGCCTGCGGGCCGGTTTGGGAGACATATAGGTCGTACGGCTCCGCTTTGTGCGTCTTCCTTGAGACCTGTGGGTCCGACTTGCCCAGCGCTTGTCTTAGCCCGGCTACGGTCCAGTTCCCGACGGGAGGGATCGTCGGGATGGTCGAGCGGCAGGAGGAGGCCGGGGAAGAAGGTGGTGGTTTTGCTGGGGGCGGCGAAGCCTGGTACCGGCGTCCGGGTGAACGCGCGGATGGTCGGGCCGGAGTGCGGCCGCGAGAAGCCCTGAGCTCAGGAGTGGCGTCCGGCATGACCGAAATGGTCGGGAGACCCGCGACTTGCGGGGGACATTCCTGGGATTGCTAGTGCCTTCCGCGGAGGAAGCGCTTTAGCGAGACGAGTAGTATCTGGGCGAGAGAAGCTGCTGCGAGCTGTCAGCGGAGCGAGGTAAGACTGCTGAGTCTATATGTACCCTAGTCGTTGATTGCTGAGAGCTTCCACCTGTAATTAATTAGCTGAAAGTCCTCCTCCCGAACCTTGTTAGTAAACCTCATTTAGTATGTCGCTTGTGTAGCGCAATTTGATTTAATTCCATGTATGTTTTTCTGTTCGGATTGCTGGTGTTTGTTTTGATTTTAAATAAACATGGGCGGACGTGATATTTGGCTCCTGCATTTGGCTTTCCTGCACATCTCCTAAACAGATTTATAACAGCTCTTTAGAAGGTGGGACTGATGGATAACCCTCCTGGATAGCTAACCCAATGCACAGTTGAAGGCTGACATGCTCATGAAAAAGGCCCACGTTATTGAGTGACTAAAAGGAGGGAGAGATAATGGTTGCTACAGCCAAAATCAAAATGTTATTTATACAAACCATTCCACTACCACTTTCCTATCGGCCACCCATTCAGAAATGTTATTTTTAGAATCAAAATATAAGAATCACGAGCAGGTTAAAGAGTCTGACAAAAGAAAACAATGCCTTGGACTTTGCAGCTAAATGATGTGTTGGCATTGATTGATGAGATCCTGTTTGACAGTCACATTGGATAATGGTTCCTGGCCTCCTCCCTTCATTTTTAGAGCAGACTACTCGCTGTAAGCAAGGCTGCAGATTGGAGAGGTATCTACTCTGTCGGGACCTGAGGGAACACATGTATCCAGATAGTACTGGTAAGGTGGTGATATAAAGAGTGTTTTTTACCAGACAGAGAAATCTCATCTGAACCGAGCTGAGTTTAAACCGAGCCTGATTTTGAGTGACATTTAATGCCACAGGTTCACACTTCACTGACTTGAAAGAAGCACGTATTTATGAAACCGCTCTTTATAAGAATGGCAGACCATATGGGTCCTATGCCTGTATTACATGGACTGTGCTCTAAGCGCTGTTGATTATCCAGCATTATCAGCGCTGTATTTTTGTATGTTTTGAGGTATTATATGCTGTTGTCAGTTTTCTGGAACATAGAAGGTGAATTGATCAATTAGGAGAAGTAACGTAAGAGCCCCACTTTGAACCACTGCTTGTAGACAACATGTCCTTACAAATGAGCCACACAAAAAAACATAAATGCAAACACATTGTTCTGGGACTCACTAGCACATACTATAGATAAAATCAGCCTGCCCTCCACCGATGCTGAACAGAAAAAGTGTCTAAGAAAATCCGGGCATTGACTGTGCGGACAGCTTAGCGTACATCCATACCTGTTCGATGTACTCCAGCTATGTCTGATATGAGTTCAGGTCATACAGAGCCGATACTACTCAAGTACAATTGCGTAAAATCTTTAGGCGATATGACAAAGGGACATAATGAAAGCATAAGCCCCAGGTGCAATAATCTTTTTATGAGCCTTATACTAAATTGTAAAAATAAAAATGTCTCTGCTTCTATGATTTCTGGATCCTCTTCTGCCCCTGGATTCACCAGACCTCGTGGAGTTCCACGTGTTTACGGTATGGACGGTTTGAGTGTGTGTGTGCTGTAGGGTTGCCACCTTTAATACTGAAAAATAAGGGACGCCTGCCGCGCGGGGGGTTGTCCTATGACGTGCCAGTAGTGGTAAATCACAACTTAATACATGTTTTAATACAAATATTAAGATTGAACATGGGTTTGACAGTAAGAGCACAAAAAATAGGCATTTGGAGGAACTTGTGAGATGTGAACCATATTTTATTAACTTATTAAATTAACAGATCCATAACTAACTAATAATGAACTGCACTTACAGCATTTGTTCATCTTTGTTATGTAATTTCTACATTTACTAATACTTTATTCAAATCTTGTTAATATTAGTTAATGCAATGTGAACTAACATGAACAAACAATGAACAGCTTTATTTCTCTTAACTAACATTAACAAAGATTAATAAATACTGTAACAAATGTATTGCATTGTTAGTCCATGTTAATTAATAATACATTAACTAATGTTTAATAAAGTAACTTTATTGTAAAGTGTTATCAACCAATCATACCATAACATGATTCATTTACATTTTTAACATTATTTCTTAACAAATAGGCAGCCTATGAAATCTAATGTAAGCAATCAGAACATTATTGAGGTGATTATAAAACTGTCATTACACTATCTGCCTCAGGAGATGATTGAGGTATGAAGAACTGGGAGACAGAGCTTTGCTTTCTTTGACTTCTGGCATTGCGGGAATGTTGCTCCCCCGATGCATGCTGTCGCACATCTGACAACCCACCGTGGGCAACAGAGAACACTCGCCGACAAATTTGGCAGTTGGCTTGATATTCATTTACGCAGACAGACACATTCCAGCCACGAATTTGTTTCCTCCAACTCTCGTCTATATTTTTGCATTCGCTTGCGTTTCAGCGCTGGACGCGGCCTCCGCCATTCTTTCAAATAGACTCTCTGCCAAGGGACCCGCCCTCCTCTGACTCTGATTGGCCGTGACCCTGAAACAAATCAATCAATCCAAAGATGGCAGCCGCGAGTATTACCCAATCAGGGGCAGAATAGGACGAGTCTTGCATGATTTGCATTGAGAGATGGTGCATTCATTGAGACAACTCCGAAAATACGGGACAAACCCCGTCCCGTATTGATTCAAAACGGGACGCGCTATTTTATTGTCAAATGCGGGACGATTCCGTATTTTAAGGGACGGGTGGCAACCCTAGTGTGCTGTGTGTGTGTACTTATTAATGTTTCATACTGTATAGGTGGATATCCTTTTTTAATGTTAGCATTTGTCACAGGTGTTCTTTATCATTTGCTTAAAACTTAAACATTAAGGTTTGTTTAAATCATTCCAATTCAACATGATAGACTAAATGACACATTAAAAATGTATATACACTGATGAGCCGAAACATTGTGACCACTTACAGCAAAGGCGAATAACGTTGATACTCACATAACAAGGGCTTATGTCATGGTCTAGTTAGACTAGATGGTATTTAAACAATCCTTATAATGTGTTGAATGCAAGACAAATGGGCGGTAGCAAAGATCTGTGCAACTTTGACCAAATTTTGACAAAATAAACAACAGGTTGTTGTGGCAACAGGCTGTTGGGCGCCCAAGGCTTATTGATGCACAAGGGCAACAAAGGCTATCCCGTCTGGTCCGAGCAAACTGTGGTACTTGTGACAAAAATGTCAATGATATTTATAGGATAAATGTGTCACAACACGCAGTGCATTGCACCCTGCTGCATATGGGGATGTGTGGTACCAACCGCACCTGTTAGCTGAACAGGAACCCAAAGTTGGAGTCCCGTCTGGAGCAAGGCACGGCAGGCAGATCGCTGATGGACTCCGGCCCCTCGATACCGGACCGGGCAGATGGTGTGGCTGTCCACCAGTGGTCTACCCCTTAAGGTGGGTTGACCACTGGCCCACCAGAACATTGGGCCGTAACTGGTCGCCCATGTGGTCAACCCAGTGGGAGTCCTTCTACACTCAACTCTTTGGGTCCACGCTACATTTCATGTGTCTCATGTCAAACCCGTGTCTAACTCTCCTTTGTCTCCACGGCCCCCCTCGTCCTCATATGATCAATGGCCATCCGGCCTTCACTGTGCGCCACCTCCTGAAGGTCCGAGCCCATTGAAGGCGAGTTCAGCACCTGCTGGACTGGAAGGGCTATGGGCCAGAGGAACACTCGTGGGTCGCGGCTAAAACATCTTGGACCCCGCCCTCATCAACGATTTCAATCCAGATGGTGCTCATGGGGTTGGGGGGCCCTGTCACACCCTGATCTGTCTCACCTGGCTTGTCATGTGTTTCCACACCCCCACCAGGTGTCACCCATGCGGTCATTATCACCTGGGTATTATATGTCAGTGTTTCCTGTGGCCAGATCATTTGTCTTTACACTTGTTTCCAGCGTCACCCTGTTCCATGTTACCTATTTCTGCTTCTGCTTCCAGTTTTGACATGTTCCTGTTCCTGAGCCTGCCCAACCCCTGGTACTGTCGTCTACATAACCTGCTTTGATCATTGCCTGCACACGAACCAGCCTACGCCTCTGTACCTCCAGCCATCTGACCACTGTGTCCCGGTAGATGTGATGCACCTGTGAGCAATGGGTGTGGCTTAAACAGCTCTACTCAGTAATTCATGGTGGTGTCCACATACCTTTGTGTATCAATTGATCGAATTCCATTTAGTACTTCTTCTAACATCACAAATGTTGATTGCAATGACAACAGTATTGATTATGATGGTGATAGCGACAGTGCGACTGCCCACAAATCACAATGAGCGATCTTGACGTATCCCCCTCACCAGGCTCCCCAAGAAAGCAGTGTAGTGATACAGAATATAATGTTTGATCCAGGTATGTGGCCCTCCCAGCTGACAGATTACAAAGGTGTGAGAAAAGCAAGGTATATGAATGTGATTTGTGCTTTACTGCACTTGTAGCTTATAAGATAGTATGACCCTTCAGTTAAGTATTTTTAAACAAATTGATTTAGCCTCTACAGAAAGTGTCAGCAAAGAAAGTTGCTTGAGAAGTTGCAGTTCCATTCAACAATAAAGAAACAATAAAGTTATGTTTAAAATGTTGCCGCTATTGCCCCAACCAGTAAAACCGACCCTGGGCACACATTAGGTTGATGTAAATTGTACTGAGAAATAATGCTATGGTTTTTGTCAGAGGGAACGTAATTGAGATATTGTTGTCTATAAAAGGGTTTTGAGATACATGCAATAGACTTAAATTAAACACTACTGCTTACCTTCCACACTAATAAAAAAAGGAAAAAAATCTTTCAGAAATGGATCTTGGTAGACTCATATCCATTTGCAAAAAAATTGTAATCCTTTTCATAAGATCCTTTAGGATGAAAATGCAGATCTGGAAAATTAGGGTTTTTGCTTTCCAATTACGTTTACTGCAAATATCTTAATGACAATGGAGCAATTAGGCTTAACTGTATTGCTCAGGAACATAAAGAGCGTTTTTTCACCAAGCTGGCTGATGAATTCAAACTAGGATCCTAACTGGTCAGATGCTACAAGAGCTTGGCCTCTTACTGCCCCACTGCGTTGTATGGGGTGGGATATGAAGCCCTATACAGATGCCCTATACAGAAGCCCTATATTTATATACAGATATAATTGTTTGTTTAAATACAATTTAAAGTACATTCACAAGTCAATCCTCTTTTTTTTGCTTTTGCATGTTTCATACTGTTCCTACATGTTCTGAAATGGGGTTGCATGTAGATACATTTCTATCAGTACCTGCCACCCATACATCTGTTCACGTAATGTTTTATTTGATCGTATTGCTGCACCTGACATTTGTTTCACAAGTGTATCATGCCTTGTACTGCTACATAATATTTGTAATGATTTATCATCCCAAAATAAGTATTTTGTTCCGACTGCCCTATTGAATCATCTTCTGGGCCTTGTCCTGTCCCATTCAACCTTGTTGATGCATCACTTCTGTCTTGTAGAAATGTCTGTCTCAATTAGTTTTCTCAGAAAACAGGAGAGTTCTTTCTCTGGTTCACCTCTTTATGAGGTGAGAGCTCAAAGGCCTCAGATTCTTTGCCACATACTTATTTCCTTCAAACAAAGCTTTGGGGAGAGCCGGCAGCACTGACAATAATGTCTGTGTCTCTATAAGGTTTTGTTTCTTCATTGCTCTCTCTCCATTTTTCAGACTAATACTACCACCACCGCCCATCCACAATAGGCATGTGCGGTTATTTTTCAGCCTTAGATATTTGTGTTGCCAGTGTACTTTGCTCAAGTACTATACTGGTAAGGTGTGTTCTTTCACCAGAGTTTGTGGCACATGGTAACCCTACCTCGGATTCACTACCCATAACGCTTTTTTAATTTGTGTGTAACCCAAATATTAAACAACTGTGTGGTACATGACTAAAATATGTTTTTATATAATTTGTGTATAGTGACACTTCAGGCACTAGGCCCTTCTCTTTCAATACGTTTTATGGAATAGGTCAATCTAGATTAATGTATATATACTTACCCTACATAATTTTTCAAAACAAGCCATTATTCATCTATTTTTGAACATAGAATTACCATTATTAGAATCGTCCAAGTTCATGAATTGAAACTGGGTGTTTCAAGCAAATCAAGCTGCATTGCAAGTGGAAATATACTTCAAAACACTTTAAACTGCGACAAGTGATGTTGTTTACCAGTGAACCTGTCAAGGATGTATTCCTCTTAATGTTTTCATTTTCATCATGAAAATCACATTTTCAAATAAACAGATACTTTCAATGTTCTCCAGGTTTTATTTTCTTTTGCATATGATATCAATACAAATGTCTTTCAGAAAAAGGACGTTTCTACGTAACTTTGTGAATGTTAGTCCGTGGAAGGAAGGATGAAGCCGGCACAGGAACTGTTAGCGTCTTTAGTGTTTTTAATGTATCTCCAAGTACACTTGACGCAGTGGAACAATGTAACCACTACATTTCTATTAACTCTGAACATGTTTATGGTGCGACTCTATGGAGCCCACTCTGAAACAAACACGTCTTCTCTTATGAAGTACGGTGAATAATACTCCTCAGAGCATTAGTAGTACAGGAACATAGAAACAATACCACACAAGGACAGACCAGACACAGGAGACCTAAATATTCTACTAATGAGGGAAATAACACCAGGTGTCTGTGATGATGTGACCGGACAATTAGTGGAGGGAGGAGAGAAACGATGGCAGCTTAGAAGGCCGGAGAGGACGACCGCCGAAGCCTGCCCGATGGTGGCACTAGACTGGCTTCGGGGCAGTTCTCAAAGTGAACAACCCCGGAACAATTATTTTCTAACTACCAATGACATCATTGCCAAAACAGACTGGCTGTGTGTGGTCGCTAGAGAAAACAGTCGGCATAATGCCAACTATTCTGGCAGCTGATTTGTCAGCAAAAGATTAGAGATTTTTTTTTAACTTTTGTTTCCATATGTAATGCAACTTTTGTGGCTCGGGGTGCACAGTTCCATTAATACATTTGGACAATGCTAATAATGCTAATTCATGGCTCATCTTTACAAATGAAATTTCATAAAAGATGGTCCTGTATGAAGCACAGTCATGAATAGGGTTGCCAACTTTGTCACTATGAAATGAGGGACAAAAGGTGGGCTGGTTTTGTGCGAAATTAGCCTACAGTTTATGATTTTTAGGCTTCGCTTGCCGCTATTTTGTCAGTTTCCACAGTAGTTACCCCGAAGAATCCACAGATATTGCTTGCACCTTTAGCTAATGTGGCCTTCTTGTGCATTTCTGCGGAAGCATGTTTATTCAAGTCATTCTCACCTCCATGGGCAACTGAAAATTCCCTGCGACATAAAGTACAGAAGGCTTTTGTTGCGTCACTGCTGACGGGCTTAATCCATGTATTTTTTTCTTCCCAATTTTTATTGTAGCTGCACAGTCTTTTCTTTTTTGCAGTATTAAACATATTTGCTGTTTTATCCACATGCCAAATCGACTATAGACTGAACAACGTTCTTTATGTGTGTGTGTGGAATTGACCCTTCGCTTAGCCACGCCCTCCTTAGTTACTGTTGCTACGCATGTCAAGCTTTCGAGCCTGGCACGTCTATTGCAATGTGTATGCACTGGTGTCCGACATTCCCAATGAGATATTTAGTCATTTTTTGGCGATATGCCAGTATGCATTCTAGGGATATATCCACGACATAATATGCAACCGATTAGAGAATAACGTCTTTAAAATTGAAGCTAAAGCCTAGGTCCCAGCGCAAGCAGCAGCTGCATACGCTAACCATTCAAGTGGGAAACACACAAATTGAGGAAGAGCTATGTTCATGCACAACATGGTAAGTGAATATAATGTAACAAATCTTGTGGAATAAGCCATTTGCTTGACCACTTTACAATGCTAACATTCTACCGCTGATATTTTAGCGCGCCAGGCTACTGCTTACATATCATCGGTAGTTGTCCCTAAAAAAGCAAATAAAAAACGTATGCGGAGACCAATATAAAGTATAAAGAATGAGAGCATGTGTGTTCTGTAATACATCTCGCTGCCCAAATAAAGTGTACTTATAGTAAGCACATGACTACTGTTAATGAACTGATTAAGTTCGCATACCAACCTTTTCCTTGGAGATCTCCGGCAAGCCCCCTGCCTAATGTTCGGTCCTTAGACCAATACCGGGAGAGCCGCGATTGGATTGGGGTACTCACGAGTATTTTAAAGTATGTCAGTGAGCCTCCGTCCACGCCCAGCATTTCTCACCTTGGGTTTTAGGTTTTGAGAAAGTAAAAAATTCCACCTCTCCGTCCAAACTTTTAGGATATCGGGTATCAGATTTACACAATCCATAAGCACAACGCGTTGGCATGTTTCCCTTGCTCGAAAGCTTGACAGACCTCCTGCGCCTAGTTACGGTTGCTAAACCACGATTGGCCTGTTTTCGGGCGCGGCTTAGCGAAGGGCGCATTTACTTAACGTATACTGATGCGCGTGAGAGGGGGGCTGGCTGTGTGATATGTGATTGGATGATGATGATAGGTCAGGTTTGAGGTGTCGCCCTGTCAGTGATCATTCTCAATCTCAAGTGTCGTCGTGATCAGATTCAGCACTGCTGAGGTTGAATTAGTGGATAGATCAGCGTAGCAGTCAAGAAAAACGGGACAAGTGAGGTCCCGTGCGGAACAGATTAATTAGGCTCAAAATTCGGGACGTCCCGCCTAATTCGGGACAGTTGGCAACCCTAGTCATGAATGTGTTTTTTTTTTACAAAATAAGTAAAATAGATGCGAGCCTTATGTTGGATTAGAATAGATTCAACTTTTAAAAGTACAATACAGTTTGCATTTCCTTGTATTGCACTTTTAAAAGTTGAATCTATTCACAAAAGAGTAGTGCAAAAAATTGTATGCAGAGTACAAACAGAATACATTGTAAAAATGTCATGTACGATAAAAAAGGTAGCAGTATGTAGGGCAAGAGGTAGCTATGACTACAAACAGCATGCATTGTGCAAATGGCAGATAAAATATTGCCTCAAAAGTTTGATGAGAATAATTCCTTAAATACAGAGCGCAAAATAAGGGAATTATCAGAACATTTCATAAAGAATTCACTTGGGAATTCAATCTGTTCAGCCCATGGGATTTGTCAAGCTGCATCAAATTAATAGCAATCATTAACTTTTCCACTAAACCAGCAGTGCCCGACTGAAGGGTTTTATTAATTATTCTAAAAAAATACCATTTAACAGGGCTGCATTACTAGTATACTATAAAGTGTAACGTTTTGAATAAAATTATGAAAACAGAAGTAGATCTCAGAACTGTCAATAATGGAATTTCCTTGACCTCTCCCCCATTTTCATACATTTGGACATTAGATTTACTGAGGAGAATTTCTAAATCTGTCTGAATTAGATTAGACCTTTATTGTCATTGTATACAGGATACAACGAAATTGCAGTGTGAAGTGCTGGTTTAGTCTGCAGATGGAGTGTGAAAATATGCACCATATAATTCTAAGATTTTATTGTTATTGATTGTCCTAATTTGCATAGCATCATCGTAAGAGAAGTATGTCCAGAAATGACTTAATTAATTAATTAATCTTGATATTATCATATTGTAATATAGTGAGTGCTAGTAATCTTTTATCTTTGAAAAAATGGAAGATATAAATAGTTTACTTCCTGGCTGATGGATTACGACAACAGAATGCGTCAAAAATAGCATAGGTTTTGAGCGAAAACGGAATTGACTTTAATAGAGTTATTGTACAAGAAAACTAAGATCTAGATTGGATGACAGCAATTTTTATTACCGTTAGTGAACTGTGATGTGTATTCACATTTAGTAGTTGAGTGAAGAATGCTTTGAAGAATGAGTCGTCATCCCAGTTTGGTGCATTACTGTTCAAAATGACAGGTGTAATGTACAGCCTACCTCAGGGATGGACTGGGACATAGATTCACACCTGGGCCCCATCAGCCCACATCACCAATATCTGCACCCACTGTTTAGTTTATACATAAACCTCACAGCTCCTAACCTTGTGTGGAGTAAAGTATGTGAGTGGAGTTGAGCAGCTGGAATTCCAGTTCATCGCTCTTTGAGCAGTTGTTGTGATCCACTCCGTGCATTTCCCAAAGTTCTGCTAAAAAAACTCTATTCCCTTAAGAAAAAAAAGTTTGCTCCAAACTTGCTCTATTGCTTTTTTAGTTAGTTAAAGTCATAATTTAAGCCAAATAAATTAAATTGTCTGTGTATTTTGACCATCAGTTTTTTATATTTAAACATAACATGAATGACTTGACCAAACCCTATTGCCCCAAAAAAAACTTGTCATAGGCTTTTATTTTTGAATAAAATGTATGTAAGTAAACAAATTAGGCTATATTACTTTCTTTGAATTTTCCCATAATGGGAAAGCCCATTTGTGTCATTACGTTTGTGTGACAGTGCTTGTGAAACATAGATTTGAGCGAAATATACAAACATGAATTGGGACTTTAGTTTCATGTAGGATTAGCCCATATAGTTTTTTTTACAGGAGACAGGTGCGATGATAACCCAACATTACAGTGTTTCACAACCACCATTTCCTTTTCCAACAAAACCACATACTGAATATACCCAGATATGGCTTGGCATTTACATCAGCTAACAAACCATACAAATTAAGTTGAGTTAAGTCTGACGTCACGCGTGACGTTTAACCTCTTCCGGGTCCAAGCGCTCCGCTCGTCCAGATCTACAATGGCGGAACCTGTTAATTTATTTACGATTACGTCCTACTTTAATGATGCACCATTGGCGGTCAAAAAGGGTTTAAATTCTTTTAACTCCAACAGGGTGGTTGGTGTTGCGCATCATCATTCAGGTGGAATAATTAAGGGTAGAGTCCAGGCATCAATGAAAAATACGTTTTACGAGGTTGAATTACAGTTGAACGTCACTTGTTTCTTGTACTCTGATCTATTTAAACAACACGGCGGCATGTTAAAACTCGGGCGAAAGCGGTAGGTAGGTAGAGAGGACCCGGACTTTGGACCCGGAAACAGTATTATCGGAGAGTGGTTACGTCACGACTTAACAACCGAATAGACTTAAAGGGCAACTACACCGAAAAAACATATTTTTTCTCACTTATCGTCGTCACTTATGTTGTAGAAATGTGAAAGCATTTTTGAAATTGGTGCCATCTAGGCAGAGAAATATATTAAAATGTGTTTTTGGCTCATGTGGATGAAATACACCAAATCCCAGAATGCACTTGTTTCGCTGCTCTACGAGTCCACTCCCAAGCCACGCCTACCGGCTCGAGAGGGCAGGCAGAAGGGAAGGCTAGCTACTAGCTTATTGACTGGAAAACAGAAGACACCGGTTAACATGAGTCTCCGTGACGAGTGTCTTGATAAAGTAATTTAAATACTATAAATACTTAAATACAGATCTTCAAAATCCCTTTCTTCCATTTCGTCTTCAAAATTACTTTCTGCCATTGTGTTTAGTCTAAAACTAATTTCTCCAAAAGCCAGATCGGGTTAACTAGATGGCAGACACTGTTTTGAAAATCTGTGACGAGGCCCCACCCCATATGGGCGGGTTGATAAAAATACGGAAGTAGCATCTACTTCTGTCTGTAGTTCATAGCCTCTTAAAAAATCCTCCAATGACGTAAAAATCGTCATTGGAGGATTTTTTCCTGACCTAAAATCAAGATATGCCTCTTATCAGATGGAGTTGAGGGGTGGGAGTATGGTCATTGGAAAATACTACCATTTGTCTACTGATACAAAGCTAAATGCAAAATCGTTGAAGTGGCTCTTTAATAAAGCTCAGGGCGATACTAGCTTCTTGGTACACTGATGCTAATCATGGTGGGGAAAAAAAAAACATATCACATATCAACCAGAAACCATAGCGGTCTTCAAATCTGAACAAGCCATCATTGACGGATCTATCAAATGTGACAGCCATGGGGGTGATGTGGGGGTGTGTTAGATGTAATAAGCAGAGTATTTGGACCAGTGTAAGTAAAGGTAAGGTGTCTAGAAGTTTGAAATCTCCAAATAATTTTTTATGCTGAACAAACCATGTATGTGTGTATCTACTTCATATGTAAAGCCGTGAATCATTTTTTTGTATCATCTAATTGGTTAAAAACAACATTTTTGATTCTAACCAAGTGATGATTCAGAAATTGGTGGTCCTGTACGTGTTCTTCAATCAACATATTTAAAAAAGAAAGTTCAAACCCACAGGCCTCAAAGAATCTATAAATGGCTCTACTACAGGTCTCTGATATCTTTAAGGTGATGATCAAGATGGTTGGTAATGGTCTTCCAAGGATTTTCTCTGCAATTTTGATCAGACAACATATTGTAGCGACCTTGTAAAGGTTACTATGTGTTACTATGTGACTTTTTTCACCCTGTTTACGTTACAGGGTTGGTGGTAAACTGTTTGGCCTATTGTGTAGAGTATGTGCAGAGTCTGAAAACCAGGTGACACATTATTTGCATACTGATTCAGAAAGACCTTTAACGGATACTTGGGTTTCTACTGAGCTTGGTAAGGCTGGTGAAAAAGGTTATCACATTGTGAAAAAAGTTTGAGATTATACAAAGAAATCTGGTAATCTTTTTGCGGGTTACATGACAACATTCCTGAAACACAAGCAAGAAGCTAGTGTTTTTTTTTTGCGTCGGTGGTTGACAATGTTGATAAGAAACTGTATTTTTGTGAATATTATGAAAAGGAGAGAGTGCGACTTGACATGGAAAACATTGCTGTAAAGTGCTAGGCGAAATTGGCAATGAATAGTCTTTGGGGTTTGATGGGAGAGAGGACTAATCTTATGAGGACATTGTTATTTACAGATACAGAGGAGTTTAGCCATTACCTCTTCTCCAGCGAAAAAGAAGTTCCAATTTTTTTATTAATCTATGGTGCAATGGTGTTACACAAAAAGCTACATTTTTATTGCAGCATATTTTTAAGGAAGAGCAGGATTGCTATAATTAAATGCCATTACAATGTGCTTTAGAAATGCCTAATTGCATGTGATGTACTATATACATAATTACTTTTAGTGTGGCGGCAGTTTTTCTACTTCCGGAAACAACAGCCTGAAATGCATTGTGGGTTATGAAGTTATAAATATCATTGTATGTCCCACTGATGGAATAGAATTTCTTTGAATAAAAGCACACCTTCCTAGACCTGGGGCCTCATGTATAAATCTGTGTGTACGATTTGCGTCAGAAGTGGCCTACGGACAAAATGTAGGATGTACGTACAGACAAAAATATTTGGATTTACACGCACCCCCTACCCTGTTTTCGGTTAATAAATCAAAATGAACTCTAAATGTGGCGCAGCTTTTGCGGCTTCATGTCACGCCCATATTTGCCCATAAATAGTCAGAGAAACGCCCTAAATTAATATTCATTGATTGAGACGTCATGACAAACTCGGTGGAAAACCGGAAAAGTAACTGTGAGTTAGCCTAGAAGTTTCCTGTTGGAGAGGTGGAAAAGAGGAGAACATGTTGTTTGTAGGGCACAGTGTGGACACCTGTAATGCCAAAAGGAGAGGAGAACATGTTGTTTGTAGGGCACAGTGTGGGCATCACTAATGCCAAAAGGAGAGGAGAACATGTTGTTTGTAGGGCACAGTGTGGGCATCACTAATGCCAAAAGGAGAGGAGAACATGTTGTTTGTAGGGCACAGTGTGGGCATCACTAATGCCAAAAGGAGAGGAGAACATGTTGTTTGTAGGGCACAGTGTGGGCATCTGTAATGCCAAAAGGAGAGGAGAACATGTTGTTTGTAGGGCACAGTGTGGGCATCTCTAATGCCAAAAGGAGAGGAGAACGTGTTGTTTGTAAGGCACAGTGTGGGCATCACTAATGCCAAAAGGAGAGGAGAACATGTTGTTTGTAGGGCACAGTGTGGGCATCTGTAATGCCAAAAGGAGAGGAGAACATGTTGTTTGTAGGGCACAGTGTGGGCATCTCTAATGTCAAAAGGAGAGGAGAACATGTTGTTTGTAGGGCACAGTGTGGGCATCTGTAATGCCAAAAGGAGAGGAGAACATGTTGTTTGTAGGGCACAGTGTGGGCATCTGTAATGCCAAAAGGAGAGGAGAACATGTTGTTTGTAGGGCACAGTGTGGGCATCTCTAATGTCAAAAGGAGAGGAGAACATGTTGTTTGTAGGGCACAGTGTGGGCATCTGTAATGCCAAAAGGAGAGGAGAACATGTTGTTTGTAGGGCACAGTGTGGGCATCTCTAATGCCTAAAGGCCGATTTAGTGGCAAAATGTTGCTGATGCTGTGACACAAATTATTTGGACATTTTTATTCTCACTCGGTGCACCGATTACATTTGGAAAAACAGATATTGCTGCTAATGCCGTTTTTTGGTTTGCCTGTTCACCCACAGTGAAACTTTGTAATTATGAGACGAACACGTCTGTATACGAACATATACGAACACGTCTGTATACGAACATATACGAACACGTCTGTATACGAACATATACGAACACGTCTGTATACGAACATATACGAACACGTCTGTATACGAACACGTCTGTATACGAACATATACGAACACGTCTGTATACGAACATATACGAACACGTCTGTATACGAACACGTCTGTATACGAACATATACGAACACGTCTGTATACGAACATATACGAACACGTCTGTATACGAACAAGTCTGTATACGAACACCTCTGACACAACCCGACTAACGGTTGGCTGAGATATCCCTGACCTGTCAGCCAATTCCCTCTAAGTGCCAGTCGCCAGAAATCCTAGTGTTGTAAGGACTCCAAGTGGGACTGGCACAGAGTGGTTTCAAAGAGTGCTCCTCTGTAACGCTGGTCCCAATAGAACGCAGAGGTCCAACAAGACAGAGAGAGGCAGTCAGAACCGCCTTATAAACCACTGGTCCTCGTTTGCCAGCAAGTCTTCTTGTTGTCTGAATAAGCGTTCTGTCCGAATCCTTCCATTTGCCACGTCTATTAGGAGCGCATGATCAGTCATTGTGCATCATTACGCATTTTGATGGCATGTTTATAACCATCCATTTGATTGTATTTGATAAGTTACAGGTGTCAGTTGTAATCTAATTATAAATGGGAAACAGTTCTGCGCAAATAAAATATATTGCACCTTTCAAAAGGGTTAAGACATGCGTCACGATGAAACACATTTAAAATAGAACCAACTAAAGGCATATACATGAACACTATGATTCTGTAGCTGATAACGACATATAAACTATGAAATACACTTTCCCCACTGGACAATAAAGATCTATATATATATATATATATATATATATATCTATATATATATATATGTATTTCCATCTATCCATCTCCCGATCTATCCGCTCCGTCATACAGAGACATCAACAAGAATATCAGTTTTATAAACGATTTTGTTCTGTTCGCCGTATTATTTATGAGGATGAATTGAACATGACAATATAATTACAAAACATATTTGAGTTATATTTGTTAAATATATCTTAATTTCAATTGACGTTATATCTTTTAATATTTCTTGTTTTAATTTGATTGTTTTTGCAGAGCTGATTAAGGACCGCACATTTTCCCAGCAAGTTTGCTTTTTATAAATCCCAACTATTGCGTAGAGAGCAGCGTACGTCTTCTTTTGTGCGTATGCAGCGTTTATAAATGAGGCCCCTGTTGCTGTGGGTTTTAATACTTAACTAGGAGAGCGAACCTAATACTATAGGCCTTACAAATGGTCACTCCGTGGCAGAGAGAACATTGATTGGAGATTTCATTCCAGCATTAATTTAATCCTGATCACTTTTACAACTGCTTACGTCCGACTCCAGTTGTATTCACTCTTGGACATGCGTGTGCTGTACACAGACACTGATCCTAGGATCTGTCACATATCGCTTGCTCCATACTTGGGTAGCTTGACAGATGAGTTAGCAGATGGTAGCAGCATTGCTGACTTGTTAATGGAGGGCCGAATACGGACAGTTACAAACCTGTTAAAGGCCTGACATGTCTGAACGCAAAAATGCATAACTCTCAACAGCTACAACTTAATATTTGTGACCTTGGAGTCACTAATACAGTTGGTTAGACAATGCTGACCATGTCCTTGCTAATGCTGATACAATTTTTGGAGATAAAATAACTTTCACATTGAAAAACAATTTGGCTTCTGAGTTGTATGTAAAACAAGCACATACGGTTACTACTTGCGGTTACCACATGCGGTTACTACATACAGTTACTACATACGGTTACTACTTGCGGTTACTAGATCAAATTCTAGGATGGATCCTGATCATACTGATTTTAAGGAGTCGTTAGGTGCCCCAGCAACAACATATTTTGTGAATAATATCTTGAATAATGTAGGTATGCAGATAGATAATCCAAAGAAATACAGAATATAGTGTGGGTTTATTAATGCTAGCAGCCCCTCAATGACTAGATCAATCAATCAAAGTATTTTGAAGTATTTAAAGTCCATTTAACAAAAAGTTTAGTACAAAGTGCTTTTACAAACACCCAGCTTGAAACCCGACAGACACGCATCAACAGGTTGATACACAGCGGCTAGGAAAAACTACCAGATTGGTGAAATGTAGGATATATAGAAGAACCAGTCCTCTTATGGCTGTGCTGGGTGAACTTATACTGGGTGAACTTTATCAATTTCAGAGAGTACACAAAAAATAAATGCATGACCAGTCTGAAAAGGTCAACCAGGTGGGTTGAGGGTTTGGCAGATTGGAAGCCGAAACTGTAAGTTATCGTCAGCTGTTTGGCCTGCAACACAACCAGGGGGCTCTAGGGGTCTGCAACACAACCAGGGGGCTCTAGGGGTCTGCTGCACAACCAGGGGGCTCTAGGGGTCTGCAACACAACCAGGTGGCTTTAGGGGTCTGCAACACAAACAGGGGGCTCTAGGGGTCTGCTGCACAACCAGGGGGCTCTAGGGGTCTGCTGCACAACCAGGGGGCTCTAGAGGTCTGCAACACAACCAGGGGGCTCTAGGGGTCTGCAACACAACCAGGGGGCTCTAGGGGTCTGCTGCACAACCAGGGGGCTCTAGGGGTCTGCAACACAACCAGGTGGCTTTAGGGGTCTGCAACACAAACAGGGGGCTCTAGGGGTCTGCAACACAACCAGGGGGCTCTAGGGGTCTGCAACACAACCAGGGGGCTCTAGGGGTCTGCAACACAACCAGGTGGCTTTAGGGGTCTGCAACACAACCAGGGGGCTCTAGGGGTCTGCAACACAACCAGGGGGCTCTAGGGGTCTGCTGCACAACCAGGGGGCTCTAGGGGTCTGCTGCACAACCAGGGGGCTCTAGGGGTCTGCTGCACAACCAGGGGGCTCTAGAGGTCTGCAACACAACCAGGGGGCTCTAGGGGTCTGCTGCACAACCAGGGGGCTCTAGGGGTCTGCTGCACAACCAGGGGGCTCTAGAGGTCTGCTGCACAACCAGGGGGCTCTAGGGGTCTGCTGCACAACCTATTGGGCTGGTAGGTCCCACCAGTGTGGTCAGTAGCCACATGTCCTCCCTAATGGAAACAGAAACAAGACACAGAGTTAGACAGCGATGTTCCCTGAGTTCCCGGCACAATATTATAGCAGAATAAATCTTCAAACTGAGACAGGGGGTCCAGTGAAACTCTGTCCCTGAACGGGATAAACCCTGGATAGGGCCCTATTCCTTATCAATCCACCCACTTTACCATGTATAAACCAAGGTACACCAGTCAATCGATACCACTCTGAGAAGTCACTCAAATTGAGGTGAATGGCAGCGGAGAACAACAGCCTGTGACTCCACCCCCGAGAAGCCATTGGAGAAAGAACATCCCAAATAAGAGCCCGTTCGGCAATGACAGCAGGGCAAAATGTGATTTACACGCCAAATGTTCACCTTCAAACCAAGGGCCAGACTGCACTTAACCATAGACCGTGCTAATAGAGACATAAAAGTTTTCACTGAGTTTGCGTTTCTAACCCTGATTGGCAGATAATTCCATAATAGAGGAGCTCTATAGGTAAAACCTCTCCAGGTGTTAGTTGAAAATGTAGGTAAAATTGGACGCCCAGCTTCTTTGGATCTTAGGTTACGTGTTGGTATATATGGCTGGACTAATTCAGCGAGGTAGGCAGGAGCAAGTCCATGTAAAGCTTTATACATTAATAATATAACTTCAAACTCTGCCCTAGGCTTAACAGCAGCCAATGTAAAGAGGGCCAATCTTGAGGTAACAACACGGATCATTATTTGATGAATAGTTTCAGATTTTTGCAAAATTCCCAAAGACAAAGTATATTTGATATGATCATCAAACGAGCGATCCGGGTCAAGGGTTACGCAGAGGTTTCTCAGAGATTCTTTTTTTCCACAGCATATATAGTGAGAACAACAGAAACAACAGAAACTAGAAATTTTTGACAGCAAAAACAATTGCCCATAATAAAAGCACTGTGATGTGATGGATTTAATATAGACTACGGTTAAAATAATAATATTATAAATTTGTCATGACTCCTACAGGAGAAGCGGCAGCTCCCCCTGCGGGTGGTATTCGGCGGTCGTCTTCCCCGGCCTATTAGTCATCACCGAATCTCCTCCCTTCCTGCACACCTTGTTCAGTCTCGTCATCACTACACCAGGGGCCTGTACCATGAAGCTGGTTTTGGTGGTTAGCCAGCTATGTTTCAGTTAAGTTTCCCCTAACCCTGGGTTTTAGGTACTATGTAAGTAGCTCGGCTTCAATCGGTATTCGTTGCCATGGTATCTGACGCTGCACGGCTAACCTGCTCCGGGGCAGGTTATGTTCTGCATTCGAGATCTAAGTCAGAAGTTGGACCAATCAGCGGTGAGCAAAGACACATATAGGTGACGTAATTAATTCCTAGCTTCTGTTCTCTGTTGCAATGGCTTCACATTTCACACACACATTATATATATATGAATACACACATTTTCATTTCATTCATTTTCAATATGATTAGCCTAAAATCATTATTTTACATTAATCGCCTATAAAATGTATTTCTTTAACTTCGGCATTAACAATCAGCAATGATCCTCCAAGATTGTTCTCTTGCTTTGGCAGCAGAGACGGTGTTACTGCGGGCTTGAAAATTTTTTTATATTCTTCATATTTCTGATGAATAATTTCTTGGTCCTCCGCGGAAGAAATATATTGCTCTCGCCCTATCCATATCGAACGTGATTGGTTGTTCGGTGCCGACGTTACTCTTTTATGTGCACGCGCGCGAGGAGTAATCCGAGTTTAAGGATCAAAGCCTGGGTTGACAAAGTAAGTTGATGAGCTGCTTCATGGTACCAATAAATCCTGATTGCGTCGGTTTGATTTTGTCAATTCTGAACCAATCCTGGAACCCTGAGTTTGTTCAACTACCATCATGGTACAGGCCCCTGGTGTCCATTACCTCATTAGAGGTGTATATAAGCTCCCTGTGTGTTGGTTGTCTTTGTGTGGAATTGTTATACGTTACGTGTTTGACTGTTCAGCCGAGTCTCTGTTTGAGCTCGGCTCTCATTGATTACAACTCCGAGTGAGGAGTTTATTGCATTTTGTGCGCTGCGTCGCACCCTCTACGTTGCCTTCGGGTTTTCTTGAGTCCTACGGGTTCTTCCGTAGTCTATTAAAAGGACATTGAGAGTAACTGTTCCCGTGAGTTGTCTGGCTCCATCCTTCCACCACCAACACCTGACAAAATTATTATAGCCTAACCAAAAAATACTTTTCTTCCTGGATTTTTCAATGGTTATCAATGGAGTTATATAGGCTAACCGACCATGAGTTTGTACAATAAGCTATTGATAATAGTTAATACATAAAGAATATTACATAAAAAAAATGATTCATTTTTTGTGTGTACAGATGCACGTTGTGTGTAGCCTATAGGAGCGCGGAAAATAGCTAAGCATAGTATATAAGGATAATGTGTTATGTTTATTATTATTATTATTTATGCAAATAAACACTTCTTTGTGTAAGGTGCTGGTACCGGTAAACAAACCCGGTACAGGTAAACATCACAGCGCCTGCCACATAACCACAGAGGCTGTGTCCTGTCTCCTCTGCTCTTCTCCCTGTTCACCAACAGCTGCTACTCAAGTCATCAATCCGTTAAGCTCCTGAAGTTTGCTGATGACACCACCCTCATTGGACTCATCTCTGATGGGAATGAGATCGCCCACAGGAGGGAGATTGACCATCTGTTGAATTTGTGCCGCCAGAACAATCTGAAACCTAACGCTACAAAGACTGTGGAGACGGTTGTGGATTTTAGGAAGACCCCTGCCCCACCCACCCCCATCACCTTTTGTCATCCCAGGATCTCAAGTAGGAGCAAAACACCTGCTCCATTACCAAAAAAGCACTTCCTGTGGCAGCTGAAGAAGTTTAATCTTCCAAAGACAATGATGGTGCACTTCTCCTCTTCTATCACCATCTGGGTCTCTGCTGCCTTCTCCAAGGACAAGGGCAGGCTGCAGTGTTATTAGATCGGCTGAAAAGGTGATTGGCTGCAATCTGCCCTCCCTTGAGGACCTGTAAGCAATCAGGACTCTCAAGCGTCCCGGAAAGATGGTGGTTGACCCCAACCATCCTGGACACAAACTGTTCTAAACACTCCTGTCCGGCAGGAGGCTACGGTCCATCAGGACCAAACCTCATGCCACAGAAGGTTCTTTCCATCGGCAGCTGGTCTCTTTAACAAGGGCAAGTAATCCCCCCCACACATACAAATACTGACCCCCAACTCCCCCTAACTTAATGTGTAACATTAATGCACTACTCTGGACTACTGACTTGCACGTTGCTTTACTATGTTGCTCATTCCTGGCAAGCACTCCATTTCATTTATGCATCACATTTCAAAGCAAGTTTCTCGTGTGTAAACCTACTTGGAAAATAACAGCTGATTCTGTTAAACCAATCACAGGAAGTAACTATTTAATTTAGTCTGAATCAGGTCAAGTTGACAATGGGTTGACTTCAAACTCTCTTCAAGAGAGTTGCAAAAGACAGGTGCAAAAGATTCAACGGCCGTTATGGCACTAAATCAGGGCAGTTCTGTGAATTTGACAACTGAGTGTTTGAGGACTATTCCAATTCAAAGTAGAGTTAGTTGTTTTATATTGGTGATTATCTTTTCATCAAAGCAGTTCATGTATTCATCTAAGCAGAAGAGCAGATTCACTTTATTGCTTTATAGTCAGTTTTGCACGACATTTTGTGTTATTTTGTTTGCCTCAATCAGGTTGAAAAAATAGGCATACATTAGGGCATATATAAGTGCCTTTCAATTTTGACAGAGTGTCTATCCAGGCTAGTCCAATAACTTCCAAATTGGTGGAGCGCCACTTTCGCTCCAATTTTCTGGATGCTGGCTTAACTGCTCGAGTAGCATCTGTGTACCAGGGCGCATGTTTCTTGTTGCATTTTGCTTTAGTTTTTTTAGCGGTGCCACATTATCTGAAGTCTAACTCAATTTTACATTAAAATCTGCTATTAGATTGTTTACCGATGTATTAACTCTATTATCGTTGAGCAGGCCGAGCGAACGTGGGTGTGCTTCAAGAAATCGCTTAGTAGTCATAGAGTATATATTACGGTAAATGTAATATGCCAGTGATCTGACAAACCAGGATTCTGAGGAAAGATAGTTAGATCCAGTACATTTATTCCCTATGACAACACTAAATCTATAGTATGATTGTGAAAATGCATTGGTCCCTAGACATGTTATACAAAATCCAAAGATTCAAATATGGCTTCGAAAGCTAGATAGAGTCATTGTTTTTTCATATGGATATTGAAATCACCACATAGAATCTGCTATAACTACAATGTGGGGCAAGATTCTGGAAACTCTCTGAGGAACAATTTACAAATCAATTTTAGTGAAAATGTATTTTGTAGGATAAATGTGGATCCATCGGCACGTGTAAGTGCTTTCTCCTCCCTATCACCAGGCTGTTTCACAAACTACATCCTTTACGGGATGTAAATGGAATTAGATAAAAAAATGTAACACTCGCGGTCCTCGCTAAGACGAGGTGGAGGAGGCGAAGTGCGTTTCCTCGGTGTATGACCGGCAGCAGCAACACCCCTGAACTCTGAACAAGGCATAGCAAACACTGTCTTGTGCGTTAGGGCAAACTCGTCAGCAAGCACTGCAGCTTGAGACAATGTCGCCACTTTTTGTTCATTTAGGTAAACCACCAACCGATCTGGCAAACTGTTCTTAAACTCCTCCAGCAACACTAGCTCACGAAGAGACGAGAAGTCATTACATTTACTTACTGCACACCAACGATCAAACAGAGTTTGTTTCTCCCGAGCAAATTCCACATAGGACCTGGCCAAACTTTTTTTATGGTTCCTGAACTTTTGTCTGTAGGCTTCGGGAACCAACTCGTAAGCACGGAGGACAGCACTTTTCACGCACTCATACTGCAAACTGTCCTCAAGTGCCAACGCAGACACAACTTCCTGTGCCTTGCCAAACAGTTTACACTGTAACAACAATGGCCAAACCTCTTTGGGCCATTTCAATGAGGAAGCAATGCGTTCAAACACACCGAAATATGAATCTACCTCAGACTCTCTAAACGGTGGAACGAGTGCAATGTTTTTACTTATGTCAAACCGGTCAACCGACTGCTCTGAAGAGGACCGCGACGTTATTTGCCCAGCCCGAGCTAACGCAACTTGTCCCTCTATCTCTAATTGCTTCACCCTATACTCAGCATCAAGCTCCATTTTTCTAAGCTCCAACTGGAACTTGTACTCCGCTTGTTTAGCCTTCTCCTCCCTCTGGACCCGTGCGATACGCACCTTCACGCGAGCATCTATACCGGAGGCCTGGCTAGACAGAGAATCAAAACGGGGCAGTGTGAATGGAGTTTTAACCCCACCCTCTGGCTTTTCCTCTGGCTCACTTCCAGCAGGAGAGCTACCTGCCTCACTAACGTGATCGCCTGCACCATCCCGGCAACTAGTTGTTGCTACTTCGGGAGGAAACCCTTCTACGGGAGGAACCTCACCTACAAGAGGCAAGACATTTTTTTCCTACTAACGCTTCCCACACACAGCGTCGCAATTCTAATTTATTTTGGTGTTTTGGGACAGCCAAAGAATAATGGTCAATTATCTCTGCTAAGTCCACCTTACGACACTGCATTAACAGGTCTGCAGACGGCTCTACAATGAACAACTGTACTACGGATTCAGCCATTTCAACAAACAAGCTAATCCCCACGACCCACTTGAAAGTTACCACAACACCACCAACCTTCCAACACCACCACAACACGGACCAAGGACTTAGGCTTATGATGATCTCGGACGAGCCCCCATATGTTACGCCCCAGCCTGAAGGGGCTGGAGAACGCAACTGCCCAAGGCCGCCCGTTGGGTGGTGAGGTGGGTATGACGGTGTGTGAAGCAACCAATCAGGGAGGCCACAACTGAAACTGCTGTTACCCTTAACAGGTATGGTTTATTTTAAGTACAGTTCAAAATAATAATGATGATCACAATACAACAATACATACAGAAGGGGAGGACAAGAGAACAATGGGAATGTAGGAGTAGGGCAATGCCAGCGGTCTGTCAAATCAAAGAAATCAAACATAAAGACCCTAAGCTTCCCTACCTTGTTAGTCTGGCCACTATTGGCCAGCCCTAACCACAACTTACCTCACTGCTACAAAACACTGGGCAACAGCCACTGGCTTCTAATCTAGTGTGTATAACAGTGGGTTACCTACGGGTGTGTGTAAACCCTAGGGTATCTTACCTAGCCCCACTCCACAGGGTACGGGTTACACAAACACAGCAGGCTCACAAACATTCCACCAAATACAACAACAAACCTCGATGTCACACATAACAAAAGTCCTCCGTCCTCTCTCATCTCATCTGTCTGTCTCCAAACAACCAACAACTTAAATAGGGTGGTGAACAACTCTGGATTGGTTGGATCCTCTTTACTGCCACGCCCACTCCATCAACAGCAACTCACCACACCTGGGAAGAATTAAGAACAAACAGGGAGACAACAGCGTGGGGAAAATACACATACTAGCTGGGCACGTAACACAGGAGAAGAGGCCTTATTTAAGGCAATAAATGAATTAGGTTTTAGCCAGGTGTCACACATGCCAATTAAAACAAATGTGTGATCAGTGATTAGTTCATTACACTGAAATTGCCTGAGGCAAGATAACAGCGGAGCAGTTGGTAGCTCAGTGGTAGAGTGCATGCTTTGTGTGTATGACGTCCTGGGTTCAAATCCCAGTGGCTCCCCAGGTCGCCGTTGCATATGAGAAATTGTTCTCAATCGGCCTACCTGGTTAAAGGTTACATTTAAAAATATATATATCAAATATTATGTAGACCTATTTTAAGATGTCATGTATTGATGTAATTTTTTTCATGACTGAACTAAAGACAGGCTTTGTTTTCAAAAACTTTTATTAGCTTTTATTAACACAACCTTGTTTAATTTTATTAGGCCTGGATCTAATCATGGTGTCAATGGTGAGGACTTTGCTAGCTAGTCTGCTAGCTACTGCTATAGAAGTGAGACCCTGTCTATTTTCCTAGACCAATTATTTGTTTGTATACATTCGGGTTGCGCGCGCATCTAGGTTGCAGAAAACGCAGCAGAGAGTATCTAGCTATATTGATATAGCGCAAAAGAATAACTCAAAAGAAGAATCGTTAAGCTAACTATCTTTTCAAAAAGTACTCTGCTTACTACAACAACCTGTCACCCAGCGATAAGCACTGTTATTTAACAAAATTGACGTTAATGTGTGGAATACGTCTTACAGATCCTTATGGCATAGCGCCCTGTAAATGGTTAAACGACTAAACTAAATTGCCAAGCATTCAGTGGCCAGAAATATATAATTACCTGTTTGACACTCCAAGCGTTTATACCCGGGAGAAGTTAAAAGCGTACAAATCTCTTGATGCGTACAACTTTGTTCTGTGTGGTAATGTCCAAGACATACAACTAGAGAGAAACACATGTTGTTTGTATGAATTATTTATTTGAGTAGGTTAAAAAATAGTTTAAAACAAGGTGGCTTATTAGTCGCTGAGAATGCATGTCCTATGAAAAAGGACTGCCTCGAAATAAATAAATGTTGTCTTATGGAAAACATAATTTTGAAATAAAACGTATTTCTTTACATATTAAGTGATTTATACATTTATATTTACACATATTTATGTAATTATTGCATAATTTCATAGATATATTTATTATTTCATAGCTGTATTTATCTATTTAATATTGACGCAAATGGTGTTCCATACTGACACCACAAACAAAATAAGAAAATATATCAGGAAGTGTGATGGGAGGTAAGGCGTCAGGGTCGCGGATCCACTGGTCTTTTGGGACTTCATAAGGATCGACATTTCCAATAAAGTTGATTCTTTCAACATAGCGTTTTGAATGTTTCTGGTCGTCTTTTGCAACCGACATGCGTGGTTGAACATGCGTGACGTCGATGTGACGTAGGGTGATAACTGGTCTATACAAAATAAGACTACCACTCCAGCTAGGATGGAGTCCATGACATATGTGCCTGCTAGTGATGGGCAAGCAGGCTAGTTTGGCTCAGCTCACCAAAAAGACAGGCTCTGCTGGCCGACAAACGTCACTTTTAAAAATATTTTGTATTTTTTTAAACAAACAGTTAGCGATATCTTGACTATTATTGGTGTTAAAACAAATCAAATTAAATGATAAGATGAAATCATACTCCTGTTTGGAATTGTATACATATAGTTTAGGCTATTGCTATGATTTCAAAAAACTCTGTCAGCCATGATAAAAAATGGCAGGAAAATGGTGGCAATGATTTTAGCCAATGTAATATCAATTTGGCCTTGTTTTGCTGCAGGCATAGACTTTGGCATGCATAGAAGACTGTGTTGATGTGGGTCACAGTGTACACCTACTTGACTGAGTTGATCCATCAGCCTTTCACAACCTACACCGGCATATGCGAACTGGTTAGCCAACCGCATAGCTAGCTGTAGCAGAGCTTCGCCGTTGGCTTCACAGTTCGCATATACCAGTGTAGGTTGTGTGTAGAATTCTGCACTGTCTCTAACATTGACTACATCATAAAAATGTATCCAAATGCTACGTGCTTTCGACAAATTTTTCAGCTGTAGTTTTCACAACTGTCCGTCCTGTCTCTCCTAGGTTAACCCTTTTGCGCGTATGATCACACCGGTGTGATCTGGCTTGAGTGGTCCCTGATGCGTACGATCACACCCGTGTGTTTGGAACGTTTCATTAGAACGTCCAAGAAACAGTGACGCAACAATGACTGGCCAGACCAGACTTATAAATGTATGTTTTTATAGAGTATATTTTTGAACAATTACAGCAGTAGCAAATATTTAAATCGGAAGGTGAATGATTACTGATGTACCAACACAAACGGTCATATTTTGCTAATATTTTAATAGGCTGCTAAACATAATATTAGTTGTTTTCGATTGTCCCGGATAAAAATACACCTGACACAAACTAATGATATTAGCAACAACTTACCGATCATTGAATTGTCTGTAGATTATTATTTTACGGAGGATACAGCTTACGACTCCCAGCATGCATTTCAATGTAAACAAACATGGCCGCGCACACAAAACGTATTTATCTAAAATAGCTCAACTTCATCAATACAACCTTAAAAAAAACGATTTACACAGATGACATGTGTCTTATTACCAAGTTTGCAAAATCGGAATGTATTATTTATCATAAGCATTTTAAAACATGTGAATAAGAAATTAAGAAAATAAATTATTACCACACAAATGATTGCCAGTTAGCTTGTTTATTGAGACAAGTGACGTGTGCCCCCACCTTTCGCGACGGTACTCATTCAGAACATTCACATCATCATTGACAGTCGCTCATTATTTATTCAGTTTACATTTTCATAGGTACTACATTATTCCTCAGAAATTACAATGTCTTTTAATCGGAGACATCTCTCTAATTAAGAAATTATTGAGTTGTTTTTTAACTCTGATAAAGAATCAGAATATCCGAGTGAGGCGTCAGACTCTGAGAGTGAAAACGAGGACCTCCCAGACATTCTTGTGGCTATTCAGATCCCTGAACCTGAGGCCCTTGAACCTGAGGTAAATAATCCAATTCAGATTGGAGCTGTTGATGAGGATGACAGAAGGCCAGTTGAGGGTGATGTGGTGGAGGGTAGCAGCAGTGACTGGAAGACCACCAATCATTTTAGCCCACCTGTCCATGCCATTGAATTTGATGAGAGCCAGTCTGGAGTGCAAACCTGTTTGCCTTCTCCCTCTGAGGCGGCGTGCTTCAAGCTCTTTGTGACAGAGCAGCTGGTTGGTGACATAGTGGAGGAGACCAACCGCTATGCACTGGAGCTGCAGGAGAAGATAGAACCAGGAGTAATGGGGAAGCTTGCCAAGTGGGTCTCGACAAATGTTGGAGAAATGTATACCTTCCTGGTGGCAGTCCTCCTCATGGGAATAGACAGGAAGACCTCTGTGAGGAAATACTGGAGTTCAGATCCCATGTTTGCTACACCCTTTGCAACGCTCTTTTCTTCAGACCGCTTCCTAGTCCTACTACGATGTCTACACTTTGTAAACAACGCCACAGCAAACCTCCAAGACCCCCTGCATAAAATAAGAAGCGTTTTATCAGCACTGACAACAGCATTTGGTCGGGTCTTTGTCCCCTTTGTCCTTTTTCACTGTACTCGGTTTGTTTTGTGTTGTTTATCTTTAATAAAACGGCTACCTGGCTCTGCACATGGCTGTAACCGCACTACGCCGGTCAATCCTTGACAGAATGATAAGCCACAAAGAACGCCAGCAGAGCCGGAAGGTGAGTGGATTCTGCGGGGGGGCAAGCTATAGCGCCCCGTCGGATGAAGCTCACCGTCTCCCCATGGAGCGGTGGGAGAAGCGGCCGGTTACATCGGGTCCGCAGTCTTTCCAGGGAGAAGGCAAGAGGGCATCCCGGAAGCACCCCAAAGTAATTTTTGGGGGGGAGCTAACGGGGTGTCCTGGGAGGACCGCGGAGAGTACACCCACGGCCCGGGTGCTGCAACATCAGCCACCCACTGCTTCGGGGCTGCAGCCAGGACCAGCAAAAGCCCTGGAGCTGCAGCTACCAGACCAGACCGGTCGAGGACCCCTTCCGGCCACCAACATCCAGTGTTCAGTTACCACCAGAAGGCCTGGAGTACCAGCCTCCAGAGGTGGTTAGGAGATGGGTGGTGTGGTTCACCCTACTGGAGATGGGTCCAGACGACATGGAGAGAGTCGAGGCTTCAGCAGGAGTGCCTTGAGTGGCTCCTCCCACCTCAGCATGAGGCCCAGGACAGCCCCTCCCACTTCAGCAGGAGTGCCCTGAGTGGCTCCTCCCACCTCGGCGTGAGTGCCAGGACCAGCCCCTCCCACTCCAGCGTGAGTGCCCTGAGTGGCTCCTCCCACCTCAGCATGAGGCCCAGGACCAGCCCCTCCCACTTCAGCAGGAGTGCCCTGAGCGTCCCCTCCCACCTCAGCCAGAGCTTCTGGACCAGCCCCTCCCACTCCAGCGTGAGTGCCCTGAGTGGCTCCTCCCTCCTCTGCCGGAGTTTCAGGATTGGCCGCTCCCAACACGCCTGAGCTCCCGAAGTGTCATCTCCCTCCTTCGCCAGAGCTCCCAGAGCGTCCCTGCCTGCCAGAGCTCCCGGAGTGTCATCTCCCTCCTCCGCCAGAGCTCCCAGAGCGCCCCTGCCTGCCAGAGCTCTCGGAGTGTCATCTCCCACCTCCGCCTGAGCTCCCGGAGTGTCATCTCCCTCCTTCGCCAGAGCTCCCAGAGCGTCCCCGCCTGCCAGAGCCCCCAGAGCGTCCCCGCCTGCCAGAGCTCCCAGAGCGTCCCCGCCTGCCAGAGCTCCCAGAGCTCCCCCGCCTGCCAGAGCGTCACCGCCTGCCAGAGCTCCCAGAGCGTCCCCGCCTGCCAGAGCTCCCAGAGCGTCCCCGCCTGCCAGAGCTCCCAGAGCGTCCCCGCCTGGGCTCCTGGGCTCCAGGAGTGTTCCCTATATACGCGACGCTGCCCAAGATGGCGAAGGCGACGCCGCCCAAGATGGCGGACGCGCCGCCGCCTAAGAAGCCCGACAAGGGCTGGAACTGCTGTCCCAAGTTGCTCCGGGGCGGACCAAAAACATTTGTTGGCCTTCGGCTAAGCGGCCGCCCTGCGGTATTCCAGCCCTCTATTCTTTCCCTCCTTTTTGTGTTTTGACTGGGTCCTTTTTTGTTTTTGTTGTTTTTTGCTCCCCTTTGTTAGTAGACTATCTGGGAGCTAGCCTTAAGCGGGGGGTACTGTCACGAGTGGTGATTATTGGGTACTGCACTGGTTGGGTCTTCGGGTGCACCTCTTCCTAGTCACAATTAGTCACAGCTGTTTTGTATTGTATCATGAGTCTGGGCTTTCAAGGGGTGTTAGGAGGGCACCTGGTTGCTTATCATTGTTTGATGTCACAGGGTAATTAGAGGTGAGTGTTGGATGCATAGGGAAATACTGTTGTTGTTTGTTTGTATTATAAGTCGCTTGGTATGCGCATTATTATTTCAACCAGTTAGTCCTTTTTCGCCGTACTCGGTTTGTTTTGTGTTGTTTATCTTTAATAAAACGGCTACCTGGCTCTGCACATGGCTGTAACCGCACTACGCCGGTCAATCCTTGACAAGACCATACGGTTAACCTTAGATATTACCAAACTAGCTAACGTCAATGCATCTACACAGTTCGTCTAAACAACCAACATTCACAAACATACTATTTGAAAAAAACATGTTCAAATCATATTACGGGTTTGGATAAATAATAACTGTTACTGCGTAAAATGTGGTAAACACTGCAACCAGAGCATATTACATTATATACACAAGCAATGCAATGCAAATAACGTGCTAAACGCCATTACATGAGTTGATGCATTGACTGCTACACGCTGACTAGTAGTGTCTAGATAAAGTCTATTATAATACGTTAACACCAACAAGTCTCCAGATATTATTCCGGTCGTCTTTGAGTACTGCTTTACCTACGTTATTGTTGGTAGTTATATGGAAATATAATTTTAAGTGAATTGGTCTAAATAAAAAATAAATAGCAAGCAGCGCGGCTCTGGTAAACTGCAGCTAATGGAGCAGTCGGTCCCTCATAATGACATTATGGAACTCCGCGCGAATACAGAAATCACGCGCAAAGTAATTCACGCCGAGGGGCCTGGAAGGTGTCTTTGGAACATACGCGTGAAAAGGTTAAGTGTGTTACTAATTTTCCAGCTATAGTTTTCACAACTGTCCGTACTGTCTCTCCTGGGTTAAGTGTGTGGCTGTGAATGAGTTGGCTCAGCCTTCCCTCACACATCTGTGGTTCATTGGTTGACACTGCGTGTCTGATTGACAGGAAAAACTGCTGAGGATGTTCGTCTGAGTAGACAGTCAGAACGAATGTGTGCGCTTGAGCCTTTAGGCCAATACTATTTTATGTATTTTTCTCATTCTCCGAATTAGTCAATTATATTAACTTGGCTTTTGATGTTTATATATATTTTTTTATATAAATAGATCGGGCTCTTCTGATATACGAACCGGCTCTCAACGTTCACCTACAAGAACCAGCTCTTAGAGACGACTCGTTCGCGAATGACCCATCACTAGCGCCTGCAACCGAGCCTCTGACTTCGCCATCTTCTCTTGAAGGTTATAGTTCTCCATCAGGTTAATGTTACAACGACTACAATGAAAAGGCATAATGATATTTAATGACACGTCATGGCGAAAAGTCATAAAAAGAATCTAAGAATTTAGGCCTGTTAGAATTTTAGTACAAACAGAAAACTAAGGCCAACAGCAGCTGCGTGTACCACGTCATCTGGAAGCAAATAGGAAACTTTGGCTGGAGAGCAGGCAGGCTGGAGAGCAGGCAGATATGGTGATTGATGTTTAAGATGTGAGAATTTAATTTTATAGAGGAGTTACCAGCATCATTGTGTGATTATAGTCTGTTACCGATTCAGAAAAACGTCTAATTATCAATGATTTAATGAATGAAGTGCATCTGAGAGTTCAGAGATGGAGAGAGTTTTCACGCATAATTCACACCACCGTACCCTGAGTGCTATCTATCTTGTCCAAAACATGTTTGCTTACACAATCTCCTTTAAAGATAAACTCTGTCAAATGTTTGACACAATGACTTTAGACCAGGGCATCCTTTTCAGAATATATTCAAAAAAATCCTGAACCTCGCTGGCACATAGCAGATCGATCTGCGCTTTGATTTCTGTGCTACGCCCATACCCATCTTTCACCTGGGTAGAATTTAGTGAAATATCAAGTTTTCCTGTATAACAACAGTCAGGAAACTTTGTAAAATTGCAGAATATCTTTTAGCTTTCTTGTGTAAATCCACATAATAATTTAGCCATGTAATTATGAAAATAAAAAGATTAGGAAAATGCAATGGATTATGAAATATCATACCACTCATTTCAAAATATTACCTATTAATGTGCCACTTAAATTAATATAAATACATATTTATGTTTGACTGATTTGGTCTTCCATTTGTTATATATTTAAAACTCTCCATAAAGAACCAAGAATGTCAAGGGTGTGAAAACCAGAGATCTGTCCCTCTATGCCAGAGCTGGCACTCCCCCTGTCAGCAGAGGGAGAAATCAGGTCCGATCACAATCACCTGAGTTTTAGACACACCTGTGAGTCATCAGGTAGAGGTTAAGTAGTTCCTGAGACCTGTGCGAGGTAGTGTTCGTTTCGACTTGCTGAGCGCTTCTGAAATTATTGATTACTAGACCTGATTCTGCCCGTGTACCAGTCCTATGCCTGTTCTATACTCCGTGTCTGCCTAACCTCTGTTTTGTGCCAGCCAGTGACTCCTGTTCTCGACTAGCTGCCTTATTATCTGATCACGTCTACGCCTGCTCCTCTGTATCGTGTACGGCCTCTGATCTCCCGTCATCGACCCAAGCCTGTCTGACCATTCCTTTGATTATTGTGATGAATAAATCTACATTGCTCTGTCACGATTGGAACCAACTCTGCTTGTCTGTGGGCGTTCGTTACACGGGGTATATCTGTCTTTCTAAAGTACTATAGTATCTGTTAATAGTCGCATGGATGTTCGCTTTTTTCCCCAGGTTCGGGTTAAAGTGGAAAAGCCACCCCACACAATGACAGATGCTAGAAGACCGTTGGGGTCCGAAGAGTTAATAGAAGCAAATGCAATGTTTCAACATGCCTTTCACAACGATTCCAAATGACTTTGTTAGACATAAGATACATTTGGTCTGCGGGTGTACAGGAGCCATTAGCCACACCCCGGTTGTCTAGTTCTGGTATGCACGGTGCTGTGGCTTCCACAAATCATGATCAATCAACCAAAGCTTTACTTGTATCACTCACCATATACCCTGAGCAAGGGCTTACATTTTTTACATGTATTTGCTTTCATTTTTGTCTTTTAATGTTGTTGGTTTTTAATCGTTTGTGTGGTGTTTATTCATTGTTTATGTTTAACCTTGAATATTTGTGGTTAGATGACACTATGTAAACACTGATGTTGTTCTACATTTGCTGAAGATTTATTAATAATAAAATGTACATAGAGACAATATTTACCTTCCAACATTGGGCATGTACAGTGGATATAAAAAAGTCTACACACCCCTGTTGAAATGCCAGGTTTTTGTGATGTAAAAAAAATTAGACAAATAATTACTGTCAGAACTTTTTCCACCTTCAATATTACCTATAATGTGAACAAACCAATTAAAAAAGGAGATATTCAAGGAGAAAAATAAATAATAAAAATCTAACAATATGCTGGTTGCATAAGTCTGCACACCCTCTTTTAACTGGGGATGTGGCTGTGTTCAGAAATAACCAATCACATTCAAACTCATGTTTAAAGTCTTACATTCTCACAACTCACATTCAAGGCATTACACACCTGCCATAATTTAATCTGACTCTAATTAATCACAAATAAAGGGCAGCTGTTCCAGTAGGATTTTCCTGACATTTTCTTGGTTGCATCTCAAAAGCCATGGTCCGCAGAGAGATTCCAAAGCATCAGAGGGATCTCATTGTTGAAAGATTTCAGTCAGGAGAAGGGAACAAAATAATTTTAAAGCATTCAAAATGCCATGGAACACAGTGAAGGCAGTCATTATCAAGTGGAGAAAATATGGCACAACAGAGACATTACCAAGAACTGGACGTCCCTCCAAAATTGATGAAAATAACTGGTCAGGGAAGCGTCCAAGAAGCCTATAGCAACATTAAAGGAGCTGCAGGAATTTCTGGCAAGTACTGGCTTTGTGCTATTTGTGAAAACAATCTCACATAGTTATCATATGTGTGGGCTATGGGGTAGGGTGGCAAGACGAAAGTCATTTCTTACAAAGAAAATCATCAAACCCCGGCTGAAAAAAAAATGTCTCCCAAACGCATGTGGTCAAAAGTGTTATGCCCTGATGAAATCAAGGATGCACTTTTTGGCTATAACTCCAAAAGGTATGTTTGCCGCAAAAACAACACTACACATCACCCAAAGAACACCATACCCACGGTGAAGCATGGTGGTGGCCGCATCATGCTTTGGGGCTGTTTTTCTTCAGCTGGGGCCTTAGTGAGGGTGGAGGGAATTATAAACCGTTCCAAAACCAGGCATGACAATGACCCATGCACATATCAAAATCCACAAAAGCATGGCTTTACCATATAACGATTAATAATACACTCTTAACCAAAAAGGTGTTGTAACAAAATTAAAAGATCCTTAAAAATAGTTTTACGGACAGAATTATGCAACCAGGTTATTGTAAGGTTTTCATTCCCCCCCTTAAAGATTTAAGCTTTTTCAATTGTAGATGTTATAGGTCACATTAAAGGCGGATTCTCCGGGCCAATCTCATGCTTCATTGTCCCCTCACACACAAACAAGACTCTGAGGTACTTGAACTACTTCACTTGGGGTAAGGACTCCCACTTTCACTAGGAATTATTTTCCATACTCTAATTGAGCTTGCAGACAAATTAGCTTTTACAAGGTGTCACTATAGTGCAACCTGACAAGACCACTCTGTGTCGAAGAGCTTTTTATGTCAGTTGTGCTGTGGAGTGTAACAGCTTGACAGGGATATGCCCAGTAGCTAGCATTTTTTAAACCTGGAGGTCTAATCCTCTAGTTTCCTCCATGTATGGATCATGTTTTGCTTAACCTGACATATGGTTCCCATTAATGGAAGGAGGAATCCAGATAAAGGACTGCTGTAGAGTTGAGCTTTTTTTAGCGACTAACTCTGAAACAGCGCTAAAGTTTAGAACGAGAGTCTCACTTGGAGAACAGGACACATAACAGTTAACAATAACACACAAAGACATGACCCAACACAGGAAGCCTATATAACATTACTAATGAGGGAATGAACAACAGGTGTGTGCAACTGACAAGACATGACAATGTGATGATGAGGTGGCGGTGGCACTAGAAAGCCAGTGATGACGAACGCCGCAAGCTGCCAGTAGATGGCGGGAGAGTGGCTTCGGTGGGAGTTTTGACAGCCATAACAAGTTGCCATGATGACATGTTGAAAATGTCTAAGCGCTTGTTCAAATTCTATTCTGTTTGAAAACATGTGAAAAAGATACATTATATCAGTGTTTTATTAATAGACAATAGTTTTTTGTCAATATTTTTAACACAGTGTCGTTTAGGTTTGCTTTCTCGTTTCTTATCTCCTGTAGTGATTCACATTAGTACATTTTAAGCTTGCTTTGCAACACAGACGGGGTGATTTTACTAATGAGGGTGTGAATGCTCTGTCACAAACAAAGTGTTACGTTTCCTCGCTCAAACATAACTTATTCAAACAGTGAAAAAAATGATTTCTCTAGAGTTAATTATACAGCACAATATTAACACACAGTGTGTTGAAAGCATTCCAACCGTGTAGAATTTGAATTAACAAAATGTAAATGTAACTTTGTATAAAATGCTGTTAATATGTTTTATGTTTTCTTGATTTTTTGGCTGTGCATTTACTGTCGTTTTGAACTTCCCAGATTCGCTTTGTCTCACACACGTTAGACCGAAGTGACAGGACCATATTCATATCATTCATGTCATTAGTGTTAACTCAATCATGTCTACAATACGTCAAGATTTATTGTCTTTAATTTAAAATTATTTGTGTGGTAATATGGCACCATAATGGCCTAAATATATGTGCTTGTCGTTTGTGCATTATTTTGTCTGGTTGTTTGCCTGTGATGGGACTAAAAATATTTTATTCTCCGCTTGACTACACAATATACATGTCACAATTAACACAGGAATACAGGCATAGTTTTGTATTAGAGGAATTTAATTAAAATACTTTTTTTAGTAACCTAATATTTGGTGCACCATTGGCAAAACTACCAGAGGTGTGCAGATCAGCCCTCACTGACAAACTGACAGATTTATGTGTTGGGGACGGTACATTACTTCCCTTCCCCATCCGATATGGCAAAACTAATGCTAGCTCAAACAGCCTTTACAATTAGCATTTTGTAAGGCCATTGAAAATGGTTTCCCTCAAAAGCACAGTAGTTATTTAAAATTAAACCAAATGAATAAACTTAAGCTATGTGGGTATGGGTAAACATATAGGCTATTTTTCACCATGTGTGCGTCACATGAATGAAATACTTGAGCCCGAATGCATTGAGCACAATAAATCAGCTAGTTGGAGTTAACAGTGGCGCAACAAAAATAATTTGCAATTCTGGTCTTTTTTGGTTACAATAATTTTTACAGTTCATTATAAAATCCAGTACTTCAGTGTTTTTATAATGGAAAAATGTCTTTCCTGTCAATATATGCAAAAATATTTAGAGATTAATTTGGTTTAATTTAAAATAACTAGTGTGGTAATATGGTACCATAAAGACCTAAATCTATGTGCACTTATTAAATAATAGTGGACACTTTTAGGCCATCTAAATTCATTTGCCAGTAGGTTTTAATATTTTGGTTTCACTTCGTTCGCCACCGTGATTTTACAACAGGTCCTTCTGATGCAAAGACAAACAAGTTGCGCCATCTGCTGGTCATTGTGTGTCATTGTGTTCAGCAACATTCTCACATTAAAAACATGCATGGGTCAGATGACACAAAACAGCAAAAGAGGTTGGTGTTAGTGTCGGTGCTTCTAGTGTTAAGGACAAACCATTTGCTGGTTACTTGTTTGACAGGTTTCTTCGCGGCAATATATTTAATGATGGCAATTTCAGACTAAGTAAGTGGCATTTGTCTTCAGGATAGGGCAACAGCTAAATGTAAATAAACAAAGAGGAGCGTTGTTTTGAATTTGTTACACTACTGTTAAGGTTGATTAAATAATGAAGTGAATAGGGTGCTACTTGGAAGATTGACCCTTGGTTGCCCAAAAACACAAATTGGGTTGTTTTCCAAGGTGGAGATCTGCATAGAAAGAGGTTGACATAGTAAATGTATGTTATCTGGAGCAACTGGGAGGCGATAGTCTGGTAACCAGATCTTCAGAGTCACCATCATCACAAGGGACCTGTTCACTGTGCTCATCAACAGTATCTCTCCAGAAACTCAGTGGTTGCCCCGGCAACCCTGTTTGTGAGCGTCTGTAATCAATAAGAGTGTGACCGTGTGTTTTTGTGAGAGTGTGTGCGAGCGCGCATATATGAGAGAAGGCAACAGAGATACGGGAAGCGTGTGTGTGTGTGTGTGTGTGTGAAAGAGCCTACGTGTGTGTCCACGTTTGAGTGCTTGAGTGCTTGAGAGGAGAGGGAGTCTTTTCCTCAGTCTTTTATTCTCCTTCCCTCTTACTGAGATCTTGTAACTGCTTCCCATAGAGTGCAGCAGTGAGCTCTCTAGGGTTGATGTAAGTAAGCAGCCATGGTCATTCTTAGTATGTTCATCCGCCCAGAGCTCAGAGAAATATTAAGTGCTACCTCCTGCTGTGATCTTTTCGGCTACCTTTCTACGCTTCAATATTTTCTAATGTCATCTCTGTATTCTTCAGGCCAGCTGTTTACCAGATTGTGATGGATACTGTGTGCGTGTTCGTGTGTGTGTTCAACGTCTTGTCACGAATCATGACTAGGTATGGAAAACTTTTTGCAAAAAAACATTAAAAAATGCCATTATTTAAAGGATTCTTAAGAATTCTATATGAACTATAATAAAAATAGTTTTACATTTTATAACTGTATCAAAACATCTTAAAAAACATCTTAAAAAATAATGAATCAAAAATGGCATAACTATATTTTAGCCTTGACCAAGTAAAAACCTAGCACTGTGAAATTGTCCACACTACAGTTCTCAAATAAATCGTTTCCTTTATTTTCCCTTAATTTTCAATTTGTATAAGTTTTTAAATTGCTTTAAATTTAAATACCATGGATTATTTCTATTTAGGACCTAAAGGGAAACATGTATTTATTGTTTCTCCTCCTGATTTTCAGTTCCAAATTTTAACAAAACAAAAATTCTAAGATTTTTTTTTATGAAACAAGTGTTCTCAAATACAGTATATGTGTGACACAATTATTGGCATCCCTTCTTTTAAATATTTGTTTAACATGCTAAGATATCAGCCTAGTTGAATCTTCTAGGCATAGCCAGTCAGGTTTTGAGTACATTTCTGGTGACACTTGATGGTGTCCATGATACCTTGTGTCGTAACATGTTGAACAGGGCTTTAGGAAGAGAAACGGACCAGTTGTCTTTTTGATGGCCACTCAAATGCCTTGATTTTGTTGTCCTTAACCTTTAACTTTCTGACTGATGGCATAAATTCCTTCAATATATCCAGATCATTTTCTTTCCTCATGATGACATCTATTTTGTCCAGTGCACCAGTCCCTCCTGCAGCAAAGCACCCCTACCAAATGATGCTGCCACCCCATGTTTCACGGATGGGATGGTGTTCATCGGTAACCCAACACAAATCAATAGATTAGTTGATTACTATATTAGCAGATAAAAATGTTTGCAGGTTTGGAAAAAGAAACATACAATCTTCACTAAACACTCATCTTTTGAAGTGATCACTTTCCATATTAACCCCTAAATATCAACATATATATAATTTTTACTTAACCATTCATTATTTTTACAGACAAATCTCGATAACGTTTGTTTTAAATATTAACTAAATATGAGTAAATTAGATACATATGTTCTGCCATTACACATTGTTGGTATTCTAACTAAATATGAGTAAATCAGATACATATGTTCTGCCATTACACTCTGTTGGTATTCTAACTAAATATGAGTAAATAAGATACATATGTTCTGCCATTACACATTGTTGGCATTCTAACTAAATATGAGTAAATTAGATACTTATGTTCTGCCATTACACATTGTTGGCATTCTAACTAAATATGAGTAAATCAGATACATATGTTCTGCCATTACACATTGTTGTCATTCTAACTAAATATGAGTAAATCAGATACATATGTTCTGCCATTACACATTGTTGGCATTCTAACTAAATATTAGTAAATCAGATTCATATGTTCTGCCATTACACATTGTTGGCATTCTAACTAAATATGAGTAAATCAGATAGATATGTTCTGCCATTACACATTGTTGGCATTCTAACTAAATATGAGTAAATCAGATAGATATGTTCTGCCATTACACATTGTTGGCTTTCTAACTAAATATGAGTAAATTAGATACATATGTTCTGCCATCACACATTGTTGGCATTCTAACTAAATATGAGTAAATCAGATACATATGTTCTGCCATTACACATTGTTGGCATTCTAACTAAATATGAGTAAATTAGATACATATGTTCTGCCATCACACATTGTTGGCATTCTAACTAAATATGAGTAAATCAGATACATATGTTCTGCCATTACACATTGTTGCCATTCAAATACAGTTACATCGACCGCTGATGCTTCCGTTTCTTACTTTTGCTGGTTACCATCTTTGTCACTTTTCTGTCTTTCCTAATAAGTGTGCAGTGCACATCAAGGAAACCTCTCACCACAACAACAGCTTTTTCCCCAGACCAGTAAGTCTGAGGACTATACCTCTAGGACTAGACTGCCCTTAGCCCCCCCCCCCCGTATGGAAAACCCTCAACAGACATCCTGAAATATAACTAGACATTGCTCTTATTTTGCACAACGGTATACACAACTATATATTGCTTTTTTCACAATTTGCATATACATATATTCAACATATATTCACTATTGGAACGTATGCACACCCACATGGACATCTGGAACTAGAACCTTGCTCTTCATTTTTTTTCTCCACATTGCTTCTTTGCAATATTCAGATACATGTAACACATTTTATATTAACCAATATGCCAACAAGGCATGGTCCCTGTCGGACTGTTTGTGTTTTGTTGTGCTGTTTGCACAGTTCGTATACGTTTTCAAATGTTTGTTCTAAATGTTGCATCTATGGGTCAGAATACATTCTGTGTATGTGTAAACAGACTTGGCAAATAAACCTGATTCTGAATGCACAGTATGTTGATATCCCCAAATATGTTTTGAAAATATATTAAAATGCCAGTCAAAATGGTCTCACTGTTATTGTCAGAGCTCCCTCCGAAGCCATTCTAGCGCCACCTGCAGGCAGGCTTCAGTGTTCGTCTTCACCGGCGATCTAAGCTGCCATCATTCCTTCCTCCTTAACATCATTGTCCGGTCTCGTCATCACAAACACCTGGTGCCCATTCCCTCATTAGTAGAGTATATAGGTCCCCTGTGATTGGTCATGTCTTTGTCTGGTATTGTTCTATGTTGTGTGTTCAGTGCTGTATTTCCATGCTTCTATCTTTGAAGACTAGGTTAGATTATTTCTAGGTGTGCGCTGTGACACACTGTATAATTTAGTACGGAGTGCACTGTTGCTTGTTTGTGTCTTGAACTATAATTATTAAACACTCTAAGATGCAATTCTGTTCCTCTGCGTGGCTCCTTTCTTCCTACCTACTACTAGAACCTGACAGTTATTTTATACAGAAATGCATGCCTGTCTAAATCAGTGTCACTCTGGTATTTTTTATTATTTGACTTCTTATGTTTTAGTTAGGCTACATTATGTTTTTATGTTCAAATGTATCAATCATCTAATTAGCAATATAGGACTTTATACAGAGGACTAATGCTAAATCATATACAGGGAACTAATGCTAAAATCTATACAAGGAACTAATGCTAAACCCTATGCAGAGCACTAATGCTAAACCCTATACAGGGGACTAATGCTAAACCAAATACAGGGGACTAATGCTAAACCAAATACAGGGGACTAATGCTAAACCAAATACAGGGGACTAATGCTAAACCCTATACAGGGGACTAATGCTAAACCCTATACAGGGGACTAATGCTAAACCAAATACAGGGGACTAATGTTAAACCAAATACAGGGGACTAATGCTAAACCAAATACAGGGGACTAATTCTAAACCAAATACAGGGGACTAATTCTAAACCAAATACAGGGGACTAATGCTAAACCAAATACAGGGGACTAATGCTAAACTGCTAATTATCTTTGATTTGACATTATTTTCTACATATTGTAAGAAAATAGACTTTTTTGCTCTGAAGGGTAGGACCTGATAGGGCCAACAACATAATTAAAAATAATAAAAAACACATTATTACCATGCATACTGACTACAATGAAAGCCCAAAACTGAAATGAAAAATGTATTCCTTTGTCGTATTGTTCTGTAGTGTTCCTGCTTGTTATTTATTTTAGACATAGAAGTTGAACACTATTAGGTGGATTTTGTATAATACGGGCTAAATATATTTTCCAGTGGCATTGCATGATGAGCTCTACCTTTGAAGTCTTTTTAAAAGCATTGCTCCTGTTTCCATTTTGTGACTTTTAATTTGTGTGATACTGTTTTAAAGACCTCACTCTTGTCTTTTTAGCCACATGCATTTTTTTCTAACCTACAAAAATAGGAAAAACTGACAGCCCCAATCAAGAGCTGCAAAAACCTGGAGATCTACTATCGCTAGTTTTCTCTCCTATACCAGTTGAGAATAACTAGTGTTAGCTCTTGCTTCAGCTCATATTAGAATCAGTTGTTCAGAATTAGTTTTGGAGAGAACCTACAGGTTAGGTTGGTAGCTGTCCAGGAACCGGAGTGTGCAGCCGCGCTCTGGATGGTCCCTACATTTCTAGATCCTTTCAAGGTTGGACTTGCAGCCATTGACAGTTTTTTCATGAATTTTCAAAATTCAAATAGGCAAATGGTTGTGGTATAAATGAAAAATGAAAAAGCCTGTAATATTCCTCTCCAGGATTTATCATTTTCCTAGATTATAATACATTTATTAAATAAATTATTTTGGATTTTATATCCATTGCCTCAAATGTTGTATTAATCCCCTCAGATTTGTTATTCATTCCCTCAAATATTTTATTCATTCCCTCAGTTTTTTCTACCCATTCCCTACATTTTTTTTAATTAATTGCCTCAATTTTATTCATCGGTTTTCGGATCTCCTCCGCAGATTGAAGTGAATGTCTTTATCATGGATTGATCAGAGTTAATCGAATTCTACTACAATCTGTGCATAAAATACATGCATACAAAGAATGTCTCTGGTTGTTAGAATATATTATTGAGATTAACTCATTCATTTCCATACTTTTTACTCCCTTTGCAGAAGTATGGCTGACTTGAGAAATTATAGTTTTTTACTCATTGTGGATTGGTGTAGCGTTGAGTTTATTTTCATAAGCAATAAAGGCTCCATCCACACTTGGTCAATATCATATTCGTAGCCTTAATGTAATTCTGTGAATGTGATTCAAATGTTGATGATTTAACAACCATTCAATTGCTTTTTATGAACCAGGTTTCCCATATGCATATTCCATATGATAAGGCCGTTCAATAGCTTGTATGCACAGTAAAATTGTTAAAAACTTTAGGTTGGCCTTGAAAGCAGAGTAGAAACAAATGCACACGTTCAAGTGTTTTTGTTGTTACAGATCCAATGTTGTCTTATCTATTCCCTGCACATTCCTGTTTGAAGCACTTCTGCCTCTATTCCTAATTAAATCTAATTTGCATGGTTATGATGTCAATAAAGTAATCTGGAAAATAGTTGCTTTCCTGGGTAGGATAATGTATCTTGCGAATAGACTAAGTCCTTAATCCAAACAATTACTTCCTATTTAGGACATCATTGCATTCAAAATATAATTATATTGGTTTATTGGCTCCAATGTCACATTAATTAAAGTTATCAAATAATTTATTTTGGATCCATTGAATAGCCTGCAATTTAAGCAGTTATAAAAATGACTATCCCTTTTCATAACAAGAATCTTTTGTTGAATTACAACCTGTCAGGATTCGGGCTTTCAAGCAGGTTGAGGACACAAACGCAGAATGCTTCTCAATACAAAGGGTTTATATCCTCCCAAACAGGCAAGACGGGCACAGGAACTGGTAGCTTAAACACTGACAATCCTAACACTTGACAAACACCAAAACAGAAGAACAACATCAACAAAACATCCCCCTAGTGAACCAGAAACATATAAACAATGAAACCCTGAACAATGAAACAGAACGAATACACAAATACAGAACCAATCAACATAGAACACAAGAAACATACCTTGACAATGGCCGACACTGATAGACAGGAAACGACAGAACTAAAAACTAACAAGCAAACACAACACAGGTGCGGACAAAAACTGGTGAACGAGCATGTCCCTGATTTTCCCTCACAGGATGCGGGGGAGGTGTCAGCACCACCATAACGCGGAGGGACAGGACTCTGTCCCTTACAGAATCCCCCACCTAAGGGCGTGGCTCCTGAAGCGCCCAAAACACGAGGACAGAGAGACGGGTCTGGAGCCCGGTCTGGCGGATGCAGGTCAGGGAGTCGACCCGGCAGATGCGGATCAGGAGGCCGACCTGGCGGATGAGGGCCGGGAGCCCGGTCTGGTGGACGCAGGTCAGGAGACCGGACAGGCAGATGCAGGTCAGGGAGTCGTCCCGGTGGAGGCGGATCAAGAGGACGAACCGGCGGAGACGGGTCAGGCGATCGACCTGGCGAAGACGGGTCAGGCGGCCGTCTTGGCGGAGACAGATCAGGAGGTCGGCCCGGGGGACGCGGGACAGGAGGGCGTGCCAAGGGACACGGGTCAGGTGGCTGTGCCGGTGACGGCCTCAGGCAGGGTGACGGCCTCAGGCAGAGTGACGGGCTCGAGGACTGGACGGGGCTGGGGAACAGGACCGGACGACTGGACGGGGCTGGGGAGCTGACTCAGGCAGGGGAACTTGGGGAGCTGACTCAGGCAGGGGAACTTGGGGAGCTGACTCAGGCAGGGGAACTTGGGGAGCTGACTCAGGCAGGGGAACTTGGGGAGCTGACTCAGGCAGGGGAACTTGGGGAGCTGACTCAGGCAGGGGAACTTGGGGAGCTGACTCAGGCAGGGGAACTTGGGGAGCTGACTCAGGCAGGGGAACTTGGGGAGCTGACTCAGGCAGGGGAACTTGGGGAGCTGACTCAGGCAGGGGAACTTGGGGAGCTGACTCAGGCAGGGGAACTTGGGGAGCTGACTCAGGCTGGGAACTCTGAGGCTGGGGAACTTGGGGAGCTGACTCAGGCTGGGGAGCTGACTCAGGCTGGGGAACTTGGGGAGCTGACTCAGGCTGGGGAACTTGGGGAGCTGACTCAGGCTGGGGAACTTGGGGAGCTGACTCAGGCTGGGGAACTTGGGGAGCTGACTCAGGCTGGGGAACTTGGGGAGCTGACTCAGGCTGGGGAACTTGGGGAGCTGACTCAGGCTGGGGAACTTGGGGAGCTGACTCAGGCTGGGGAACTTGGGGAGCTGACTCAGGCTGGGGAACTTGGGGAGCTGACTCAGGCTGGGGAACTTGGGGAGCTGACTCAGGCTGGGGAACTTGGGGAGCTGACTCAGGCTGGGGAACTTGGGGAGCTGACTCAGGCTGGGGAACTTGGGGAGCTGACTCAGGCTGGGGAACTTGGGGAGCTGAGGCTGGGGAACTTGGGGAGCTGACTCAGGCTGGGGAACTGACTCAGGCTGGGGAACTTGGGGAGCTGACTCAGGCTGGGGAACTTGGGGAGCTGACTCAGGCTGGGGAACTTGGGGAGCTGACTCAGGCTGGGGAACTTGGGGAGCTGACTCAGGCTGGGGAACTTGGGGAGCTGACTCAGGCTGGGGGACAGGCTCGAGGACTGGACGGGGCTGGGGAACAGGACCGACGACAGGACCAGGCTGGGGGACTGGACCTGACACAGGCTGGGGGACGGGGACGGACTCAGACATGGGGACGGACACAGGGACTGAAACTGGCTCAGACTGGGGAACGTGGCTCAGGCTGGACGGGAGTAAACTCTGGGGCTAGAGTGAGCTCAGGGACGGGCTCAGGCAAGGAAACTGGGACGGGCTCAGGCAAGGAAACTGGGACTGGCTCAGGCAAGGAAACTGGGACTGGCTCAGGCAAGGAAACTGGGACTGGCTCAGGCAAGGAAACTGGGACTGGCTCAGGCAAGGAAACTGGGACTGGCTCAGGCAAGGAAACTGGGACTGGCTCAGGCAAGGAAACTGGGGAAATGGAGTGAGCTCGGGTACAGGCTCAGAGACGGGGACAGACGGGCACTCAGGGACAGACGGGCACTCAGGGACAGATGGATGAGGAAGCACCCCTCGGCGAGCTCGCCACAATAAGAACCTGCTGAACAGCCCGCTCTCCTCCTCCGAGTCACACCCTGTCTCGCCTATCCAGACCCTATAGTCCCCGAAGACCTCCCGCAAAGCCTCCTCTATAGCCTGAGCGGCGGCCATCTTGGTCGACGGAGCGGCAGCCATCCTTAGCTGCGGGGCGGCAGCCATCCTTAGCTGCGGGGCGGCAGCCATCCTTAGCTGCGGGGCGGCAGCCATCCTTAGCTGCGGGGCGGCAGCCATCCTTAGCTGCGGGGCGGCAGCCTTCTTGGGTGGTGTAGGAGACTCAAGCCCCAGCAGGATATAGTACTCCCAGCTCAGTCTCTCCGCCTCGTCCTCCTCCTCTGGCTCCTCCCAGTACTCCTCAGATTCTGAGCGGAGGGACTCTCTCCAGTCTTGCTGGGCCTTTTAGTCCGCCGGTAGCCACATCGATAGTGGAGCGGAAGGTCGAGGAGGGGGAGGCGATCCTCGCCGTATCGCGAATCGGCGAAGACAAACGTGGATCTCGGCAGGCTGAGGGGATGCAGGAGTATAGCTCCTCTCGCTCTGCTGTGTCCTCTTCTTTGGGTCGGGCATTCTGTCAGGATTCGGGCTTTCAAGCAGGTTGAAGACACAAACACAGAGTGCTTCTCAATACAATGGTTTATTTCCTCCCAAACAGGCAAGACGGGCACAAGAACTGGTAACTTAAACACTGACAATCCTAACACTTGACAAACACAAAAACAGAAGAACAACATCAACAAAACATTCCCCTAGTGAACCAGAAACATAAACAATGAAACCCTGAACAATGGAACAGAACAAATACAGAACCAACCAACCAACCAACCAACCAACCAACATAGAACACAAGAAACATACCTTGACAATGGCCGACACTGATAGACAGGAAACGACAGAACTAAATACAAGGACTAACGAGCAAACACAACACAGGTGCGGACAAAAACACAGGCAAACGAGCAAGTCCCTGATTTTCCCTCTCAGGATGCGGGGGAGGTGTCAGCACCACCATAACGCGGAGGGACAGGACTCTGTCCCTTACACAACCTTAAAAAAACTCAAAATCTGACTTATTCTGTCTTTATTTAGAAACAGTAACCCATAATATCCAAGTTAAAAGAACGTAATACAAATGCTGAAAATGGATTAAAACTAAAATATTAAAATAACTTATTTGGTTAAGTGATCACCTCAAATCTAACCATCCTCTGCCATGTCAGCTTTGTCAGACAATATATGGGAAAATGGACAGTGCAGAATACTAACAGATTCTTTAGTAAAACGCGTTACCTTCTGCCAGCAAGTTGAAAATGGTTCTCGTTTGAACATGACAATGACCACAAGCACACTTCTACGGCACACGTACATTGGCAGAAGGATGATTTTTCAGCGGCCTATAGTCATAGCTCCAACCTAAATCACACAAGAATCTGGGGAGTGACTGGATAAGTGCAGTCCATAAGGTATCACCATCCTCACCATTTCACTATGAATAGACATTCCTCTTTTTGTTCACACATCTAAACATTGCTCGTTTGCACTATTCAGATACATATAACACGTTCTATATTTACAGAAATGCAGCTAAGCATGGTTTCTCTTGTCGGACTGTGTTTGTGTTTTGTAACCTTTCCCTACACACTGCTACCTTATTTTCTTGATTTGCCACTTGCACAGATGCCCTCTGAAAAACGGCTATTTGTTACATCATTGAACTGCACAACTGCATATTCACTTATTCTTGTCAATTGCACATGCTTTCATTGTCCTTTATCTCATTCGATACACTGCCCTGCATAATATTTGACTGCCCTGCCTAATATTTGACTGCCCTGCATAATATTTGACTGCCCTGCATAAAATTTGACTGCCCTGCATAATATTTGACTGCCCTGCATAATATTTGACTGCCCTGCCTAATATTTGACTGCCCTGCATAATATTTGACTGCCCTGCATAATATTTGACTGCCCTGCATAATATATGACTGCCCTGCCTAATATTTGACTGCCCTGCATAAAATTTGACTGCCCTGCATAATATTTGACTGCCCTGCATAATATTTTACTGCCCTGCATAATATTTGACTGCCCTGCATAATATTTTACTGCCCTGCATAGTATTTTACTGCCCTGCATAGTATTTTACTGCCCTGCATAATATTTGACTGCCCTGCATAATATTTTACTGCCTGGCATAGTATTTGACGGCACTGCATTGTATTTTATTGCCTTACATACTATTTTACTGCTCTGCATTGCATTGTTGCACTGCTCTTTTGCACTTTCTGGTTGGATGAAAACTGCTTTTCTTTGTACTGTACTTTTACTGTTCAATGACAATAACCTTGAATCTAATCTAATATTTATGGAATAGTACCCACAAAACACCAGTCTGAACGTCAACTGTGAAGAAATTATTCTGGGATGCTGGCCTTCTAGGTAAGAACACAGACACTAAACAAAGGAAGACATTTTGAGGTGTTCAGATAACAAATAATAGCATTGGTGAATCGCAGACCAAATGAGAAAATGCTGGAGTGCTAGATGCCATCTGTCAACCATGGTGAAGGCAATGTGATTGTTTAGCGGTGCTTTTGGTGGTGGAGAAGTAGGGGTTTATTACAGGGTAAAAATGTTCTTGAAGAATGAAGGATATCGCTCTATTTTGCAGCGCCGTGCCATAGCTTGTGGAAGGCGCTTGATTGGAGCCAATTTCCTCACAACAGGAAAATGATGATTTGATTTGATGGTTTGATTTGTCACCTTTGGTTTTTCATTGTTTGGCCAAGTTAATGTACATTTGATAAAGGATTTCTCTTAATCTGGTATGCTTTAGTAGAGATTTGAAATGTACATTTTTAGAGCATTCATTAATGAATCACGTGTTATATGACGTTTGTACAGAGAACCATCACAATTTGACTAATTGTAATGACAACTCTTTGTGATCATTTGTAACTATTGCTTTATGGAAATAAATATAATTACTTGAACATATAGACAACACATTCCTTTCAACATTGGTCCTCTTAATAAGTGAATGTATGAGTCTCTTGAACCCTACAAATGCAAGCTATTAAATGTGAAGTTGCTATATTTACTACACTTGCTCTGACATACTATGGTATTAAGCGCATAATAAGAAACATGTTGCCAATTATTTCTGCTATTTCAAATGAAATGTTTCTTTTCAGCTTGTGCAGTAATAGCCACCCACCACAACTGTGTGTCAGGTGTAGTTTCTGCTATGATGTCAGTTCAGATGAAGACCAGCTGCACACAGACAATTCCTGCTTGTGACCAGTCATACTACGGGGCATCAATTTACTTTAGTTCGATCTTTAAATTGGTTAATTCACATGAATGACAACTATAACCTCTATGACATAATGTTAAATAGCCAACATAACAATGGCTGTCAAAAAAAAGGTCACTAAAAAGGTCCATTAATGTCTAAGTTAAATACTTTGTCTAAAGTAATTATAAATATAAACAGAATACAGTTTTTCCACATACACTCAATCAGATCCAGTCCTGGGTTCGACTGGGCCACTCCAGGATATTGACATTTTTGTTTTTGGTTTGCTATAATGTTAATATTTTCCCAAATTACACGTCTCTTCGACAGAATTACTGTGTACTTTCCTGCATCCATTACGGCCTCTATATTCACAATTTTGCAGGCCTTGACGCAGCAAAGGATTGCAATATCACAAAGTAAAAGTTCCGCCAGAATTAGCATTGAGGCCAAAAGCTTTATTTTGTTCTCAGCTGACCCTATAATTTTCTCCAAATTGGTCTCAGTCTTCAAAATGCCTTTTGGCAAACTCTAGCTGAGATTTGATGCGATTTTTTCCCAACAAAGGCTGTCCTTTTGCCACTCTCCCATAAAGGCCACTTTTATAAAGCACAAGGGATATTGTTGCAGAATTCAGTATTTTTCCCAGCTCAGCTGTAATAGAATGCAACATCTTTAGATTTGCAAAAGGATACTTTGTTTTTGGGGATGGTCTATCCTGGACAGATTCACAGTAGTACTGGACTTACAATATTTCATTGCCTTACTCTCGTAATATGTGTTTAAAGAGCCTGAACTTTAAGAACAAACAAAAAAACACAAAAGAATAGCCAACAGCTTGAAAATATTATTTTAGAATGACACGTTACCTGGGTCCGTTAATAAAACCTTTTGTCACATCTCTCTCCCTCTGTGTCTGCACTTGGGTCCACAAAACCTGCCATAGTGACAATAACTGTAGCCTTCCTTAAGTACAAAGTCATCACCCTGTAAGGTTGCTAGTTAGCCATATAAATATGAAGATATTTGCACAAGGTCGTATAATGCTCCTTAAGTTCCAGAATGTTGGATCAGTAACTATAGTATCCAGAATGATCAATATACAAGAAAGCAGTCCCCCAAAAAATGTCAGGACTGGTGGAAAATAAACAAGCCAATACAATGATGAATCTCTAAATATTTGCATTTTTTTCAGTTTGAATGATTATCCTACAAAACCACATCACGACAATGATGGACCCAAGTGCTGACCCAAGTGCCGACCCAAGTGCCGACCCAAGTGCGGACCCAAGTGCCGACCCAAGTGCGGAACCAAGTGCGGACCCAAGTGCTGACCCAAGTGCTGACCCAAATCAGGGCGTGACAAAGTGAGGTGCAGCAACCCACACTGAGCTAACCTCAGCACACCCAATGAGATTCCTGCTTTTTGTAATGTGTCGTCCGTGCACACGTAACAACATTATACTATAACACGTTATAGTACTATGTTCTGTTATTAAGACGGACATGTGGACGTACATGATTCCTTTCACTTAGGAGTTGTAACAATCTATTAGTACGCTTTCCATTTTATTACATTTGTATGTGGTATACTGCACGTGTTGAGTGTAAAGCGGCATGTAATGTGACAACAAGTGCTTTGAATGTGTCAAATCACTGCACAAGTACACTTATCCATTATCCAAGCTTTAGATGGAGTTGCTCTGTGGGTTTTTTGCAAACTACAGGATGTTTTAAATTAAAAGAGAAAAATTATGGACTATCTAGTGTCTAGTGTAGATTGTCTTCCTCAATTAGCAGACTAACCCATATTCAGTTGTGGTCTAACATTGTTGTAAGATGCAACTTGCACTTTTTCTAAGTGGTGAAACCCTCTGTCTATGCCCTTCAGTTCTTCTTAGTGGAGATGGTCTTGTTGTGGCTATTCTGTGTTGGTTGACCTTTGCTGGGTGTGGGTTTGCTGGGTTTGTTTTGCTGCTCACCAACACAATCTTTGATTCACTAACAAATGCCATCCACATGTATTCCTCAGATATTTACTGTGTATGTCTTTCCAACTCCTGTGTGTAACGATCTGCCCTTGGGGCAGATGACCAGAAGCAGACACAGGCGCAGAGAATGCTTTTAAATAAAGGTTTATTCAGGCAGGACAGGCACCGAACTCTGAAAACTTCAATAATGCCCCGACACTGACTAACTGAAAACCCCCAACCTATATACAACACTAACGACCAACAGAACAGGTGTGCAAGCACCTCAGGTGTTTCATGATAGTCCTTTATTTTCCCTCTCCTCTGACAGGGGGAGTGTCAGGACAAACATAGAGAGGGACCGAGGGAGGGACAGACCTCAGATCCTCACAGTACTCCCTTCCCCACGCGCGGCTCCTGAAGCGCCCAAACACAAGGGCAGGGAGGACTGAGGTGCTGGACATATGCAGGGCAGAGAGACGGGTCTCGGGCAGGACAGAGAGACGGGTCTCGGGCAGGACAGAGAGACGGGTCTCGGGCAGGACAGAGAGACGGGTCTGGAGCCCGGTCTGGCGGATGCAGGTCAGCTGGTCGACCCAGAGGAAGCAGGTCTAGAGGCCGGACTGACCGACGTAGGTCAGGAGGTCTACCCGGCGGGAGTGGGTCAGGCGGTCGACCCGGCGGATGAGAGTCAGGAGGTCGACCAGGCAGAGGTGGGTCAGAAGGCAGCGCCAGAGGACACGGGTCTGGCGGCAGCGCCGGAGGAGACGGGTCTGGCGGCAGCGCCGGAGGAGACGGGTCTGGCGGCAGCGCCGGAGGAGTCGGGTCTGGCGGCAGCGCCGGAGGAGTCGGGTCAGGAGGCCGTGGCGGCGGACGCTGGTCAGGAGGCCGTGGTGGCGGATCAGGTGGCAGTGCCGGTGGACACGTGTCAGGAGACAGTGCCGGAGGAGACGGGTCAGGAGGCAGGGCCGGAGGACACGGGTCAGGTGGCCGGGGAACTGGCTTTGGCCCGGCAACAGTCCTTGGCCGGGAACTGGCTCGGCCAGGATGACGGCCTCGGGCATTGGACGGGGCTCGAGAACAGGACGGGGCTCGAGGGCAGGACGGGGGACAGGACTGGAGTCAGGCTGGGGAACAGGCTCCGATAAGGGGTCAGGACTGATCTCGGTGTCAGGACTGATCTCGGTGTCAGGACTGATCTCGGTGTCAGGACTGATCTCGGTGTCAGGACTGATCTCGGTGTCAGGACTGAGCTCGGTGTCAGGACTGAGCTCGGTGTCAGGAGTGAGCTCGGTGTCAGGAGTGAGCTCGGTGTCAGGAGTGAGCTCGGGGTCAGGAGTGAGCTCGGGGTCAGGAGTGAGCTCGGGGTCAGGAGTGAGCTCGGGCACTGGGACGGGCACTGGGGCGGACACGGGCACTGGCTCGGACACGGGGACGGACACGGGGGCTGGCTCAGGCAAGGAAACAGGGACTGGGACAGGCAGGGAAACAGGGACTGGGACAGGCAAGGAAACAGGGACTGGGACAGGCAGGGAAACAGGGACTGGGACAGGCAGGGAAACTGGGACAGGCTGGGAAACTGGGACAGGCTGGGAAACTGGGACAGGCTGGGAAACTGGGACAGGCTGGGAAACTGGGACAGGCTCAGGCTGGGAAACTGGGACAGGCTGGGAAACTGGGACAGGCTCAGGCTGGGAAACTGGGACAGGCTGGGAAACTGGGACAGGCTAAGGCTGGGAAACTGGGACAGGCTCAGACGGGAAAGCGGGAACAGGCTCAGACGGGAAAGCGGGAACAGGCTCAGACGGGGAGACTGGCTCAGGCGAGGGCACGGGGACTGGCTCAGGCGAGGGCACGGGGACTGGCTCAGGCGAGGGCACGGGGACTGGCTCAGGCGAGGGCACGGGGACTGGCTCAGGCGAGGGCACGGGGACTGGCTCAGGCGAGGGCACGGGGACTGGCTCAGGCGAGGGCACGGGGACTGGCTCAGGCGAGGGCACGGGGACTGGCTCAGGCGAGGGCACGGGGACTGGCTCAGGCGAGGGCACGGAAACTGGAGGGAGCTCCATGACTGGCCGAAGGTGTGGTGCACGGCGGAGAAGTTGTGCCCTCAGGTAGTCCAGGAGCTTAGGGCAGAGATTTTCTTGTCCCCCTCTCCACCTGAAGAACTCCCCATGCCACCATCTCTTCTCATTGGGCATCACCGCCTCCTCCTGGACCCAGGCCAAAAAGTCTGTAAACACTCCCAGGTCCTCCCGTAGTTCTCTTTCCAAGGCCGGGGAGGTCCCTGACGGTGGCACTGGCCTGAAGGACTCTGGAGAGACTAGTCCATTGGCCCGACCAGTGGCCGTTTTGAGTGGCGGGGCGGCAGCCATCTTCGGCTGCGGGGCGGCAGCCATCTTCGGCTGCGGGGCGGCAGCCATCTTCGGCTGCGGGGCGGCAGCCATCTTCGGCTGCGGGGCGGCAGCCATCTTGCGCTGCGGGGCGGCAGCCATCTTGCGCTGCGGGGCGGCAGCCATCTTGCGCTGCGGGGCGGCAGCCATCTTGCGCTGCGGGGCGGCAGCCAGCTTGAGCTGCGGAGCGGCAGCCATCTTGAGCTGCGGAGCGGCAGCCATCTTGAGCTGCGGAGCGGCAGCCATCTTGAGCTGCGGAGCGGCAGCCATCTTGAGCTGCGGAGCGGCAGCCATCTTATGCTGCGGAGCGGCAGCCATCTTATGCTGCGGAGGAGATTCGAGCCCCAGCCGGATATAGTGCTCCCGGCTGATTCTCTCCGCCTCGTCCTCCTCCTCTGGCTCCTCCCAGTACTCCTCCTCTGAATCCTCCTCGGATTCAGCGCAGCGAGTCCTCTCCCATTCTCTCTGCTCCCAGTAACCCGCCGGTAGCCACATCGGTGGCGGCGCGGATGGTCGAGGAGGGAGGGGTGGTCCTCGCCTTATTGCGCATCGGCGCAAACATACCGGGAACTCCATTGGCGGCCCGTAAGTGGACGAGGAGCTCCTCTTTCTCCGCTGTGTCTGTGGTGTGGGTCGGGTCATTCTGTAACGATCTGCCCTTGGTGCAGATGACCAGAAGCAGACACAGGCGCAGAGAATGCTTTTAAATAAAGGTTTATTCACTCAGGCAGGCAGGACAGGCACCGAACTCTGAAAACTTCAATAATGCCCCGACACTGACTAACTGAAAACCCCTAACCTATATACAACACTAACGACCAACAGAACAGGTGTGCATGCACCTCAGGTGTTTCATGATAGTCCTTGATTTTCCCTCTCCTCTGACAGGGGGAGTGTCAGGACAAACATAGAGAGGGACCGAGGGAGGGACAGACCTCAGATCCTCACACTGTGGCCCATAGAAAAAGCTTATATCTGTAACACAATGTCTGCAAAATATCTGTTATTAATTTACCTGTTTGTTTTTTCTAACATAATATATTGGTTTAGCTCCAGCTCATCAATTACAATTTATCTTTTCCTGTAGAAAAAATCTTTACCCATGCTCAGATTCTTTATATTCACAGTTTAGCCCCATAATTAACCACTAGTGATTGGGCCAGAGTGAAAAAAAGGCTTTTACACTGAATACAGTTTGGCAAATGGAACTCTTTCTACATTTTATTTATATTGACTGCTTGATGAAAGTAATTCAGAAGAATGACTCATTTGATCAAGCAATAATTATGTATTGCATGATTCCTGCAATCTATTTATCAAATTCAAACAACCCCCTTTTAAGAGTGAATACATACTCAAGGAAGCGGGACCCTCTTTGTAACCAGTAAAAACAAGATAATTTCATAGCTCCTGATATTTTGTGTGTGTGCGTGCGTGCGTGTGTGTGCGCAAATAACAGATACATGATAATGGGATCCATACTGATCTAGTTAACAGTTATGGTTGTGTCTTCGTTACCCTCACTCAGTCACTTGTTATGGATTTATTTAGATCACTTAATAAGAAACTATTGAGATAAGCTATTCCTATGACAGTTACAGAAGTCACTAACATATAGAGGGTTGTAATTACTCAGTCTTATAGATGTCGTTTAGGCCAAAAGGCACAGAGGAAGGAATGTTACTGGTGGGTGCTAAATTGTATGGGCCTTTGTCTGTTAAGAACAACAAAGATAGCTGACCTCCTCCTTAAGTTCATGAGGCAATGACCTGGTGGTTATCTGATGAACACATGTGGTCTCCACTCATACTGCTTGAGGCACAGGGGTCAGGTTTTGACATCCCCCCTTGTGCCAATCAAACTGTCCTGCCTACTTCTGAGGATCCATCTGTTCTCCATCAATACTCTGTGTCAATGAGTGTGCGTAACTTCATTGCTTTAAATATCATGCAGAAGTTGTAATCATTAGGTCAGTCTGATCCAGCGCAGGTTATTGTCCTGTTGTCTGATGAAGGCTTTCCTCAACCCTATTCTTTAAGCTTGCTAGGGATTGATCTGATCAATGCAAACCTGAATTTAAGAAATGGTTTCTTAATTTCAATTAAACCTGTTAAAAGTGTCAACTGTAACATACTCTCGTTCGTCTTACTTTAAGTTCGAATTCAGCGATTAAAGTCAAAATTTCCATGACACACTTACTCAAAATAGTGTGATGACTTCAGTAATAATGTATTACCACTGTACTTCACCATTTGGCCTTAGTCAAGGATTGGAACATAATTGCTCTGAAATATTCCCTGCGAAGATTTACTAGCAGTGTAGAAATGGGCGAAAACCCTGACTGCAATAAACTCTAATAGTATTACTTTTTATTGTTTGTGAAATGCCTGCCCTCCACTGTCCAGTCACCGATGTGAAACAGTGTTGTGAGATCACCTCATGTAAGTCTTATGTTTCACTGGAAGGTAACCTGAATGGTCAACCACAGCGTTTTGAATTCCCAATAACCAGGTGGTTAGAAAATGCGTTCATGGTGACTGTCTCAGGTGATCTAACATTTGCTATGTCTGCCTACGTTTCTCTCTCTCTCTCTCTCTCTCTCTTTGAGTTCAGGTTATGGCCACAAGCCACATTTGCTATGTCTGCCTACGTCTCTCTCTCTCTCTCTCTCTCTCTCTCTGAGTTCAGGACATGGCCACAAGCCACATTTGCTATGTCTGCCTATGTCTCTCTCTCTCTTTGAGTTCAGGACATGGCCACAAGCCACATTTGTACTCCTCACTCACTTATCCTGCTTAGATCTTTCTGTTTATGTTAGTACTAAGCTGTATTCTACTGTATTGTAGTGCATTGTGCTGTATTGTACTGCAATGTGCTGTATTGCACTGCATTGTACTGCATTGTACTATATTTTGCTGCATTGTGCTGTATTGTACTGTATTGTACTGCATTAAGCTGTATTCTACTGCATTGTGCTGTATTGTACTGCATTCTACTGTCCTGCTTGATTATAATTATAATCTCGAATTATCTTTCTCATTTTCATCATGCAGTTTAATAGCCTTTATTAATTGTTTTCAATTTGTTTCAATAACATCTTTCTTAACATTCACCCATTATTATTTTGCTACAACAGACCCAGGGATTGAAAGGGTGTTGTGTAAAATTGAAACCTTGGTGAAGAGTTGTAGACTTTAAACACAACTAAAGTGTAAAAAACTATTGCAATGGGATGGGAACCATTAACTTGTAAATGGATGTCTATAATATGGTGTGTCTTGTATTTTTTGTAACAGTAGCCTAGTGGTTAAATCATCTGACCAAATAGTGAAAGGATACTCAATCATCTCCATGAGCAAGGCATTTAAACCAAATTGCTCCAATGTTTTTAATCTGTAAATAAAAATGGGTTCTTACTTAATTTCCAACAACAATTTTGTGTCCTCTAATTTATTGTAATCATCCTGTGGAAACATTATCCCAAGTATACAGAGTTTGAGATAGCTCTGTTGAAAGTTTCACAACGTGTTGGTGCTGTGGAAGGAAAGGAGTCAGATGCAAAACAATCTCATTTGTGGTATTTATTGAACAAAACCAAACAAGGAGCAAGGAAACGAGAATCTAAACTGGTAGAAATTAAATTGCGCTCTAGAGCGACTTACTAAATAATATGCATATTATTACTAAATAATATGCAACACAGCGAGAACATAGACAAACACTCACCAACTGATATGGACGTCACTTGGATAATACAATTAAACAATACTAAGCGCATCACAGTGGAAACCAACAACTGATATAACGCTGCTAATCACCCAACTAAAGGCTGGTGTGCCTGATCAAAACAAACTCACCAGAAACAAGACGTGCACCCCACTAAAATGCCCGAAGTGGGAACAAAAGGTTCACCACTCGAGACAAAAAGGTTGTGACATAATTCGAGGCGACATTATACATGTCATGAATTTCTTAACCACCTATCGAGATGAGCCTTATGTTAAGCTAATAAGGTGTTCAATTAATAAAAAAGAACGAATTTTCTGAATAGAATATTGATTTCAAAATAGATAACGGTGTGATCAGAAGGTTTTGTTAAAACGTCCATTAAAAACTGATGCAACAATGACTGGCCAGACCACACTAATTTAGCCACCATTAGCTCAAAAAGTGTTAATAACTTATTTCTACAATGTCAAATGTACACTTTTATAGTGTTGTTTTTCTAACAATTACAGAGGTAGCAATTATTTAAATTTGGAGTTGAAAGATTACTAACGTACCAACATAAGCGGTCACATTTTGCTAAAATGAACATCGACAAATAAACATAATTTTAGCTCTTTCCAATCTCTGATAGTACGCTTGTTCATTGATACATGTTTGTCAGTACTGTTTGCACCGGTACAGAAAAATCGAATCACCGTTGACAGCCACTCATTAGTCATTCAGAATAAATTTTCATTTTACCTAATGACTACATTTTTCTATAGAAATTGCAATGAGTTATTTTTTAACTCTGGTAACGAAACAGAATATCATGGTGATGCCAATGGTATGGGTGCTGCCTTCGATGAAAGCCAGTCTGGAGTGCAAACTCCTTTGCAGTCTCCCACTGAGGCGGCATGCTTCAAGCTCTTTATAAAACAGCAGCTGGTCAGAGACATAGTGGAGGAGACCAATCGCTATGCACTGAAGTAGCAGGTGAAGATAGAGCCACAAGTGAAGGGAAAGCTGGCTTGGGTATCAACAAATATTGGGGAAATGTAGGCCTATACCTTCCTGGAGGCTGTCCTCCTCATTGGATTTGTGAGGAAAAACTCTTAAAGAATACTGGAGTTCAGATCCTACGTTGCAATCGATCCGCTTCCTAGTCCTCCTACGATGTCTCGACTTGGTAAATAGCGCCGCAAAAAACTGTTTCATATGGACTAACAACAGCATTTGGTCGAGTCTGTCACGAGTCTGTCAACATTAGGTTCTTATTTTGTGGGGTGCACTTCCTGTTTTCCGGTGGATTATTTTGAATAGAGCACAGCTATTTTAGCTATTAAGTATGGGATATTTATGTCAATGGTTAATATTACACTTTGCTTGTCATTATTGCTAAGTTACGGTTTATTTCAAGCTGAGTGTTTGTTATCACTGTTTTAAATATGTAAGTATGTCGCTTGTGTAGCACAATTTAATTGAAAAATACCACAAACGTGTTCATCTACTCTGCCTGGAGTATTTTTCACTACACCTTAGCAGACCGTGACTGGGTATTTATCCCCTACAAAGATCTCTGCACAGACAGATTCCCTCCAAATGGCACAGGTTTTGGGTCACAAGACAGTTTTTGTCCAGGACACTATTATATACACAGAGTCCACTACTGACATCCAGCATTATGAGGGGCTTGTTGTGTCCGGTTCTGTGGTAATGACCATGCTAGCTTCACACCCTTTATCTGGACAACTGGTACAGCAGTCCAACTCTGTCTCAGCTTTTTTGTCTAAGAGCACTGGGGCCTGTGGCACCATTCAGTGTAACCGGAAGGGGATGCCCATATAAAGCAGCAAGATGCAGAAAGGAGAGATGTTCATGTCCTCTCCACTGTTCATACTGCCATAATGTCAGCAAAAGTGAAGGTGGACCACCTGAAAGGAAAGAAGCAGGTGAAATCAGACTGTGTGCAGGATTATAACAAAAAGATGGGGCTGTTGATAGGGCTGACATGGTGAACAGCTTTGTAGATTGAGCCTGCAAAACCACTAACTGTTACAAGGACATATTCTTTCATCTTCCATGCACTGCACTCCTAAACAGACAATTGACAGGTAAAATAATTACTGAACAAGTGTCTTTGTACACTCACCTAAAGGATTATTAGGAACACCTGTTCAATTTCTCATTAATGCAATTATCTACAGTTTTTCCCAGTAGCTTTGGTGCATTTTTTAGATCAGGTGTGCAAATCTTGAAACTACTTGTACAAATTCCACATCATCTAGTCACTTGTTCACATCAGTTAAGCAATTTCTTGTTCTTTTGGCCGAATTGCAATTGCTCTTGTACATATTGCAATTGATTATGTACAAGTGTCAGCTGTTTCTACATTTTCAATTGCTCATGTCATGTTGATCAAAATACAGTAGATGGTTCTCTGTTGAATAGTCTTACCTCTCAAAACATCTAGACATTAGTTCCTTGCTCAAGTCATTATATGCAAAAATTTTAAACTATTTGTCATAAACTGGCAAGCTTATTTTTACACTTCTATGAGACCTTGATTTGATGAATCATGCAGATGAATTCTGACCACCTGTCAAGGATGCAATATGTGTACATTTTGTGTCACTCGTCCTCACCAAAACAAATGGGTTACAGCGTATAATGGAGTTGGAATCAAGTGAAACCTTTTACAACTTTGTATACATGGATGAGGCTGTCTTCAACCTGACCAAATGCAGAAGGCGAGGCCGGAATATCATTGGTCACAGAGCTACTGTGGATTTGTCAGGCCATGCGGGCTGCCATTTCGGAGCATGGTGTCCTCACCCATATCCCCCCTATAGGGCCATACAACACCCAGCATCTTCTTCACTTTTTAGAGACCCTCTACAGGGCTCTCATCCCTGAAAATGAGAGGGGTCTGTTTATGCCCCTTGGTTTTTTATTGTGATGTAAAATATTTAGTTTTTCTTTATACAGTAGCACTAGTAAAAGCTGTGAAAAACGAAATCCTGTCCAGTCTCTTTCAATCAATATTTGAACCCACTTACACTAATATGTAAATTAGTACTGTTGAACTTGATATATGTAGAAGTGCAGCCTTGTGCATTTTCAATACAGTAACTGTCATCCAAACTGGAGCCTAAGTTTACATCAAGTAATACAGACAATGTACACAGTTACAAAGACAACATGACTAAACATTTTGACCACCTTGTTCGTGAACGGTGACACAATAACTTTTACTTTTGAAGGCACTGGTATGTTCATTGACATGAATATTTGCTTTTGAGAGATTTACAAAGGATTTTGGGTACATTTCTAGCTTATGCAACATATCTATTGTGTTTTGCTGTTTGTACTAACTGTTTTGAGAAATGCACGTATACTATTTTGCACATGTGACGTACAATGAGAGAAACGCACCAAAGCGTCTGGGAAAAACTGTAAGCAACCAATCACATGGCAGTTGCTTCAATGCATTTAGGAGTGTGGTCCTGGTCAAGACAATCTCCTGAACTCCAAACTGAATGTCAGAATGGAAAAGAAAAGTGATTTAAGCAATTTTGAGCGTGGCATGGTTGTTGGTGCCAGACGGGCCGGTCTGAGTATTTCACAATCTGCTCAGTTACTGGGATTTTCACGCACAACCATTTCTAGGGTTTACAAAGAATGGTGTGAAAAGGGAAAAACCTCCAGTATGCGGCAGTCCTGTGGAATGGGCCGACTGATTCAAGCTGATAGAAGAGCAACTTTGACTGTAATAACCAGTCGTTACAACCGAGGTATGCAGCAAAGCATTTGTGAAGCCACAACACGCACAACCTTGAGGCGGATGGTCTACAACAGCAGAAGACCCCACTGGGTACCACTCATCTCCACTACAAATAGGAAAAAGAGGCTACAATTAGCACGAGATCACTGACATTGGACAGTTGAAGACTGGAAAAATGTTGCGTGGTCTGATGAGTCTCGATTTCTGTTGAGACATTCAGATGGTAGAGTAAGAATTGGGCGTAAACAGAATGAGAACATGGATCCATCATGCCTTGTTACTACTGTGCTGTAAGGGACAGAGTCGGGGGACATCCTGAGAGGGAAAATCAGGGACATGCTCGTTCACCTGTGTTTTTGTCCGCACCTGTGTTGTGTTTGCTTGTTAGTCCTTGTATTTAGTTCTGTCGTTTCCTGTCTGTCAGCGTCGGGCATTGTCAAGGTATGTTTCTCGTGTTCTATGTATGTATGTATGTATGTATGTATGGTTGGTTGGTTGGTTGGTTGGTGCTGTAATTATGTATTCGTTCTGTTCCTTTGTTCAGGGTTTTATTGGTTATATGTCTCTGGTTCACTAGGGGGAGGTTTTGTTAATTATGTTGTTCTTCTATTTTTGTGTTGTCAAGTGTTAGGATTCTCATAGTTTAAGTTACCAGTTCCTGTGCCTGTCTTGTCTGTTTGGGAAGAAATAAACCATTTGTATTGAGAAGCACTCTGCGCTTGTGTCCTCAACCGGCTTGAAAGCCCGAATCCTGACCTGTGCAGGCTGGTGGTGGTGTAATGGTGTGGGGGATGTTTTCTTCGCACACTAGGCCCCTTAGTGCCAATTGAGCATCGTTTAAATGCCACGTCCTACCTGAGTATTGTTTCTGACCATGTCCATCCCTTTATGACCACCATGTACCCATCCTCTGATGGCTACTTCCAGCAGGATAATGCACCATGTCACAAAGCTCGAATCATTTCAAATTGGTTTTTTGAACATGACAATGAGTTCACTGTACTGAAATGGCCCCCACAGTCACCAGATTTCAACCCAATAGAGCATCTTTGGGATGTGGTTGAACGGGAGCTTTGTGCCCTGGATGTGCATCCCACAAATCTCCATCAACTGCAAGATGCCATCCTATCAATATGGGCCAACATTTCTAAAGAATGCTTTCAGCACAATGTTGAATCATTGCCATGTAGAATTAAGGCAGATCTGAAGGCGAAAGGGGGTCAAACACAGTATTAGTATGGTGTTCCTAATTATCCTTTAGGTGAGTGTATATGGGTGTACAGATCAAAGTGTCAACATAATTAGACAATGAAACTCTCAATTATCATCTTCTCAACTCACTCACCCCTATAGGTGAAGGGCTAACGTACCAAACATATAGGTAGAACCTCATGAGAGAACTGCTGGAGGAATATCACGTCCCTCGTCGTCCACCCGTAGGACGCCAGCTTTCTCCCAGATGATAGGCCTCAAAAATATGAACAAGGCAGTCGAACCAGACTGGACCAGGAGCAGGAAGCTGAGAAAGTTGACAAAGTTCATGTGTGTACCATGTGACACCCCCCTGTGTAACACCATGCTCTGAGGAATACCACACTCTCAAGCACTATTGGACAAATGTATTCCGTGTAGTTTTGTGTGGTCTTTTTGTTATTTCCATGCAAGTTAGTATAAACATTTTATTTAGTTCATAAGTGTATTTAGTTCATCTTTCAAGTGACTAAGACATTTGCACAGTACTGTATTTTTACTTCATGCTTTATGTATATTTCGTGGAGAGGAATTGTAAATTTAAAAAATATTCTATAGATTAGCCAGGGTGCAGTGTTGTCAATGCAGTTAATACCTGTTCTTACTGTTTTTATTTCAGATAAACTATTTAATGTCAGTGTATACTCTGTGTAATAGGAAAACTTAAGTCTACTGAAAGCCAGTTGTATATACAACGGTTTGCATTAGGCTACTGTATTCATAGGCACCCACTTGTTTAGAGTCAAGTTGGCTATTGATACATTGATATGAAGACCTAAATGGAAACCAACTCATTACTATATACATTATATGCAATGATAGACTACTCGCTATCATGTCAGCCATGCGTATTCTACAGTCCAATTCTCCAGTCATAAATAATTTTCACAATTATGTAGAATTTGACAGACCATACAGTTAACCTTAGCTATACCCAATATAGTCAATTTCCAAATACAAAGACTCCTGGACAAAATTAAAGCAACATAATCACGTTTTAATACGCCATGTCCATGCATATTTGTTAAGATGCCACAGCTTGCACATTAAATACAGAATGTGATGGCTTGACTGCAGAGTTGCCGAGCAACCAGTTATACATAATTCTGTTACATTCACAGGAAAAAAGGAATTGGATTACAGATCATTTAGATTTTTATAGTGCTTAATTGTGCTTAAAATAGTTATCAGATGTTGCCAAAAGTTTCATTCATTTTAATGTTTTAGGTTTATTGTTGTGATAACTATTTTCAACATGCAATTACTGTGAACACTGAGGCTCTACCCACTATAAATAAAAAACTCTTTCATACACTAGCCAGAGGCTACCTTTGGCTACATGAGCATATTTTAGACCTACATGAGTATCAAATAGAAGCTGCTGTTGATTTAAGATATAGCCGCACACAGGGATGGCTATGAATCAAGTACAAAGTATCTATATATTTAAGTATGAATTCATTTCTATATATTGTAAAAACATACCGTTTCTACTCATGCTTATATATTCCTATTATATTATATATTCCTATTACATTAAATTAAAACTTTTCACAGTGTTACACTAAAGAAAAAAAAGCATAAATATTAGATAAGAAAATCACCACTGATAAGGTTCTAAAATGCAGTACTTTAGGGTAAATTGTCGACTTTAGGTAATTTGAGATGTAAAATCACCTCTCACAAGCTGCACTGCTCAAAGGCAGTGTAAGTGACAAAATAATTACCTTGTGGATGTTGGAGTAACAATCTGGCTTGCTTGTATTTACAATGTGGCCTCATATTTCTGAATAATATTGCTAAGTGTTGTGTTCCCAAACGGTGGATGTCTTGCATTTATTGTGGCCAAGTTGAAGGATCAGACTTACAAAAATTGATCACATTACTTGAGTGATTCATATCTGATTTTAAACTCCTAAATTAAACCTCTCTGAACATTCACTTTGTCCCTGTCAGCAACCGCATTGGAAACATGCCTTCACTATCAAGTAAGAGTGTGAACTGTCCAATAGCTAACATGAGTTTATCTTTACATTCACCAATAATCAGCTTCTCCTGCTGAAACCTGTGGGATGGAATAGATCACTGTCATTAGTTGTAGCTAGTTTAATTGTATTGCCTCCATGCAGACCACCCAATATGGTGAAACTTTCCAAGTTTCAAAATACGATGCAATTTTCATCACAATTCTTCTTTAGTGCTTCTGTTTTTGGCACTACCTTTTTGTAGATACATTTTCAGCAACTTGACAACGGACCGATTAAATGTGTCACAGTATGGAACAAAGCGATCAGCTGAGATGGCGCAGTCCTTGAGGGTGTGTGCGGTGCATAGAATGAGCACAAGGGAATCCCCAATCACAGAAATGCGCCGTAGTTTTGGAACATTTCCACTGTACACGCCAACGTTGACAGCAGCTCCATTTGTGCAAACAGAGACCAACTTTTCCTTCCGTTCATCTAACCCTGCGTTCTGAGATGTACAAGCCCGTCCACAATGTATTGCCGTCCACAATGTAAACGATCTCATGCTCCATTTCTGTCACGTCTTCTGATACATCAAATAGCACACCCCAATATTCGGCTAACTTAAACTATTCCCTCAACTCCAAACTAAATAAAAACAAACGAGAGATATACACACAAGCACAATCTGAAAAACATTTAACAGTCCAATTGTCTTGTCTTGTAATTACGCACACCGGCTGTCTCTGATTAGGACAATCATTTTTTGTGGTCATATCATGTCACCAGGCTGAACTATAAATACAAGTTAGGCTATATTTGCACTATAGCTCTAATGTATGGCTTTTCTTAGTTCCCAAATCCTAGTGAAATTGAATTTTGAGTGTGGGGAAAATGCATGTTACCGACCAGTCCATCTGCACGGCTGTGTAATTGTCATTCAATTCGAGTGAATAAGTGTTCATTCTGTGACGGAGGAGCTGGTTAAGTGGGACACTCGTGTTGTCTGTTCGAGCTGCTCGTTTGTTCAGAACGGCTGATTCACTCTTTCAAATCGGCTGCTTTGGATTAATTCAAATCACTGGCAGTGAGGAGACGTGTCAGGATGGCGGGACTGGTGGTGGCAGCCAATCATGTAGGAGAGGAGGTGTGTCAGGGTGGAGGACTGGTGGTGGCAGCCAATCATGTAGGAGAGGAGGTGTGTCAGGGTGGAGGACTGGTGGTGGCAGCCAATCATGTAGGAGAGGAGGCGTGTCAGGGTGGAGGACTGGTGGTGGCAGCCAATCATGTAGGCAACTTGTTGTGGTAAATGAACTCAAACGGTGATTATGGGAACTGTTTCCTTCATGTAAATGTGAACCTGTGACGTGAAGCACACTAATTAGTTTAATGTAATGTTAATTTGGTTTAATGTAATCAATGTAATTTAATAAAGCAGTCTAACAAATTGAATTCCAATAAATGCTTTGAGCAATTGTCAACTTTATCTTTTGAAATGTTATTATTTATTTTTCTTGACGCTTTGACAGTGAAGCATAAATAAGTTTGTAGTTGTCACGGTCTGTGTATGGTGTAGCGTAATAAGCCATGTGCAGAGCCAGTAATCCGTCCGGTATGTTTAATTACATACAAACAACGTAAAACAAACCGTAGAACGGCGACAAACACGACTGGTGAAAAGGATAAATGAAAGTGCGCGTATAGCGTCTTATAATAAACATTCCCCTAACAACCCGTCTTCAAACAAACACTCACCTACATATAACGTTGTGACATGTAACAATGAACAGCAAACAGTGACATCTAGGCAATCCCTTTATAACCCAGTGATTACAAATCCCCAACAGCTGTAACCAACATAAACCAGGAAGTGGGCACCCGAAACCAGACAGTGCAGTACCCTAACTCACCACTCGTGACAGTAGTTTAGTACTTCCCTGATGCTTCCTAAGCCCATACATTAGACAATATACATCAGGAAATAGCGCACTGACTGACATTAACTCAATATTGTCTACAATACATCAAAATTAATTTGTGGTAATTTAAGTCTGATAATATCACGTTACATTTAGGTAATCGATATTCATTTGCAGATAATGCCCCTTGGTTTCTATGTTTTATGCGCCACCTTGTGATGAAAAAACTACAATCAAACGGCAGATAGCGCTTTAGCACATAACTTGGGTAAAAAAACTTTGAAATCATTTTTTTCCAGTGATTATTTTAACCTGTTCTTGACAGGGACCCGGTTCTCAATTTCCCCTTAAAATTACCCACCCCAATCTAAATGGATATTGCTCTGGAGCAGAACCATGTAGGAATATTTGGTAAAGGGCATTTAACCCTGTAACACCCCTCGTTGTAAAATTACAACGTTACTTTTAGCCATCCTTAAAAAACAATCTGTTATTTTTTATCTTATTTTTTACCACATTTACATAGACATTGGGTCCTATTGTTCAGTCTTACAATGCTTTTGGATAGTAAATTTGTTTATAAGTCCCGCTTTATGGCCATGAACTCACAACCTCTCAAGGTTTCCTTCGAACAACATCGACTTTTTTCATTGGACTGGATTCATCAGATTCAAGTAAGTAAAATGTCTTTTATATATTTTTTGGTTGTTATTAGAATGTCTAGAGCATGTACATATGTAGTTATTTTGAAATATATGCATCAAATTCCATTTAGAGCTTGTTAAGTATTTGTTGCAATTATACAACGTTGGGTGAGTGTGGTAGTCAAAATAGCAGGCTTGTTGTAGTGGGCTCAACAGGTTGTATTCCATCCACTACACCACTGCCTGAAACAGATACATTTGTTATATATTGACAGTATACATTCTACCCTTGTGTTGTGTTCTGGTCAAATTTGACTGATTTAAACGTTTTATCTCTAAAAAAAAAATGTAGTTAATTTGATCAGACTGACCTAACATTCCAGAGGATATAAACAGACAATTCAGTTCTGGGAAAGGAGAACATGTTCCTGAATGTGGGGTGTGGATGTAAGTGGGGGTATGCATGTTTTCCTTTTAGTATGACAGTTAGAGAGCATATAAGCAGTATTGTTATGTCAAGGCAGTATTGTGTGACTAAATGGCTGGTGATTGGGATGCATGTTTCATTTAGCATGATAAGAAGAGAGCATAGACTAAGCCATACAGCAACTTACAAAAAGCAGACAGTATGTCTGCCTGGAAAACATGTCTGAGCACTTGGTCTACCACCCTATCATTTACATCAGGTTATGTATTACAATATAAAAAGCATTTTTATACATGTTAATTAATTGATATTTTATTTTCAGAATGCCACCAGCAAGGAGAGAGCCGCGATACAGTGTGCAGGATGTGATTGATATCATCCAAAATGGGGAGAGTGAAGTTGAGATGGAACTCAATGACACTGATGAGAGTGATGAAGACTCAGATGAAAATGTCTGTCAACAAGTGGACAAAGAAAACCAACTACCTGGACTGTCCAGCTGATAATTACGTGGACATCGAGCCGAAAACAAACAAACACACCATTCCCCGTGACAGTTATCGCTGGCTGAAAAAAGATTTAATCAGTCCCAACCAGGGCATGAAATTGGCACCCGCCAAATGCGGGTAACTTTTGTGATTGTCGGGTGAAACCGTCAATCTACCTGCCACGTTGGCGGGCAGCCAATAAGACAACACAACATCGAGCAAGCGTTGTGTTGTTGAACAATCACGTAGCCTATTGTTTTTGTTAAGCAAGCCCCGCTATTTTCTTGGACGTTCGAGACAAAAGGCTGGCGTGAAGAGGTTGCGGGCTGTAGAGCAACGAAAAGAGGATGAGGAGGAGGTTCCAGGGGCGGAAAACCCGGGGGGGACACAACCCCCAATCCTAGGCCCCCCAATAAATCACTGACAACATAACTGTGTAATTTCAATATTATCAATAATACGCAATGAAAGTGCTTTGCTGATTATGGACACTATTGTGCTTTTTTAGTTTCAAAAGATTGCGAACCCTGCCCTTGGTCCCACAATGGTTTGATCCACAGGCAATGTTAATGTTGTCTCGTGAACATTAGGGCGCGATTAAGGGGAGTCGCGCTCTTCTCAGTTACATTAAGCCTGGCTGAGAAAAGGTGGGGTTTTTATAAGTCACTACAGTACAAAGTTAAAATGTTTTCGATTATATTTAACGTTGTAACTTTAAATATATTTAGTACATTGTATAGTGTTAATATTCATCTGGGAACAATGTGGCTGATTTGCTCGGGAAGAGTATGTGAACAAATGAATCTGTGGTAACTCCTGTAAAAAGGTTTAGCTTATTTGTTCTGTAAATCTATCTAACATATTTTGATTTTTTATGTATTAATTTAAGATTAACAATGCCCGACCAACAGAGGAGAAACCAGGGAGACTATATACAGACATAACGAGCACAAATACCAACAGGTGTAAACAGTTACACAGGACAGGAAAGAAAAGGGCATTTCATATAAGTGACCGGGTAGCAGGAAAATACAAAAGGGAAACGGGTAAAAGTGGCCGGAAAAACCGAAGAAACAAAGGCCATAACATACATACAGCACAGACATAATACGTTACAATATATATATTTAACATATTACAATGTAGGCTGTCCGTTTACAATTACAGCAGTAATATGGGTGTCCCCCCTCAGGAATTGCTTCTGAGAAATGCTATATAATTGTCCCCCCCCAAAGTTGATAACAGATTTTCGCCCCTGGACGGGCAAGTGGAAAGGGATGGCAAGGTTCGCGACTGGTTGGTGTACGACGTCACAACAGACTCTTGTCTTGAAAAGCAACAAACTTATAATATGTACAAACTTAAAAATAGTATTTTGATATAAATGTTATGTTTATTGTTAATCTAAAAAGTGACTAATGGATTGCAGTTAACTTGCAGGTGTTAACTAAATAAATGAGACCTTCAGTGAGATGATTGGCTGTTTATATTTGTTATTTTCTATTCTAAACGCCTGCCACACCAGGTCAGATACAGTTGTAAGTCATTATGTTGATCTAGTCATAAATGAGATTGGTTAAGTTGGTTAATAACTCGACAGCACTTTAATGTGTATTCTGTACAAGTTCAAGAACCATTCTTATGCATTTTCTGAGTCATTCACCTTTATTTTAGGCACTAAAATACATTTTGGCTGGTAAAAAACCACTGTGGCAGGTAGATTTCAAAATCCACCTGCCACAGTGGCTGGTGGCCAAAAACGTTAACTTCAGGCCCTGGTCCCAACATGATAAAGGATACACCAACACGCAATTCAGCAAGTGTGATGTTCGGCTTTCAGAGGACAAGAACTGTTTTTGGGACATTCACAACCAATGAAAGTCAGTCATGAAAAGGAAAAAAAGAATGGAGAAGTTGCTAGAAAAAGCGTTTTATCTAATATTTTTTGTAAATAAATGACTTCATAAAAAAATATGACTAATGTGTGATTATTATTAATGTTATATACATTTATGAGTAAGCAATCAAACCTGCAAATAAACCCTTAGTTGTTCTGAATTGTTGTTCAGAAAATGTGAGTACAATTACAGAAATTCTGCTCCCAGCTAAGCCCAATGTTGCAATATTACAACATTTCTCTAAACTTATATAAACATTTTTTTTCTAAAAACTCTTTCATTTCTGCATTAAAGGCCTCCTACAACAACATCTGAAAGGTCAAATATTTTTTTTTTAGGTTTTTCTTTATTTGGGTCTTACAGGGTTAAAAGAAAACAGTCTGAATCTTGTGGAAATGTTAAATTAATTAAGGATAATGTAACACATACTATCTGGCATGAGCTATAACATAAATAAATAATAAACATATGCTTTTTTGGTTTTGTATTTTTCAGTGACTTTGAAAATGCATATCTCAGACTCTGATTATTGAATTCTGATCTAAAAAAACATCATCCTGGAAAACTACATTTGGAGCAAAACAAAAGAGCTTGAACATTGGAAACTTCTATTTTCGACCTAATATGGATTACTATGGGTCATAATTATGCTAATAATATTCCTGGAACTATAGGAAAAGAAAAACGATCGACTTTGGCTGATCGAAGTACAATATTATTGTATATTATCGCTATGGTTGCAATGTTTGCAACGCCATTAGCAGTCCTTTCAATTGCAAAAAAAAACTGTGTTTTAGCTATTGTAAAACGGAAAACGTTGTTATAAAGGGGATATTCTAATCTTTATGCACAATATAAGCATGTAGTATATTATTAAACGGACGTTTTTGAATTTTGCGATCTTGGTGTAGAGGTTGTAATGGTTGTATAGGGTACTGCAAGTATCCCTAGTGGTTGTAAAAGGGTACTGCAAAATCCGTCTGACAGCATAGCTGTCTAGTACGGGTAAAGGGGTGACGGGCCGGCAGAGTTCGGTACACGGGAGTAGACTGGTTCGTAGTTGGGGACGGGCAATGGTCGAGGCTGGTTCATTGCAGGATTGTACAGGGGGGTCAGGCAGGCTCAGGGTCAGGAAACGGAAATGGTCAAACACTGGGAACTGAGAAAACAAGGCAGGTAACACCGGACAGGAACATGAGGGAACAGAGACAAATGATCTGGCAACAGGTAACAGGAAATGCTGACATATAAAGCCCAGAGAATAATCAGTACATGGGGATCACCTGGTGGAAAGGGGTGGAGACCATGACAAGTCAGGGGAGAGAGATCAGGTTGTGACACTTTTAGTGTTAAATAATTATTAGTCAGGACCTTCAGGTCTTAGTGGCTGTTGATAAAAACCGATAGATTTGTGGGATGGTTGTGTACAGTACTTAACGCTGAGTAGTACACTGCTCTTCAGTGAGTGAAGAGCAGTGACATGATACGATTATGGTGTGTGTTTATCCTTTAACACCTTAAAATCACCAGGCTCAATCCGATGGTTGCCAGATGAGTACTGACAGGATGGCCTTGTCTCTGGAGAACTGAACTTTCATACATTTACTAGGATTCTATTGAATAAAATCATGAAGTATTCAAACTCCAACAGCACAGAAACACTTTTTAAAAAACATTCTTAGCAGATGCTGCCAGACTTTTAGTATTCATTTATGTATTTAACCTTTATTCTAGCAGGGGAACTCATGCTAAGACAAAAGGTCTCTTTACAGATGAACCCTATATGGACACAATTATTATACAATAGGATGTGTGGGAAGCACACCCCAAAAATAAAAACATCCACACATAATTGCTTGTCTTTGGAAATTGCAGATATCTTTAGACATAACCATCACTGAGGCCGTGTTTGATGGTTGGTAATTTTGTATGACAGCAATGAGGTAATGTATGGTTGTAACTCACATTATGTCTGTGCTTTAAAAACAAAAAGAGTGAAATACATACAGTGGGGAGAACAAGTATTTGATACACTGGCGATTTTGCAGGTTTTCCCACTTGTAAAGCATGTCTGTCATTTTTATCATAGGTACTCTTCAACTCTGAGTGACGGAATCTAAAACAAAAAAACAGAAAATCACTTTGAATGATTTTTTAAAAATCTGGTGGCCAACTACAAGAAATGTCTGACCTCTGTGATTGCCAACAAGGGTTTTGCCACCAAGAACTAAATCATGTTTTGCAGAGGAGTGGAGGAGAGTACAATTCAAATCAATTTAAAACTTATTTGAAGTGGGTTATTCTGGATTTTTTTATAATTATAAATGATAGACAGATCATGTCCTTGTCAGTAGGCCAACGTACAAAATCAGCAGGGGCTCAAATAATTACTTCCTTTACTGTATGCATCGTGGTGGACATTTTGCACTATTGAGGGCGCAACATGAAGCAATGGTCCGTGCGTGGCAAAATGCCTGAATCCGTAAATTTGGTGGAATGTAACCAAGGGCGGGTTATTTTCTAAGTTAGTGGACTTTACATATGGACGTAAAAACTTGTTGTTATTTATTATTTGTTCATGCACCAAACCCCAGAACTCAGGCACCTAACCCCAGAAGACTAGAGGCAGGCGAGGTAGTAGCATAAACCTTGTTACACTAATACCAAAACTAAGAAAAATAAACTACAAAAAGAAGTACAGTGAAATGACAGGGTTTAATATGCCAAACAAAGAGGTATTCACAGCATAACAGAAATATACAACATATAAAACTTTCCGGTGCCGCCTGACACTGGAACACAAAATAACACCCATGGGCTAATATACCTAGAAACAAAAGAACACTTCCCTAACTTACAGCGATAATGGCCCTACCTGCTCACTCTACCTAACATTTTTAAACCTTTCTAATACAAAGCAATGTGACAACTGCCCCTAAGCTAACAACTAGTGAAGCTAAACAAAAATGTACACAACAAACATGTATGTATACCCATGGGCAGCTCACCTAAACCTTATTCCCCTACTGCACATACACAAAATCATCATCCACATAGTAAACCTCCACAATGAAACACAAGGGAAAAGGCTCTGCCTCAATGACATCTGCTGAGTATCAGATATAGTTCTCTGACTGGCTGAAAACAGCAACGAATGGTGGGAAATCTGGCACCCAATCACCTGCTTGCACCAGTAGGCAATTAAAACACATTTATTATTTTTAACACTCAGTTATTTTTGGAGGGTCTTATAAAACTATTTTTTCTTTATCTTTTTGGCAGTTCTTAAACTGTGTTGTTACCCTTCTTGTTGTGTTCATAGACTAAAGTTATATATATTCAATGCTTTTAGTGAGAAAATAAAGCTAGAGAGACATTGCTGGAGCTAAACTCAGACATGCTTGCTGTCTTCATTTAAAGTTGAAGTTAGGGGTCTGTGTGTATGTTTTTCCTTTTTTTGCTTTCTGTATTTTGTATCCTTTCTCTCTGCATTCTGTATGTTCAGTCTCTGTCTTTGTCTTTTTTTGTTGCCTATTTCCGTTTTAGTTCGCAATTGATGCAAAAATGCTTGTCCCTTCTATGGTACATCCTTCCAATTCAATTCCTTTGTGGAAATATCCAGGCCCGGAATAGCCCAAACAAAAGATCCAGTGTTTTCTCTCGTTTCAGAAAGCTTCAAGCAGATGTAGTTTTCCTACATGAGACTCATGTATTAAAGACCACCCGAGTCTACAGAATTCTAGGTTTAGTCAGGTTTTCCATTTCCACTTCAACTCCAAAGCCAGATGGTTTGTTATTCTGATATGTTAAATAAGACATTTTTATTTTATTATATATTTCGGACAGTAGTGGGAGGTATTTGATTTTAACAGGCTCCACCTGGCACACCCCTGTAGTATTGGTCAATGTATACGCTCCTAATTTTGATGATGTGGAATTTGCCAATCGGCTGTTGGGGAAAATCCCCTTGCTTAACACTCACCGACGGATATTTGCGGGAGACCTGAACTGCGTTATTGATCCAACTCTGGTCCGCTCCAGAACTATGTGCTTTATGACTCAGATAGGGTATACTGATCCAAGGGGGTCTCAATAATCTACGGGTTTTGGGTGAACTCTATCTTTTCACATGTATATCACTGTTTATCTTTAATTGACAACAATAAACCAAAAAAATAATAGGTTTAACCATATTGTCGGTCAGAGCCGCAAAGTCCATGAGCAATGCAAGACCCAACCACATCTGAAACAGACATGTTGTGCTGTTTGGTGATGGGTTTGGCATGCTTAGTGTATATTGTTTAATGTTTCTCTGTAGAGGAACAAAGGCACTTAGACTACAGTACATGGAATCGGAGAACCTGGCTGTACTCTTTATGGCAACTCGGTGATCTCGATGTCTAGCTTGTAGTGAGATGGATGGGTGAGGAAGGAAGGACAAAGTCAGAGGCAGCAGCCCAAAGTGTATTATCGTCTCAGTCTGAAACCAATAAGATTCAATAACAGTACACACTTGTATTTAAATAACTAAACTTGCGACGCAGCGCAGAAATGTCAAAAAGACAGAATAAATCCAGAAGATGGTACGCTGAACATCAACAAGGCAAAAACACTCTCACAGAGTACAACACCCAGAGTTCTGGGTCCAAAAAAATACATTACTTGTTTGCAGTTTGTGAAGATTATTAAAATTGGGCCTACCATACAGTCTTTGATTGAATTACTAAGGCACAGACAGACACAGACTGTTGCGTCAGCAAAAATGACAACAACATCACTGAGGCCCTTATAAAAAACACACATTAACCAGATATTCCAATTTGTTCTCAGGGATGGCATCAATAAGAAAATGGTTTAACGACACTTTCAGATGTCACCACACCACACACATTACTCAATAACACCTTGTGGTATGGTACTTTAATTGCCGACACGTGCCAACTGAAAAAAAAACCTGATGTAACCTGCCTTACAAGAAATTAACAACTACAACTAACAATATCTGATTTCCAAGAGCAATAAATAAAATAAAACTCAAAGAAGAGCAAGATGCCGAAAGCTCCATCCCTAAAATTGTTCGACTCTCACCGGTTCTCTCATTAAAACCCATTCTCCTTCTCTTGCTGCCTTCAAATTGCCTCCGCCAGCCCCATACTGGGTTGGGGCAGAAGGGTCAACCAGATTATCTCCTAATCCTCGTTAATCTATCCTTGCATCAGTGTGGGATTACGGGCCGTTGTAATTGAAGGAGCTGCCGCCTTAATCAAAACGAGATAGGAAGGCTCACGCTGGCTGAGGGTTGAAAAAAATCTGTGAAAGGAGAAAAGGGACAAATGATTCTGGACTTACATGGGAGAGCATGTTTCTGTGCAGGCGGTTATGTGTGTGGTGGTTTGGGGCTTTGGACAAGGTCAGTGACCTCAAGCTGAGAGGACATTCATCAACGAGAGAAGATGGCTTGACCTCTGCCTGCCAACCGGACTAATCTCTCTTAGAGAAGCTCCCGCAATAAAAGATGATAGTTGGAGAGATGGAAGTGCGCGTGTTTGAGCGAAAAAGAGTGTCTGTGTGTTAGTGTTTGTGTGTATTCTGTCTCTCTTTGTATGTGTTCACAAGCAATAGCACGCCTTCCATTTCTTCACTTTGCCCTCTGTCAGTGCTGTCAGTCAGAGGTCTGAGGTCAGTGGCTCCTCATGTGTGGACATTGTGTTGATTAGACATCTATTAGTGCTCTGTCAGATTAGCGGATTTAGCCTGTGGCCAAGGTCATGTAGAAGCTGGCCAGTGCTGGATGCAGGAAAAGTTTGACTCTTTGAAGCTCCCATAATCTCCACACAAGCTTCGTTCCCGCCTGGGAAGTAAGGTTGTTTGCTATAACTTTATTTTCTGCAATATATAAAATGATAATTTTCCTCAGAAGGAAATGGTACCTTTTCTTTGAGCTCATTCACTCAGAGTTGTTCATTCTTAGCTGCATTGTTCGCACAACTGTGACATCCAGGTAATTGCAGTGAATTCTATGATTGATTGAGAAGGAATAACAGTATAGTCCTTTACATTTGCAGTTAGTGGTACAAGTCTTTAGCCGCAATTAAAGTGCATGAAATACTTGGGTAATTTGACCTATTCAAAAGAAAATGTAGTCGGTACTTCACATTTTCCGACCATTTGCTCAATTTACATTTCAAGAACAATGTATGAGCAGTGTGGACGGGAACGGGAATGAAGGAATCAACAATGATGGGATGAATCATGAGTCTATTTCCATTGTATACAGCTGGCCTTTTGTGACCGAATCGACCCAATTAAACGGTGCGAATGTCATTCTTGTGAATGGATTACCCCCTCAATCTGCCTGACCTATAACGCGTCCCCCCTGCCATTCTGAACGGTGGCCTGGTTGACCTTTCCTACTATGCCACATCCCCCTTTTCATTTTTATCTCTCACACGGGGCGATAATGCCTCTTCTCCCCTTCACTCAGGTTGTAAATAAAACAGATTTTTTTTTATATCGGGAAGGCGGGATGAGAAAGACAGCAGCATAATCAGGGAGGGACAGACGAACGCAGAGGGAGTACGGGATGGTGAGTCAAGCTAATATTTGAGAGAAACGTTGTAGCTAAGATCTCTTTGGCTGAGGCTATAAAGAATAACTGTTAGGTTTCAACGCATATTCATAATCTTTAAAGGTTTGATGTTCAATTGTAACAAATACACATATACAAACATGCAATACAGTAAATATACAGTGCCTCCGTAATATATTCACCTCACTTTGTAATGTTACAGCCTTATTCCAATGGTTGTAATTAATCCCCCCCCCATAATGACAAATTAAAAAAAGTCTGTTTTATAGATTTGCACAAAATGATGAACATTGTTATAACAGATCAGAGAGTCTGAGAGTCCTTCGGGTGCCTTTTGGCAAACTACAGAGGCTGCCATGTGCCTTTTACTGAGAAATTGCCTTGGACATCATGGCTTTTTTTGTGCTCTGATATGCACTGACAACAGTGGGACCTTATACAGACAGGTATCTTTCCAAATCGCTGTCTAATCAAGTTGTAGAAACATCTCAAGGATGATCAGTGGAAACAGTATCCACATGAGCTCAATTTTCAGTGTCAGGCTGTGAATACTTATGTACATTGGATTTTGTATTAATTTTTTAATAGATTTGCAACGATTAAAAAAACATTTTTCACATTATCATTGAGGTTGTCATGAAATGGCTTTGAACAGGCAGGTAATGGACACAGGCGCAGAGAGTCGCTGATATTCAAATGTTTATTAAGTCCAGGACAGGCGAGACAGGGCACTGGTACAGGGAACTTCACAACACTTGAACAGAAAAACAAAACCAAAGGACAAACTGAGGATTATGCCTTTAACAGCGACTGTAGTAAACTTAACACATGGAGCAGAACCTCCACCATGTAAACCGGCCTGCCGTACAACGAAACACCACAAACGTATATCCCAAATAACCCCCCAACCTCAATGAAACAACGAACAAGCACACACAAACGTATTAACCAAGAACAAGCAGACATATACATTATAACCAAAAAAGCCAATGTAGAACCAGCGACACATACTTTGAACAATGACCTGATAATGACAGACAGAAAACCACTGAACTAAATACAAGCACTAACGAGGAACTGGACCAAGGTGTGGGAGAAACACAGGTGTAGAGAATGTCACTTGATGAAGGCGGAGTGCCGACTCCGGCATAGAGGAGGACAGAGGCAGTTTTCTTACAGAGGTATTTTCTGTAGAATTGTTTTAATCCTGTTTGTAATATGGCATAAAGAAAGGTTTATCATGTAGCCTTACTGATTAAACATGCTTTAAGATATGAGTTTGTAAGTGTGCATAGACACATCCACAATAATATGTTACTGCTCCCTGTAACACCCTGGCAGAAACATTGACCTACCACTGTCATAAATCACCCTCCCACAATTTCTACCAACTTTTTTACTCTTGACTAAAATAAGTTGTTATTATTGATATAGGAATCAATCCTTCTGATCCTTTTGGGTGAAAAATATTTTCAGGGAAGCCGAGAGATGCTGACAGAGATGCAGAAAAAGACAAATGGGAAGAGAGCGCGATGTGGTTTGTAGTTTTTCCTTCCCTGATACATCTCTACATTTCCTCCTACCATTTCCTCCTACCATCGCTGCTGCCCCAAACAAGAAACTCAGTGGAAAGGCATGAAATACTGTGTGCCGGGGTTTGGCCTCTTCGTAACCTTCTCCTAAAGCCATTCATCTCACCCTCCTGTCTTAATAGGGGCCAGTGGATCTCCTTGACTGAATTCCTACTGTCCTTAACTGATTTGGGGTTGGGGGATGTTGGGGGGTGCTTGGCTTGCTATACTGTGTATTCCTCATGCTGAGGTCAACAAAGTATATATTTTTAGTTTGACAAAAATAGTTTGACACTTTCCATGAACATTTTGTAATCCCCAATGTTCTCAAATTTGTATTATGACTAGAAAATGAAATCAACTAATTACCAGATACTAATTACCAGCATTCTTGAAATAAAGCCTCATTTTGAACCCTGTTGTTGCCTTTTCTCAGTAGGAGGAAATATTCTTCATGCACCGATTAACACTAGAAGCGCAGAGGCACTGACACCCACCTCTTTTACGGTTTTGGGTCATTTGACCCATGCATGTTTTAAATGGGAGAATGTTGCTGACACAATGACACACAATGACCAGCAGATGGCGCATCTTGTTCATCTTTGTGTCAGAAGGGCCTGGCTGTTGTAAAATCATGGTGGCGACTGTAGTGAAACCAAAATATTGAAACCTCCTGGCAAATAAATATAGATGGTCTAAAAGTTCCCACTATTATTTAATAAGTGCACATAGATTTAGGTCTTTATGGTAACATATTACCACACTAGTTATTTTAAATTAAAGAAAATTAATCTCGAAATAATAACAAACATATTGACAGAAAAGACAATTAGTTACAAATTTGTTTGGGAAGTAATGTACCGTCCCCAACACATAAATCTGGCAGTTTGTCAGTGAGGGCTGATCTGCACACCTGGTAGTTGTGCCAATGGTGCACCAAATATTAGGTTAGTAAAAAAGTATTTTGATTAAATTCCTCTAATACAAAACTATGCTTGTATTCCTGTGTTAATTGCGACATGTTTATTGGGTAGTCAAGTGGAGAATAAAATCAATTTAGTTCCATCACAGGCAAACAGCCACACAACAAACATGCACAAACGATATGCACATATATTTAGGCCTTTATGGTGCCATATTACCACACATATATTTTTTTATTTAAGAAACATATTTTGACATATTGGAGACATGATTGAGTTAACATGAATGACATGAATTATATGAATAAGTTCCCGTCGCTTCGGTCTAATGTGTGTGTGTGGGACAAAGCGCAGCCAAAGAATAAAGAAAAAACAATATTGAAAACATTTAAAATAAAACTGAAAATTTCTTTTATTCATATTGTGTTATTCAAATTATTCACGGTTAGAACACTTTCAACACACTGTGTGGTAATGTCGTGCTATAAAATAAACTAAATCTTTTTTCTTTCACTGTTGAAATATGCAACCGTATATCACAACAATTACGTTCCCTGGGAACTATTGTCGACCCTCTGCCAACAGCTCGATAGGCAAGTGCTGAACCCACTGTACCACCCTGGGCACTTCTAACTGTGGCAAAACACAACTTACAGTGGAAAAACGCAGTACGCGCTCTAAGTTTCCTAATGTTAGGCTTAGGGTTAAGGTTAGGGCTAGTTTCGTAATGTTAGGGTTCAAGTTAGGGCTAGTTTTGTCATGTTAGGAATAGGATTTGGGTTAAAATCCTGTGAACAATTGTAAGAACCGCGATTACATTGCATAACGACTTGACGTAAAACCGCGACCTTGGCGTAGGGCGCCCGGCTGCTGAGCCGTATGCAGTGGTTCAATTCCACACGCTATTTTTTTACATAAATGCATGGTAGATATGTTCACTAGTAACGTAATTGTGTGTTCCTTCAATGGTTCCCAGGGAACGTAATTCTAGTGATATTGGGCTTGAAATATGTTATGTTATTATTGCGAGAGAAAACAACACATTGTTTTGTGACAGAGCATTCACACCATCATTAGAAACATTCACCCCGTCTGTGTTGCAAAGCAAGTTTAAAATGTACTAATGTGAATCACTACAGGAGATAAGAAACGAGAAAGCAAACCTAAACGACACTGTGTTTTCGTTAGTCTGCCTGTATAGCTGCTGCCACTTGGAAGTGAAGCTGCATCAGATGACACGAACGTTAACGTTACAGAATGAACAGAAAATAGAAAATATTGATGAAAAAACAATTGTCAATTAATAAAACACTGATATAATAGATTTTTTTATATAGCCTGTGGTTAAAATTCTTGTAACTGTCAAAGCTCCCTCTGACGGGGTGATAGCTCCACCGGTGGTCGGCCTCCCCCTGCACACACTGTTCAGTCTCGTCATCACCACACCTGGTGTCTATCTTCTCATTAAAGAAGTATTTAAGTTCCCTGCGTTTGGTTTTATCTTTGTGTGGTATTGTTCCATGGTATGTGTCATTGTTGTTATCAACTCTGTTGAAGTGTCACCTCCTTTGTTTCTCGTTGTTACGAGGAGTAGTGTCTTAATATATGCGCTGTGCCGTACCTTCCTTATTTTGTAATATAGCGTATAATACGCTTGTTCTGTGGACTTAATACAAAGAAGATTAAACATCCACTAACGGAATCTGTTCCCCGTGTCTGGCTTCCATCGTTGCGTGCACCTGCTACATCGTGACAGTAACCAAAAAATACTTTGCTTCAATTTTTTCATGGATTTCAAAGAACTATATAGCCTAACCGACCGTGCGTCTCTAAAATAAGCGATTATACAATTGATAATAGTTGATAAAAATTAACACTTCATTGTCTAAGGTACCGGTACCGGTTAACATCCCATGTAAGCTACTGGTAAAGATCACACCATAAAGCCTGTCTGAATGGGGCATTTATAGACATTCCCGGTGGCATATCTCAGGGATGCTTCAGCCTACGGACTCGTGAATTGTTGGCATTTGACAGGAAGCTCTGCCCGAATACAACAAGCTTTGGTTGGGGACAATCGGATAATCATAGCCATTTGGAGGCGCATTCTAGGGGTGCACGATATATCGAGTCAATACCTTTATTGCGATATCACATTGCGCAATATCACTTTCGAAAAATGTCGCAAAAAGTGCAATATTTATTTAGACATTTATTTTGTGGAGAGATGCGTCCATTGACTTTGTGGCTTAGTTGTGTCCGATTTAAGAGCCCGCTTGAAAACTAGATATAATGATCATGTTTGATTGCCCTGTCACATGCAAGTGTGAGCGAACGGGTCCACTAAACGAACTGACCCTATGGAAAATGTGACGTATGTGTGAACTCCAACAACGTAAGTGAAGAGAAATAGAGACAACCGGACAAAGAGAGAAAAAGTGAGTTAGAGAAGCGAAAGAAAAGAAAAAAGATGAGTGTGGCTCAGGGAGACAAGGAAGTAACAGAGATGGAAGAGGAAACAATAGTGGAAAAACTGCATGCCTCATCTGTAGCTTGGAAATACTGATGTCGCTCAAGCTGTAGCACTCCGCAAAACTTGTGGTATGGTGATAAACCGGACAAGAGGAAATACAACAAACCTATTTTCCCATCTTAAAAACCACCACAAGCCACTATATGATCAGTGCAAACGCCAAAATCCTGTCGCAGGTAAACCATCAGGGCTAGTCATACAAACATCGCTAGCGAGTGCTTTGGGTACTTAAGTACGATACGAGCTTGAAGAAACATAAAGAAATCACTAATGCTAGCACATACAGTTTGGCTAAAGATATGATGCCAATTTACACAGTAGAAAAAAAAGGCTTCGGGGAGCTTCTAAATAAACTGGACAAGCGGTATCAAATCCCATCCCGCACCTATTTCTCACAAGTAGCTATCCCGCAGCTTTATGAACAGTGCAGAAAGGCGGTGAAGGCAGAGCTCAGAAGCGGCAGATAAAATATTTTCCATACACGACGGACCTGTGGTCCAGTCGCACTACAGAGCCCTATGTAAACTCACTGTGCATTACATAACGCCCGAGTACGAACTCGTCAGCAAATGCCTCCAGACTTCCTACTTTCCCGGGGACCACCGTTGGCCTAATCGACGCCCTGGAGTCATGGGAGTTGCATCCGCAGCATCAGGTGTCTATAACGACTAAAAACGGGAGCAATGTAAATAAGGCTGCAGAACTGAACGAATGGCCGAGGCTACAATGCTTCGGGCACCTGTTACACAAAGCTGTTGGTAACTATATTTTGAATTTTCATAAAATGTATTCAGGGATATCATTCTGTTAGTGTAACCTGAAATAATATTGTATTAATAGTTTCTGAACAGACACAATAATATATTTATTTTATACAACGATGGGAGGGATTCTAGAACCCATCAATACAATGGGTTTTTAATAAAACTTTAACACTTTTTTTTGCTATAACAGAGTTTTAACAGTTTGTTTTAACAGAGATACAAAGTGCTAAAACTTTAACACTTTTTTTTGCTATAACAGAGTTTTAACAGTTTGTTTTAACAGAGATACAAAGTGCTACTGTACATGTATTATGCCTTGTGTGACTACATAATGTTTATAAATAATTAATAACTTTATCTTTCTTTAAAAAAAACGCAATCAAAGATGATGTTCGCATTTACAAGGCTACAAAGTGTGCAAAAAGTTAGTGGGACACTTTTCTGACAGTTGGAAAAAGAGAAGAGCTTTGACAGAGGCACAGAAGGAGCTCAACCTTCCAGATCATGCACTTGTCACAGAATGCCAAACCAGATGGGGTTCCAAGCAGCACATGATTGAAACGGTGCTGGAGCAGCAGAAGGCGGTGGCTCAGGTTCTCTCAAACGACAAGAACAACAGGCACTTGGTTCCAACATGGCAGGACATTGATGTCCTTGAATCCATTAACAAGGCCCTTTCTCCACTGCAGAACTTCACCGATGCCATTTCGGGCGAGACTTACGTCAGCGTATCTTCTGTAAAGCCAGTCCTTCATCTTCTGAACACTCAAATTCTTATTAGAGACGAAGAGGACACCACGCTTACCCATTCCATCAAATTGAAGGTCCTCCAGTACCTGAATAAAAAGTGGGATCAGTCCACAGAAGACCTGCTGGACATGGCGTCGTTCATGGATCCAAGGTTCAAAACCAGGTGCGTCAGTGAGCAGAGCATCTCCATTCTCAAGGCCAGGGTACAGTCAGAGATGAATGAAATTGCATGAAAGGTACATTTTTGGAGAATAATATAGATTTTTGAAAGTACAAATTAAGAGCTGCGTAGATATAAAAATAAAAAAAATCATATAATTACAAATTTACTGGGCCAAATTATGTACTATAAATACTTTTTTTTAATCTGTGATCAGGCATCCCAGGATCAGACAGTCCCAGCCCCACCTCCAACAAAAAAGGCCTGCTGAAGTCTGCTGAAGAGCAGCAGCAGCACCACACCAGCTGTACAGATTCTGGAAGAAGCAATCACAGCTGAGCTCCACAGCTACCTCCTCAGCCCTTCCATTGACAGCGAGGATGATCCCCTGGCCTGGTGGAAGTGTCAGCAATTGAGCTATCCCCCTCTGAGCAAGCTGGCCAGGAAATATCTGTGTACCCCTGCAACCAGCTCCCCCTCAGAGAGAATATTTAGTACAGGGGGAAACTTAGTGACAGCCCACCGCTCACGGCCTAAACCAGCTATGGGTGACATGCTAGTTTTTTTTACTTGTAATGCCCCATGTTCTATAAAGGCTACACCTGTGTTGATGGCCCTGTTTCTGATAAAAACATTTTATTACTTTTTTTATACTATACAACCAGTACAACAAGTCCTGTTTTGTAGACATGCACTTTATTTATTGTTTTAACACTGGAAGCGCCAGAGCTGTTTTCACTCCTTTAATCGCCAGAGCCCCACGCCCGCTGGCGTCATTAACATACGAATCATCCCAATTAGCACCTACATTCTCATCCGCAGCTTCACCATCCATTCACTGTGTAACCTGCCATCCATCTACAGCATCAGATCATCTACTGTGTTATCATCCTGAATTAAATGAATTACGATGAATTATGAGGTAAAACATTTTACTAAAATAGTATTCATTGTCTTATGTAACCTTAAAATACAAAAATAAAACCATGGATTTAAAATGCACAGGCTATAACATTTAAATTTAAAAAAATCGAATAAATGAAAATCCATCAAACTGTATGTCCTATTTTGATGTAGTGCTAAAACATTTTAGATCACAAGCGACGTGCAATCAAATGATTTGCGCATGATTGGCCGATAAACGAATGGGTTTATATTTATTTCTCCGGTCCAGTCGCACAGTTTCAGTTGTTTGTGTCCTGAGCAGGAACTGGTTGCACTACGCACAGTGTTCATTAGTCTTGTTATGAGCTCACATGAGACAGCAACAGACTAACCGGTTGCACTGTGCACAGTGTTCATTAGTCTTGTTACGAGTGCACATGAGACAGCAGCAAACTAACACGGTCGCACTACGCACAGTGTTCATATAGATTGGACCAAAACGAGTCCAGTTTTATATAGAACGGACCAAAACGGGTCCAGTTTATATAGAAAGGACCAAAACGTGTAAAGTTTCATGCTCTTTCTGCCGTATGCGCCCCTGATTTACAAAAGCGCAATAAAGGCTTTGAGTTCATCAACAGACTTTAGTAGTTTATAGTATATATTTGTTTAATTTCGATACAAAACGATAAATTGTTCAAGTCTCTTGAAGGCTATATCAAGACACTGATAATTATTGAGTGCAATAGGCGTATGACACATGTAACTAATAAATAATAAAAAAATAAATGAATGGGCTGCATACATAGCCTAAATGTAATTGGATGAATTCATTCTGTTTATTTAGTGAAACATATATTTTTTTTTAAACTTACCTCTTTTTTCTAGTTCATTCAAATTCAACCAAGCCAATCTATCTATTGTGTGTGTGTATCTCTCAGTCTATTGTCTGCGTATGGCCCATTCAACCTTTGACGTCATAAGCCCAGTGAGGTGTGATCGGTGTCTGGGTACCGCAATTAGCCCCTCTTGGGTACCAACGCCCAGCGGCGTGGGCTTTTGGCGACAGGAGAGCAGTTTAGGTATCAAAAAACATGTAAATAGTAGTTTTATATAGTGTTCGGTTTGCGATTTTGCAATTCTGAAAACGGGACACGGTAAAATGCACGTATTTAGGAAAAGTCATGGAAGGACAAGTCTGTAGCTTTTCAACATTATATATTTATTTTAATTACTAACCGCTGTGCCCGCGCTGTTGGCGCTCCTAGTGTTAAACTGTACAACCAGTACAACATGTCCTGTTTTATAGACATGCACTTTATTTATTGTTTAAAGTATACAACCAGTAGAACATGTCCTGTTTTATAGACATGCACTTTATTTATTGTTTTATACTGTACAACCAGTACAACATGTCCTGTTTTATAGACATGCACTTTATTTATTCATCTTGTACGAGTCCAGTTTGACTGTTAGTTGAAATAAACCATTGTGTTGTAAGAACTTGATTTTGTTTGGATATATTAATCTATTTTACATATAAACATATGTAAAAACACAAAAGATAAGAATATCGAAACTAATATCGATATCGCAATATTCATGATCAATATCAAGAAAACACTAACTCTATAAGAAGCCATTTCCCACAGTAAAGTCTGTTAGCGTTGGAAAGGTATTTTCACAATATGTCATTCATGTGACGCACACATGGTGAGAAATGTATGTTATACATGAGTAAGTCAGTTGGCTTAAAACCAACAACAATCGTGGAAATAGAACAGAAAACAGTGCAACGCTGAAGCACAATTAGAGATTCGAAGGTTGTGTAATTCTTCTAAACAGCATGCTAACATGTAAAAATACCACACAAAGACACAGCCATGGAGGAGTTCTGAGGGCATTTAAGAACATAAATATTTGGTTCCGTGCAAATCAGTCTTGTTTTTCTAATGGTTGAGTGATTTCCCGGACCCAGTATAAAGATGGGAGACTTGGGATTTGGTGGAGGGCATCTGAGGGCTGGCTGATTGCATTGTTTCCCTCGATCGCTTTTTCAATAATTTAGATTTATAGAAAATAATTCTTAGAGTTATAATCAGTCTACAAATATATATATAACGTAGAACACGAACGAGCAGGAAAACATGTTCTGTTTTTGCTCGATTTCTACATTGTATGTTGAAAAATTGCACAAGTCAATATCTCAAAAAAAAATTACAAGTCCTTTTAGCAGTTTCCTGTGATTGATCAACACAGGCATGTTGGAGAAATTTCGAATCCTCACTCTAGCTGAAGCAAAGCGGAATGGTATGGAAAGGTTTTAACTGACAAATGAGGAATTTCAAGCGTTCACCGGCTTGCTTCATGTTAGAGGAATTACTGGAGGCAAAAGCATGCATCTTGAATACTATCAGTCTCCTGATTTGGACAACTTGATTATCAAAGACACAATGTCTAGACCAGTGGTGAAACCACCAGGGTGGCAAAAAAACATACCTGCCAACCCACTCGTCAAAACTGTCTTATATAATATATTCAGATTTAATTTATGGAATGAAAATATATATTTTTTCTAATTAAGTTGTAAATCTCTATGGTAACTTATTACAATCTTTGAGTCCCCCTACGCCATAAAATGGTTGAATCCAGATGGTAGGATTCCAGTCAGCATGCTGCTCTGTGTCTCCCAGTGAAAACACTCGGCATCGTCCACATTCATGAATAGCGACTGATCGGCCACGTACAGGATCATATAGACATTTTAGAGAAATAAACATATACAAAGACTGGTAAAACTGAATACACACACAGCTACTAAATACTATGTAACCTAAAAGTTGGTGATAAGAATGCAATACACGTTCGACTCAATGAGGCAAAACGTGTGCATCTCGCATTCAATGTCAAATCTCTTGTTGTAACTTTATTTTCGTAAATTATTATATAATGACACAAAATTAGATGACCATAAGACAATATACCAACTTTGACAATGTGGTGGAGGTGGTGCTCAATTATTAATATTTTGAAGATTGGTTTCCCTTTACAGAGACAATATAGTATACAGTAAGGAACCCCTTCACACTCAAAGATGTTGCATCCTGTAACGACTTAAGGGTTAACTCTGAACACATACATCAAAGTTTATTAGCAATACATTACTCCGTCCATTTTCAGTAGCTGGATTTGTAAAAAGTAAGTGGACATAACCAACAATAGAACGATATGCCACCCTTGAATTTCAACGTGCCACCATTCTGCCTGTCGATTTAATACCCAATTGAATAGCAATATTAAGCTATTTCTAGATCTATTTATATTTCAAATAGTTCATTCCTCGATTCTAAGCCTTCTAATTGTGTAGAATTTGAAAAAATTATATTTGAATTAACTACATTTTCAACTTTATATTACATCTTGTTATAATGTTTTTTTTCTTGATTTTTTTACTGTGCATTGAGAAGCACAATGAAGTGTCTTATACACACAGAGAAAATAAAACTTAAACAAAATAAATAAAACATGTGGAAATAGAACAAAAAACCGCGCTATGATAGGCTGAACAGTACCACACAAAGACATGGCTTGAAAGTTCATATCATCACTCCTCTTCACATGTATTCAAACCGAATAGAATTTGAATAAACGCTTAGAAAATTTTCTTTTATGTGTCATGGTGGCAACTTGTTGTGGCAAATTAACTGTGATTAGGCTACGGTTTGCTTTGCATGTGGATTGAGCAGGGTTTCCCTTGATCGTATCTTCTCATGTTACTTGAAGCACACTAACTATTTTAAATTAAACCCAAGTAGCCTATAAAAACAGCGTATTTCAACAGTAGAACGTTGCTTCGGCTACATCAAAATTAATTTGGCTTAAAGTGATCAATGTAATTCAATCAAGAAATCTAACTGACTATATAATAAAAAAATAAAAAAAAGCATAGAGCAATTGTCTACTTTATATAGAAGGTTGTTATTATTTTTTTAACTTGACACTTTGACAGTGAAGCGTACATAAGTTTGTACCATAGATTTCACAGAAGCGTCATGACGATATTCCAGTCAGGAAATTGCGCAATGACTAAAGTTAACTCAATATTGTCTACAACATGTAGCCTAATATTGCTAATATTGCTTATGTATCAACTATTATCAATTGTCTATTGTTTCAGTAGGCCAAGAAAAGCTAAATATGTTGTGCTCTGAAAGATAGCCTAAATATGTTTGTTTGCTTCTGGGTCAAATGACACACTTCCAGCGCTTCTAGTGTTAACTAAGAAAAGGTGACCACTCACAGGTGAAGTGAATAACGTTGACCATCTTTTAATGTCAAAGTCTGGGTAAATTGGATGGTTATTTGACAATCAGTACTTATAGTCAATAACCTGAGCGACAGCAAGGCTTCTGGGGTGCTCCCACTCAGCAGCGATGTCCCAAATTAAGAGATTTGACACAAGCGCAAAATGTAACTATAACAGAAAAAAAAAGACAAGAAACAAACAAATGTAACAAAGGCTTGATGTCAAACAAAGACAGACAAGACACACTGGGAAAGGAGAAACTTTTTGGGGAAAAGGTGAAGTCAATAAAGTAATGAAACAAGTGTCCATGCGCCAAACAGACAAGGGAGAGCCCTGACGTCACTGTAACCGCCCTCTAAGGTGCGGCTCCAGCTGCTAGAATCTGATAATCAAGAGTGGGAGGGGGGATATTCCAACGGCGGCAGACGCAAATCAGGGAGCACCTGAGAAGCCCACTCTTCTTTACAGTACTGCCCTGATGTTACCTGATGTTAAGGCTGTGTGTTAGAAGAGTGATTGTTGAGAAATGAAATTGATCATATCATGGAGATATGGGTCGCCTCTCACTAGCATGCTGTTTTCCTTGTCCTTTTTGGTCCTTACCCCCTTCTTCGCACTCTTCCTCCACATATTCCTCATACCTCCCCCCCACAACTAGATATGAATATAAAAAATAAAAGAAAAAACATGTTTGTTCAGAACCGAAAGTAAAAAGCAAAAAAATCCTTGACACACTGCAGCCATTGTCATAATCGTAACAATGTAAGCCAAACAAAAGGGTAGATAACAATGTGACCTCTCATTTGGAGTTTTGTGGTTGTGTACACTTTTATCTCTTTTAAACTTATAATTTATCCTGTCAGGAGCAAAGCACATTTCTAACAGAATATTCATGGAAACATTTCTGTTGAATGCGTTCATTATAGGTAGGTACCTACAGTGCAATTTCAATGATAGCATACATTAAATGAAAATAAATCACAAAAATGCTTTTTACCACCCTAGAAATCACATTGCTCTCGACCGTGCCTCCTTAAAACACACTGCCCTCTTCCATTAAACACCTGTTTTAACAAGCTCCCACAACCAATTGACAGGAGATCTCTTCTTCCTACTTGGTTTCTACAGCTGAGGCCTGACTTTACACATCATGTTTTTTACTTGACTTTTTGGGGGAAAAGTAAAATAACAGCATAAACTGAATTCACTTACTGGTACAACAATAGGTTGCAAGCAAACCGATTACCTTAAATAGATGTGATGGTTTTAGAAAAAAACTGCCTTTTTACAATGCTCCAGAGTCAAGCTAACTAATTGTCAAACCAACCCAACTCTAATGGCTTGGTAAACATTTAACCAGTGATGGATACACACCTACATTGGTTATTTTTAGTGCAGTATTTTTTCAAGGATAATGTGTAAAAATAAAAAATTATGTGTACTTGACTAACACTATAAGACCATCCAAACTGACAAAAACACACTGGCCAAACTCTACACATATTTATACTCACACACTGTCTTGTCCCGGGAAGAGCCTTGCTTCTACTTCCTACTCCGGCCTCCTGCCCATGATTTATCCTACACTAAAGGAATTGTTATGCAAAGCGCTTATTAAACCTACGAAAGGGAGGATCAATAAAGCATTATTTATGGCTACAGCTTAAGAAAATCTAGTGGGGGAGAGACAACGGACAAGATCTTGTGTGATTTAGAACCTCCCTAGGTCAAAATTAATTTACTGATGTGGATGTGAGAAACACCGGACACGGATAAAGCGCCAGGATGGATTGTAATGAATCAACTAAGAGTTTGCTTGTAACTATAAATATAAAACATACCATAAAATGCTTTCATTGGGACACATGAATTATAACGACAATCCAAACATGAGGTACACAATGCTATATAAGAAGATCACCATAGACATATAACAACAGGAAGGTATACACACAAAAGTTAATTCATTAGTAATGTCCTTGTTGTTCAAAGAAAAGCAATTGTTTTGTGTATAAAAATTTCATCAACTTGATGAGATGTACAGTGTAGACATTGTTCGTGTTGTATATGACTATTGTATCTGGAAATGGCAGATTTTCCATGGAATATCTACATAGGAGTACAGAGGCCCATTATCAGCAGTCTTGTGTCCCAAGGGATTTAGAAATGCTCCTAGATATGCATGCTTTAAGAAATGCTCCTGGATATGCATGCTTATAGAAATGCTCCTAGATTTGCATGCTTATAGAAATGCTCCTGGATATGCAAGCTTTTAGCAATGCTCCTAGATATGCATGCTTTTAGAAATGCTCCTAGATATGCATGCTTTTAGAAATGCTCCTAGATATGCATGCTTTTAGAAATGCTCCTGGATATGCATGCTTTTAGAAATGCTCCTAGATATGCATGCTTTTAGAAATGCTCCTAGATATGCATGCTTTTAGAAATGCTCCTAGATATGCATGCTTTTAGAAATGCTCTTGGACATGCATACTTATAGAAATGCTCCTAGACATGCATGCTTTATCCCCCAGTATTATTTTTCTGTTAAAATAACCAATGGAAGAGCAGATTCACATATATTTTGCCCACAATTATTTTATCTGTAAATATGTGTGTCAGCAGATGACGCATAAACAAATAAAACCAGAAAGTTAAAGCCTTGCAAATGAATATAGATGCTTTAAAAGTGTACACTATAGGCCTTTATAGCCCCAAGTAAGCACAAAAATATTTTACATTAAACCAAAAAAAATTCTTAATATTTTAGAAAATATTGGCAGGAAATTGTATTCGTTTTTTTATATAAATTACACACATAGTTTGCTGCCATGTGAAGGTAAAAAAAAGTCCATCATAAAAACACGAAATAATTGTATTCCAATTCGTCAACATTTTGAATCAAGTATAAACTTGCTGACCGTATCAAGCCATACATTTTTCTTTGCTAAAAACAGTAGTGCAAAAAAAAGAGACCAGCGAAAAGGAGACATTGTCAAGTTGGCAGATAGCAGGAAACATATCTAATGATAGCTGCCCAACATGTAAGTGACTTGTGGCAAATGAACTAAAACAGCCATTACCAGACCACTTTTGCCTTTTATTCATGTGATGCAAACTTGGTGAGAAATGTATGTTACACTCATAGTATAAATAAATACATTTTTTTTTTATTTAAAATATTTTTTTGTGATTCAAGTTTCATATATCTAATTACAGGTGAATCGGCGATTGAGGGAAACAACTCCGTTTTTGAAGGATTGGCATGATTGGGTCTGGGGGAAGAGAACTAGATCCATAATAATAATAAATAGAATATGGAAGGGATGCAGAGTTATATTTGCACTATTGGTTAAACCATGTTGAAAGGATCACTCTTCATCTGTTAATATGTTAAATAAATGTCTATGATCAATTGTTGCTACAGGTTGTCACGATTCGCTTTAGCAGCAGAGAGGGGACACTGAGCTCTTTTCGTTGTAGTTTCATTCATCGTCCAGAAATGTTCAGGTAATAAATCACTGCAGACACAGGCAAGCAGGAGAACCATGAACAGGCAGGCAAGACGAGCAGTAGGGAAAACCAAAAACTGGACAAAGAGAAATAACAAAACACTTGGTGTAACTGGGTAGGATGCAAAAAAAAAAACTGGAACAAAGAGCTACCAAAATTAACTATACATTTGTCTTATGTAACCTCTTAACAGGGTTACATTGCCATGGTAACTTATGCTGCAAACCTAACCTGCTCCGTAGCAGGTTTTAGTCAAGATAACAGATTAACCCGAATAAAAGCACCGCCTACCTATCACCATTCTTAGAATATCCGGTTGAGCTTGGTGCACAAATAATGAGAGGTTCACTTAAAAGAGCAAGGATATTCAGAGACCGAGAAAACCTGTTTGCTTTTCCAGCTGACTATCTTTATAAAATATATAGGTTCTCAGTGCAGGGACTGACGTATCTTAGCCCTCGTGTTGTCCTCCCAAATGCCTTACACCTTTTGTCCTCTGGGGTCAAAAATGACCCCGCCTGGTTTGACTGTTTATAAAGCATACAGTATAAAATTTCAATAGATTTTGTGTGACACCTTTAGTCTTACTTCAGTTCAACCCATTATTAGAAAAATGTTGCTTTTTTGGGGAATTTAGAGCCAATACCAGACCTTATTGACATAAAACATACCCACATATGCCTGCAAATCCATTTGATTCATCTTTCTCCACTTGTCATTATTTTCTTTTATATCATAAATTATCTTGCAAGCCTCCTGTGCAATATAAAACGTCTGCCTCCTCATTGTGCTGCCTGTCTCTCTCAGACTAACATGTGAAATGCCCCAAACACCTGTGAGAAAATACCTGTTTTGTTTTGTGTTGTTGTCATAACCATTGCTTGACCCCACACAACAAACATACATGATCAAAGTTGTTTTGCCAAGCAGTATGGTGTGACAATTTGCTCCATTGGACTACTTTGTGCTGTGGGGTCTTTTTGACCCCAGAGGACAAGAGAAGTTATTACATTTAGTGAAACACCCAGAATTCAATCAAATTACTACTAATTAGTTTGAATCATAAAGAGCATAGTAATAAACAACTAACCTTATTTTCAGACCAATTAATGGAAAAAAAATATTTTTCGGCAAAATATTTTTTTTTAGGGTCAAAATGACCCCAGGACAACACGAGGGTTAGTCAGCTACTTGAGCCGTATGTTACCAGTGCGATTGTAAATTAAATGCAGCATTTGGTTTGAATTGGTTTGAATTATGTTCTTATGTTTATTCTTTATTTGTACCCAAGACCGCTTCACACTGCCAGGGTTGCAACTAAAGGTATCCAGCAATAATAATGACACTAGACAATTAATCTCCTGCCTTAATGAATGGGCAGTGATAGTGATGAGTCTGTAACTTACGCATTCACGCAGTCAGCAATCTTTTGCCAGCTTTCCTTTTTATTTTTTGGCGGCAGCAACTGGGTTACTTTTCGCGAGTATGGCCTTTTTATATTATTTTAAATTTTTCAATTATAATAATTTGCTCTTGCGTTAAATATGACGCTCTACACTTGTCCATTTCTGCGATTGGTGGTATGGCGCAAACTCTGTCCATTTTATGTAAACGCGCTCGTAGTTAGATTGGGAAATCCTGGGTTGATTGAACAAATTCATAACCACTGTCGTGACATCTCCTACCTAGACCTCAAGCATCAGGTTAAGTGAAGCCAGTTAATGGAAAGTAATCCAGGGCATGTTGAACTTGCTTCGTAGTACCGGCCTCAGGTGTACATAATTACCTCAACCAACCAAAAAGAAAAAGTGAGCACAACACAAAAAGAACGAAAAGTGGATGACTAGTTCCAATAGTAATCACAGCAGCTATGGGTCAGCTGTAAACAAACTTGGAAATAAACCTGATTCTGATTGTTAACATGTATGACATGAATATGGTCTTGTCGCCTCTGTCGAAATGTGTGTGTGGGACGAAGCTGCATCAAGGAAGTTCTAAACGACAAACTGATTTACGCTTCTCAGTCAATGCACAGCCAAAGAATAAAGAAAAAACAATAATAACTACATTATATTTTAAAAATGACAATTGATTTTATTCAAATTGTGTGTATACAGAATTCCTTCAACGCATTTTGTGGGAATATTGTACTATAAAATATACTCCAGATACATCTTTGTTTTTCTCTGTGTGTATAAGTTATGTTGCGCTGGTTAATGTAATAATGTTTTTTTACAGAGTTTTCACACCATAATTCGTAAAATTCAACCAGACTGTGTGGCAAAGCATGTTTAAAATGTAATATTTTTTTTATCTTTTTAGTGAATCACTAAAAGAGATAAGAAAAGAACGCAAACCTAAATGACACTCGGAGCCCTCGAGGTGTGCAGGTCCTGGAGGCTAGGCAGATTGCAGCCGATCACCTTTTCTGCCGAGCTGATAATACGCTGCAGTCTGCTTTTGTCCTTAGCTGTAGTAGCAGCATACCAGGTGGTGATGGATGAGGTGAGGATGGACTCAATGATGGCTGAGTAGAAGTGAACCATCATAGTCTTAAGCAGGTTGAATTTCTTCAGCTGCCGTAGAAAGTACATCCTCTGTTGTGCTTTCCTGGTCAGTGAGCAGATGTTCAAATCCCACTTGAGGTCCTGAGAGAGGATAGTGCCCAGAAAGCGGACAGGGGAGCCATACAGGGTGATGGTGGAGAGTGCTATGTAGTCGTTCACTTGTGAAGCCGTGCACCGTGTGTTATCAGAATATTATAAGTCGTTTGGATAAGGGCATTTCCTTTTCTGTTCAGTGTATGTTTTACCAACCACAAACCTTATTCACCGCTCTGAGTGTGGCTCTCTACACTTCACCTAAGAACGATTGTAACAGCTGAGGGTTTTTTTGCTAAATGTAAACCATCTAGGCATTTGGTGGTAGTTCTCTTTTTGACGATTTAGCAAAATCAATAATTTGAATAATAATCAGGATACAAATATACATGTAACACAGAATTCAAACAAGCAGAGAAAACACAAAGAAATGAAATATCTATACTCTCCCCTAATCAGTCACACCCGCACCCACATACATACTCTTCACTACACCCAGACAATTAAGTGGAACATAACACGCCCACCCCCAAAAGAACAGACCCACCGAATTTGTGACGCAATTACTGAAATTGAAGACATTTTCTGAACTTTACTTATGCCGATAATAACATTTGATTTAGTTTACTACTGTACACAGACACGCACACACACACTATCTAAGTTATATCCCCTTCTCTTGCATACATTGATCCACCTCATTTACGTTAGTTAGTTTACCTACAGTAGTTCTATATAATTATCAGGCTTCACGCTCGAAGTAGACCCAGACACTGACACGGGTGAGTAGTTTCCAAACTGTTGTTTAATAAGACAGGCCAGAGTAGTCAGGACAGCAGGAGGTCGGTACACAGGCTGTAGGTGTAGGTAAAGGCAGGTGGTAGGCTGAGAGTGGTCGTGGAAGCAGGAGGTAGATATACAGGCTGATGGTGTAGGTACAGGCAGGTGGTAGGCTGAGAGTGGTCGTGGAAGCAGGAGGTAGATATACAGGCTGATGGTGTAGGTAGAGGCAGGTGGTAGGCTGAGAGTGGTCGTGGAAGCAGGAGGTGGATATACAGGCTGATGGTTTAGGTACAGGCAGGTGGTAGGCAGAGAGTGGTCCAAGGATAAGCTGGGGTCAGACGTAGAACAGGTGCAGAACTGGTAACAGGAACAGAGGTTAATGCGGGAACACTCAGTAGGAACACACAAGATGAACTAGCAGGGAAGGAACACAGACCAACTGACAAAATGCCCCCCCCACTAATGAGAAGATGGTGAGCCCCTGAAGTGGGAGGACCTAACATAGGGGAACACCCTCAGGTCATGACAACAATAGACAATGTCTAGAAAATACTGAGATATCATGTACTATCTGCGTTTTGATGACAAAAGCAAAAGAGTTTCTCGAATACACAGACTGACAAGATTGCCATAATATGTATTTGTGAAAAACAGTGTTGCTTCTAACAACCCCAGTGGTTGGCGTGTTATGTTCCACATAACTGTTGATAACCTGCCATTCCTGACCAAAGCCCGCTGTCAATTCACACAATACATGGCTAATAAACCGGACCAATTTGGGATAAAGTTCTGGATTGCAGCTGATGTTGAAACAAAATTTTGTAATGCACTTCCTCATCTGGAAAAAGACAACAGCAGGCCGGCTGGGCAGCATTTATTCCATTATGTTGTCATGCATCCGATGGAACCTTACTTCGGCAAAGTGGTGAATGTAAACAACTGTAATCAGAAAACAGTTCTTCTTTTAGTTGGCTAAGGAGTTGTGTGCAAATCAGAAAATGTGGAAGGCTGCGGGTTCAGCAGAGCAAAAACGACTTTTCACAGACACTCCTTCCCCACCAACAAAGTGGATACGGTGTCAGGTTGGCAGTTGCGCTGGAAATAAAACTGAGAGCTGCCAAAAGTAAGCTTCTGTTTTTGGCAAATGTACTCAACCAGCGATTACAGTTTGCATTGTGTGTAGGGTTGCCAACTGTCCCGAATTAGGCGGGACGTCCCGAATTTTGAGCCTAATTAATTTGTCCCGCACGGGACCTCACTTGTCCCGTTTTTTGACTACTACGCTGATCTAACCACTGATTCAACATCAGCAGTGCTTAATCTGATCACGACGACACTTGAGATTGAGAATGATCACTGACAGGGCGACACCTCACACCTGACCTATCATCATCATCCAATCACATATCACACAGCCAGCCCCCCTTTCACGCGCATCAGTATACGTTAATAATAATAATAATACGTTTTATTTATATAGCGCCTTTCCAGGGCTCAAGGACGGTTTACAATTCAGGACATAAAACAGTAAGCAATAATAACAAACATTACCACCAAAAACACACAGAAGGACAACAACAGTTAAATACAAACTTCCAAATAACACTTAGAGAATAAGTGGGTTTTGAGTAAGGATTTGAATTCAGATAGAGTACAGACATGGCGGAGTGATTGAGGGAGAGAGTTCCACAGTGTTGGTGCAACAACACTGAACGATCTAGCCCCCATGGAAGCTAGCCGGTGCTTAGGGACTACAAGAAGGCTAGAGTCAGAGGATCTTAGTGAGCGTGTCGGTTTGTAGGGATGGATCAGGTTGCTAAGATAGGGGGGAGCTAAACTGTGTAGAGATTTAAAAGTGAGCAGGAGGATTTTCAATTGAATACGATAGGCCACTGGCAGCCAGTGAAGATCAGACAGAATTGGGGTGATATGAGCAGAACGCTTGGTGTGAGTAAGTAATCTAGCAGCAGAGTTTTGAATATATTGCAACCTGGAGATGGAGCTGGCAGGAAGACCAATAAAAAGGGCATTGCAGTAATCAAGACGTGATGTTTCAGCGTCTTTAGTGTTGAGGAAAGGACAGAGTTTGGCGATCCGACGTAAGTGAAAGAAGGCCGATTTAGTGACAGATTTGATATGAGACTGGAGTGAAAGGGAGGAGTCAAAAAGTACACCCAGATTTTTAACAGTGTTAGATGGTTTGATGAAAGTGCCCGCAATCTCGCAATTGAAATCAGTGGGAATTTTCCTGATAAGAGATGGAGTTCCAATAAAAATGATCTCAGTTTTGTCCATGTTGAGTTTTAGAAAATTACATTGAAGCCAATCTTTTATTTCATGCACACAAGCTGAGATTTTGTCAGTCGTGACAGACAAAGCAGGTGAACAAACACTGTATAATTGGATGTCATCAGCATAGAAATGATAATTAAAACCATGACGTTGCAAGATGAGACCAAGAGGTATTATATAAATTATGAATAATAATGGCCCCAGAACAGATCCCTGGGGGACACCTTGCGTAAGGGGGACAGCAGGTGACCGAGAATCCTCTACCAAAATGTAGAATTGTCTGTCAGAGAGGTAGGAGTAAAACCAAGATAGAGCAGCACCAGAAATACCTACATCCGCAAGGCGCAGCATAAGTAGTTCATGGGAGACTGTGTCAAAGGCAGAGCTAAGGTCAAGAAGCAAGAGTAACGACAGCACGCCAGAGTCGCCAGAAAGAAGCAAGTCATTCAGCACCTTGACAAGGGCTGTTTCAGTACTATGTAGAGGACGAAAACCAGATTGAAAGGGATTAAAGTGGTTATTTGCAACAAGAAAAGACTGAAGCTGGGAAGCAACCGTACTTTCCAGTAATTTGGCCATGAAAGGTAGATTTGAAATGGGACGATAATTAGATAAAATAGAAGGATCAAGGCTGGGTTTTTTAAGAGCAGGGGTAACAGCGGCAGTTTTGAGTGACAGCGGGAAAGAGGCAGAGGTGAGAGATGCATTGATGAAGTGGGAGATAGGTGCAGAGATAACTGAATGACAAAGTTTCAGAAGAGAAGTGGGTGCAGGGTCAAGATGACATGACGAAGGGTTAGATTTCAAAATTAACTGAGGAACAGAGGATGGAGTAGTTAGAGCAAATAAGGTTAGGGACTGATCAGATTGACGTTAAGTAAATGCGCCCTTCGCTAAGCCACGCCCGAAAACCGCCACAGGCCAATCGTGGTTTAGCAACCGTAACTAGGCGCAGGAGTTCTGTCAAGCTTTCGAGCAAGGGAAACATGCCAACGCGTTGTGCTTATGGATTGTGTAAATCTGATACCCGATATCCTAAAAGTTTGGACGCGGAGGTGGAATTTTTGACTTTCCCAAAACCTGTATTTCCAAGATGGCGTAACTGTGCAGACGTGTTTTGTCTGTGTCCCTGTATATAGTCCTCGTTTGTCCTTGTTTTGCTTCTCCTACGATTCTGTAAGTTACGAGCTAAGCAATTGTTCGTCCACATTTTTCTTTCCTCCATTTTTTGGTATTTTCTGTTTTTTTTCTACTTTCTCCGGCGTGCAACGCAAACTTTGTTAACAACGCCGATCGGCGCCAGCTAGACAACAGCTAACTAGCTTCAGCTAGCGGCCTCCACGTAGTGTCTGAGCCAGCCGGATAGCTCTCTCTGCCGCAGCACACCACCAGCCCATCTTCCCACTGCTCTATCGGAATTTACAATTCTATCGGTCTTCTCCATCGTACAACCGGATTCCTTTCACTGGCCATTGGCTACCGCGCACCCCGGATCATCACAGCCAGCCACCCGGAACGGACCCGACAAGCGGCTAACGAGCCACGGCCAGCGGCACTTCCCATTGTTCCGGTCCGGCGCATAGCTTCTCAACCGGCCATCGCTGGCTAAACATCCGCCTGCGTTGGCTAAACATCAACACATCGACTAGCTACCAGTACTCTTCGGGCCCACCAGACTCTTGCCGGACTCTCACTGGACATTTGTCTTCACAGCCGGAGCTTCACAGCTAGCTCTCCCCGGCTAGCCGATTAGCCGTGGTAGCATACCATCTGCCCGGAAGACAATAACAACATACATCACGGTACTGTTTTGGACTGTTAGCTAGGCCCCAACACCGTTTATTGTCCTTGCTCAGCCTTGGTCATTACAACAAGTGTCTCCCCTGCTTTGTTTACACCAAACTATGTCGTGTTTTCTGCTGTTTTTGCTCTACTTTACTGCCATACTCTCATGTAGATTACTTAACCCACAATTATGATTACTCGTCTACTGTACTGTCTACTGAGTTAGGCACCTCTGGCATATCTTATCTGTCCAGAGATGCAACCTCTTTCTTTATTACTTTACACTTAGGTTTACCTCCGCCGAACACCCACACTGTTATACCCCTGGCCTCCCACACTGCACTCCAGTTAATGTATCACGATATTATGCCCATTTCCTTGTATAATGCTACTCGCCGTTCCAAACGGCCAGTCCTTAAAGCCATGTGCCACAGCCTCATTCTACTTCTCCTTTGTTCATCTGGAGACGTAGAGCTCAACCCTGGCCCTGTAACCCCTAGTACCATCCCGAGCCCCAGGCGATCTCTTTCACTGACTTCTGTGATCGTAAAAGCCTTGGGTTTATGCACATCAACATTAGAAGTCTACTCCTAAAGCTAGACTTACTTACAGCTCTTGCACATTCAGCCAATCCTGACATCCTAGCAGTATCCGAATCCTGGCTTAGGAAGTCTGTTAATACCACTGAAATAGCAATCCCAAACTATAATATCTTTCGGCAGGATCGAGCTACGAAAGGTGGTGGAGTAGCAATCTACTGCAGGGATAAGCTGCAGAGCTCAGTCATATTGTCCAGGTCTGTACCCAAACAGTTTGAGCTTTTACTTTTAAAAATCCAGCTCTCACAAAACATGGCTATTACTGTTGCTGCCTGCTACAGACCCCCCTCAGCCCTGGACTCCATATGCGAACTCATCGCCCCACACCTATCTTCTGAGTTTCTATTGCTTGGTGACTTAAACTGGGATATGCTTAACCCCCCAGTCACTTTACTTTCAAAGCTCGATGCACTCAACCTCACACAGATTATAATTGAACCTACCAGGTTCAACCTCAAATCAGCGACGAAGGGAACCCTCATAGACGTTGCCTTAACCAACTTGCCATGTAAATATACCTCTGCTGTTTACAACCAGGATCTCGGCGATCACTGCCTTATTGCCTGTGTCCGTACTGGGACCAGGGTCAAACGATCACCTTTCATCTCCATCAAACGCTGTCTAAAACACTTCAGTGAACAGGCCTGAACGACCTGAACGCTATTTCTTGGTCAAACATAAATCTCATCCCGTCAGTTGAGGACGCTTGGCTGTACCTAAAAAGTGAATTTCTCTCTGTCCTAAATAAACATACCCCTTTTAAAAAATTCAGAACAGAAGATAGATACAGCCCATGGTTCACCACAGAACTGACCTCCCTCAATCAACACAAAAACACTCTGTGGCGTGTGGCACTGGCATCAAACAAGCCCCGCGATATGCAACTTTTTAAAGAAGCCAGAAACCGATACACACAGATAGTTAGGGAAACAAAGGCCCACATCTTTAAACAGAAATTTGCCTCCTGCCACACCAACTCCAAAAAGTTCTGGGACACTGTTAAATCTTTGGAGAACAGTCACCTCCTCCCAACTTCCCACAGCCCTAAAAGTAGGTAATACTGTTACTACTGATAAGGTTAAAATATTAGAGAACTTTAACAAGCATTTCGCTGAAGCCGGCCACGCCTTTCAGCTAAAGACTCGCCCCCAAGCTAGCTGCCCTACAACCACTACACCCTCGTGCCCAGCCCCCTCCCCACACTTCTCCTTTACCCCTATCCAGACAGCCGATGTACTAAAAGAGTTGCAAAAGCTGGACCCATACAAATCAACTGGGCTGGATAATCTGGACCCGTCCTTTCTAAAATTATCTGCAAATATTATTGCTGCCCCCATCACCAGTCTATTTTACCTCTATCTCTTATCTTCTGAAATCCCGAGAGATTGGAAATCTGCCGCAGTCATTCCCCTGTTCAAAGGGGGAGACTCCCTCGATCCCAACTGCTACAGACCAATATCCATCCTACCCTGTCTTTCCAAAGTTTTCGAAAAACTGGTTAACAAACAAATTGTCAACCATCTGGAATCCCACCGCATTCTTTCCGCTATGCAGTCTGGTTTTTGTGCTGGTCATGGCTGCACCACCGCCACCCTAAAGGTCCTGAACGACATCATAGTCGCCATTGATAAAAAGCACTACTGTGCGGCCGTCTACATCGACCTGTCCAAGGCTTTTGATTCTGTAAACCACCTTGTTCTGATCAGCCGACTCAATAGCCTGGGCTTCTCCCGCAACTGCCTCGCCTGGTTCTCCAACTATCTCTCAGAAAGGGTCCAGCGTGTAAAATCGGAGGGCCTGTTGTCGGGACCCATGTCTCTATGGGGGTGCCACAGGGCTCGATTCTCGGGCCGACTTTATTTTCCCTCTACATCAACGATGTGGCTCTCGCTGCTGGTGACTCTCAGATCCATCTTTATGCAGACGATACCATCCTGTACACATCAGGCCCGTCACTAGATACTGTGCTCAAACACCCCCAGGAGAGTTTCAATGCCATACAACATTCATTCCTAAACCTTCAGTTATTACTAAACTCTGGTAAAACTAAGTGTATGCTGTTCAACCGATCTCTGCCCATACCTGCCCGTCTGCCCAGCATCGCCACGCTAGATGGGTCTGAACTAGAATTTGTTGACACTTACAAATATCTAGGTGTCCTGTTAGACAGCTCTCTCTCCTTTCAGCCGCACATTAATAAACTTAAGTCCAAAATTAAGTCCTGAATTGGTTTCTTCTTCCGCAACAGAGCCTCCTTCACTCAGGCAGCCAAACTTGCCCTGGTGAAAATGACTATTATTCCAATGTTTGACTTTGGCGATGTCATCTACAGAACAGCCTCAAACTCTCTGTTGAAAAAATTGGATGTGGTTTACCATAGTGTCATACATTTTGTAACAAATGCCCCATACAGCACCCACCACTGCAAGCTTTACACATTAGTCGGCTGGCCGTCGTTAAGTTCTCGGCGTCTAACCCACTGGTTCCAACATGTCTATAAGTCCCTGCTAGGCAAAGTCCCATTGTACCTTAGCTCCCTAGTTACCATTGCCCTACCCTCCCGCAGTCTACGCTCTAGTAGGTACATTTCCTTAGCCACACCAAAGGCTTACAAATCTTTCGGCCACCAATCCTTCCAGTTTGCAGCCAATGACTGGAACAAACTACAAAAAAACATAAAACTTGACCATGGCTTGAAACACTCATACCACCAGTTGCCTTTAAACTACTCCTTTCCGAACACCTGTCCGATCATTGTACCTGCTAACTGTCTTCAACATCTCTCCCTTATGCTATGCCCACCTTGCACAGTGGACATCTCTCTCCTGCACTATTATCATACCTGTGACTTTTGTATTACTGTTATTTACTCAGATATTTTGTTCTGCCCGCAAGTTTTTTGTTGTCTGGAAAATCTTATTTTAAATGTGTGAAAGCTGCATTGTAGAGCCCTTTAACTCTCTGGTGTAGAGCTAGTGCTTTCCATTGGGACTCATATGATTACTGCCCTCTGCTGGTCGCAGAACAGTATATATCTTAAAATGAGTACAGGAAACAGGAAGTAGAAGTTTGCTGAAAGAGAGTTGACATGCTTGCTGGTTTGTTTCTAAAAGTTGTGTTCCTTCAGAAAGCAAAGAATGTAAGTGCTCAGTTAATATGTTTTTGCTTATGTTATAATCACATTATGCACATTTCTAAGTTTGTACAGAAAACGAATTCTTTTAACTATTGTAGCTTTGCAGATAACAATAGTTGCATGTTTTCTTGTTGCCAATAATAGCTCATTATGTTTTTGTGTATTCTCTTCTTTAGTTTCATTCCATTTCAGTGATGTCGTGTTTATAATTACTTTGTGCAAGTAATTAAAAGGAGCAAGTGCGCTCGCTTACCTGGCTCATTGAGAAGAGTTTGGCTGGCTGTTTATTTATGTTAACACGGGAGTACAACACATAAAGAGAACAGTACAGTGAAAATTCTTATCTTCAGATGGATTCATACGTCACAACTATGGAAACCCAGAATATGGAAATGCATGAGAAATCATCAGCGTCCAGCTCTAAGAAAACATCTTCCTCCAAGTGCTCAGTAGCCAGCGCCGCTGCTATAGCCAGAGCCACAGCTGAAGCTGCACGTACCAGGGTCACGTTTGCACAAAAGGAGCTGGAGTTGAAGAAACAGAGAGCCAAGTTGGACTTGGAAAAAGCTACACTAGAAGCAGACTTAGAAGCTTTAGAACTGGAGAAAATAGCAGCTGCTGCCATCGCGAAGGCAGAAGTGTTAGAGGCTGCAGCAGGAACAGAACGCGAGGATATCCGCAGCGTCAGGAGCAGCGTCCCACCTCAGACAATTAGACAACGAACGGAAACGTACCTGGAACATCAGGCCCATGTCAGCTTCAACGCTAACACACCCCCCCCAGGCTCACCGTCTCATCATCTCATTAACGAGCCACCACCATTAAAGAGGCAGGATATCCATGAGTTAAGTGCTTCCATGATGCACCATGATGTCTCACCCACAATGCCGAGGCTGACAGCGCACAGTGAGTATCTACCGACTTCAGAACACCAGATACACCTGCAGCAACACAGCCCTCATATTTATGCCCCCTACAAAGCCCATCACCAACAGAGCCCCACCTTCTTCAGACAAGGGAGCAATCTAGATCACCCACCTAGGAGCGACATCAAAGACCCTCCTACCACATCAGCCACTGGGATGATAGACTTTGCCAAGTATCTAGCCCGCAGGGAGTTAGTAACTACAGGGCTTACTAAATTTGATGATCAGCCTGAGAGTTTTCGAGCATGGCACTCCTCTTTTGTTAATGCCACTCAGGGCTTAGATCTAACAGCCAGTGAGGAGTTACATTTACTGGGAAAATGGCTTGGAGCCAATTCATCACAGCACGTGAAAAGAATTCAGGCCGCACACGTTACAAACCCTCAAGCAGCACTTCAGTTATCCTGGACAAGACTCCAAGAGTGCTACGCTACACCAGAAGCGATTGAAAGAGCCTTGTTTAAGCGGCTAGACAGTTTTCCCCGTCTCGCTTCAAATGAAAACATCAAACTAAGAGAACTGAGTGACCTGCTCATGGAGCTACTCACAGCTAAAAATGATGGGTACTTGCCTGGCCTTAGTTACTTAGACACGCCTCGAGGCATTAACCCCGTTGTTGAAAAATTGCCACCAGGCTTACAGGAGAAATGGCTTTCTGTCGGTTCTAAATATAAAGATCGACACAGAGTTTGCTTTCCCCCATTTTCCTTTTTCGTTGACTTTGTTGACAGTCAGGCAAAGACTAGAAATGACCCTAGCTTTGTTTTAAGAAACAACAGTGGTGCCCCTTACGGCCAGGAAAGGCCTATAGCCAAGCGCGATGGTGTCCAGAGCTCAATATCTGTTCGTAAGACGGATGTCCTAGCTACAGCAGATTCAAGCTCAATGGATAGAACAGAAACGGACAGGAAGGGTGGTAGGGATCTAGCCAAGCTCTGTCCACTTCACAATAAACCTCATCCTCTGGAAAAGTGTAGAGCCTTTAAATTGAAGACGCTGACAGAACGCAGGAACCTATTAAAGGAACACAGGCGATGTTTCAAGTGCTGCTCCGCTACTCATATGGCAAGGGAATGTTTGATGGAACTGAAGTGTAATGAGTGCGGGAGCGATCGGCACTGCACCGCCATGCATCCAGATACCATCCCTTCCCTAGGGGGATTTCCTGCGACAGGACCAGATATAGAGCAGGAGAACAACTCTCCCCTAGCGGTGACTTCAAGGTGTACAGAGGTCTGCGGAGAAGGTCTCCCAGCGCGATCTTGTGCGAAAATATGCTTAGTTCAAGTTTACCCACAAGGACAACGCGAACATTCAATCAAGATGTACGCTATCCTTGATGACCAGAGCAATCGCTCTCTGGCTAAATCTGAGTTTTTCCAGCTCTTCGGCATCCAAGGCACTCTTGCGCCTTACCTGATGAGGACCTGTGCTGGCACCACGGAAATGACTGGAAGAAAGGCAGCCGGGTTCCGGATAGAAGCAATGAATGGTGGAGTGTGTTTAGACTTACCTCCGCTCATTGAATGCAACGAGATCATGAGCAATAGATCCGAAATCCCTTCACCTGATGTGGCTCTTTCCCATGCTCACCTGAGACCTGTGGCTCCACACATCCCAGAGCTTGACCCTGAAGCACAGATTCTTATCTTGCTGGGAAGAGACCTCATACAAGTACACAAAGTGAGACAACAAATTGATGGACCCCACAATGCACCATTTGCCCAGCGTTTGGATTTGGGGTGGGTGATAGTGGGGGAAGTCTGCCTCGACAGCGCTCACAGACCGACTGTAGCTGTCTTCAAGACAAACGTCCTACAGAACGGGCGACCATCTTTTTTGACGCCATGTCCGAATCATATCCGTGTTAAAGAGAAAACAGGCTACGGCGGGGAGCAAAAGCATCGTACCTACATACCGCAGTCCAACTGTTCCGCTATTGGCATGTCAGCAGAAGACGAACTTGGACTAAGCGTGTTCATAAGAACAAAAAATGACGACAAACCTGCCTTGTCCTTTGAAGATGAAACCTTTCTGAAGATCATGCAGGAAGAGTTCCATCAAGACGAGCAAAACAGCTGGATTGCTCCTCTACCTTTCAAGTCACCCAGACCACGCCTTCCAAATAACCGTACTCAAGCCCTCTCCCGCCTCCGCTCCTTGCAACGCACACTGAGCAAGAATCCTGAAATGAAAGAGCAGTTTGTGGCTTTCATGGAAAAGCTCTTCGAGAACGGACACGCAGAGGAAGCACTTCCTCTCTCCAGAAATGTAGAGTGTTGGTACTTACCCATTTTCGGGGTGTATCACCCCCAGAAGCCGGGTCAGATAAGAGTAGTTTTCGACTCAAGCGCACAAGAAGATGGCATTTCTCTTAACAACATCCTTCTCTCAGGCCCTGACTTAAATAACACTCTCCTTGGGGTACTGCTCAGGTTCAGAAAGGATGTTGTTGCACTGACCGCCGACGTCCGCCAAATGTTTTATGGCTTCTTGGTAAGAGAGGACCATAGAGACTACTTAAGATTCCTCTGGCACAAGCACAATGACCTGAACAAGGAGGTGGCAGAGTTCCGCATGAGGGTGCATGTTTTTGGGAATGCCCCTTCTCCAGCAGTGGCTACCTACGGTCTTAGAAAAGCAGCTCAAAGAGGTGAAGAGAAATATGGACCAGACTCGCTTCATTTCGTGGAGAGACATTTCTATGTGGATGACGGGCTCATCTCCCTCCCGACCGAAGCTGAGGCTATTGATCTGCTCAAGCGCACACAAGCATCACTGGCAGAATCCAATCTTAAACTGCACAAAATCGCCTCAAATAGCATCGCAGTGATGAAAGCTTTCGCTTCTGAAGACCTGGCCGCAGGCCTAAAAGATTTAAGCCTAGATGATGAAACCTTGCCTGTACAAAGAAGCCTTGGCTTGTGCTGGGACACAGACTCAGATACCTTTACATTCAGAGTAGCCAGGAGCGACAAGCCCTTCACACGTCGGGGAGTGTTATCCACTGTCAATAGTCTCTTCGACCCGTTGGGTTTGGTTGCACCTGTGACCATCCGGGGACGAGCACTGCTCAGGGATCTTTCTGTTGACATCCATGATTGGGACACCGAGCTCCCTCCAGACAAGTTGAACCAATGGGAGACATGGACGAAATCACTAGATGATTTGAGTAACCTACGTCTTCCTCGCTCATACATACAACAGCCCCTCTCCAGCGCCACCTACACCGAACTGTGTCTGTTTTCTGATGCATCCAACTGGGCCATAGGAGCTGTGGCTTACCTTAGGGTTATCACTACAGAAGGGCAGAGTAGAGTTGGCTTTGTGCTTGGGAAAGCAAAGTTGGCTCCTCAACCAGAGCCCACTATCCCACGTCTCGAGCTGTGCGGAGCTGTGTTGGCCGTGGAGATGGCCGAATTGATCCTCGACGAGCTTGATTTCAAGCCAGACGCTGTGAAATTCTACTGCGACAGCAAAGTCGTGCTCGGATACATAAACAACGACTCTAAGCGATTCTTTGTATATGTACACAATCGTGTTCATCGTATACGCCGAACAACGTCGCCTCAACAATGGCACTATGTGCCTTCAGATCAAAATTCTGCAGATCTGGCTACCAGGTCTGTGCCTGCATCGCAACTCTACAACACCATGTGGTTTACCGGACCGAACTTCCTTCACAAGCCACTCCAGTCTGGCACACCCGAGGTTTTTGAGCTGGTAGATCCAGAAAATGATGTCGATGTGAGACCTCAGCTGAACACCCTTGCTACTCACATAAGTGAAGATAAACTTACCTCAGAACGGTTTCGGCGTTTCTCCACTTGGGAATCTTTGCTGAGAGCAGTGTCTTTTTTGGTCCATCAAACTCGTTCACACAAGTCGGACTTGACGAATACGTGTAAAGGATGGCATCAGTGCAAAAACACTCGTACTCCGGAAGAAAAGGAAACGGCAAAGGTTGTCATACTCAAGTCAGTCCAAAGAGATGCTTATGCAGATGAGTATGCAGCGCTAGAGGAGGACAGAGCCATCTCAAGGACAAGTACAATTTTAGATTTGGATCCTTTCCTGAGTGACGGTCTCTTGCGGGTCGGCGGACGTCTGAGACATGCATCTATCGATTCAGAGATAAAACATCCGATCATTCTCCCAAGACAAAGTCACATTACAAAATTACTAGTGAGTCATTGCCACATCAAGGTGGAACACCAAGGGCGACAGTTCACAGAGGGTGCGGTCAGGGCAGCTGGCCTATGGGTTGTTGCCGGAAAGAGGCTGATAGGTTCGGTTCTGCATCAATGCATCACCTGCCGCAAGTTAAGAGGGAAACTTGAGGTCCAGAAGATGGCCGACCTCCCTGAGGAACGTCTAAGCACTTCCCCGCCATTCACATACGTGGGTTTGGACGTTTTTGGTCCCTGGAATGTGAGCACTCGACGTACCAGAGGGGGTGTGGCGCAGAACAAGCGATGGGCAATACTTTTCACATGCATGAGCACAAGAGCTGTGCATGTGGAAGTTATAGAGTCCATGGATACTGCCGGGTGCATCAACGCCCTACGAAGGTTTTTTGCTTTGAGAGGGCCCGCAAAGAAGTTGAGATCGGATAGAGGTACGAACTTTGTCGGAGCCTGTGCCGAACTGAGTATGGGACAGGATCATTTGGGCAAAAATGACCTTCTGGAGTACCTCCATAACAATGGTTGCACATGGGAATTCAACCCCCCACATGCATCACACATGGGGGGCGTCTGGGAACGCATGATCGGCGTAATTCGTAGGATTCTCGACTCCATGCTGTTACGGACCGAACAGGCTCACTTGACACACGAAGTGCTCTGTACCCTCATGGCTGAGGCATCAGCCATAATTAATGCGAGACCATTGGTTCCTGTTTCTTCCGATCCTTCTTCACCGATGCTGCTGACTCCGGCTATGTTGTTAACTCAAAAACCTGGTGTGACTGCTCCGGCTGGCTTTTTCAACGAGAAGGATCTTCTCAAGGGTCAATGGAGACAGGTGCAGGCACTGGCAAACGAGTTCTGGACACGATGGAGGAGCGAATATCTCCATACTCTTCAACCAAGGCGCAAATGGCACACAGCGTGTCGAAACCTGGAAGTAGGGGACGTTGTGTTACTCAAACAGACCCAAGCACCTCGCAACGACTGGCCAATGGGGCTGATCACTTCCACCTTTCCGAGTGGCGATGGGAAAGTACGCAAAATTGAGGTTAAAACGACTTCATTGGGCAAAGTCAAGATGTTCTTAAGGCCAATTTCTGATGTTGTGTTGCTCTTGCAAAAGGACGGTTAAGGGACCACAGTTAAGGCACAGTTAAGAGCATAAGTGGCATCTGCGAATGCCAGACGGGGAGTGTTCTGCCCGCAAGTTTTTTGTTGTCTGGAAAATCTTATTTTAAATGTGTGAAAGCTGCATTGTAGAGCCCTTTAACTCTCTGGTGTAGAGCTAGTGCTTTCCATTGGGACTCATATGATTACTGCCCTCTGCTGGTCGCAGAACAGTATATATCTTAAAATGAGTACAGGAAACAGGAAGTAGAAGTTTGCTGAAAGAGAGTTGACATGCTTGCTGGTTTGTTTCTAAAAGTTGTGTTCCTTCAGAAAGCAAAGAATGTAAGTGCTCAGTTAATATGTTTTTGCTTATGTTATAATCACATTATGCACATTTCTAAGTTTGTACAGAAAACGAATTCTTTTAACTATTGTAGCTTTGCAGATAACAATAGTTGCATGTTTTCTTGTTGCCAATAATAGCTCATTATGTTTTTTGTGTATTCTCTTCTTTAGTTTCATTCCATTTCAGTGATGTCGTGTTTATAATTACTTTGTGCAAGTAATTAAAAGGAGCAAGTGCGCTCGCTTACCTGGCTCATTGAGAAGAGTTTGGCTGGCTGTTTATTTATGTTAACACGGGAGTACAACACATAAAGAGAACAGTACACTCGCCTTATCTTGGCCAGGTCGCCGTTGTAAATGAGAATTTGTTCTCAATTGGCCTACCTGGTTAAAGAAAGGTAAAATAAATAAAAAAATAATAAATAAATAAAACCCAAGGGGAGAAATGCCGGGCGTGGACGGAGGCTCACTGATATACTTTAAAATACATGTGAGTACCCCAATCCGATCGCGGCTCTCCCGGTATTAGGTCTAAGGATGGAACATCAGGGGGCTTGCCGGAGATCTCCAAGGCAAAGGTTGGTATGCGAACTTAATCAGTTCATTAACAGTAGTCATGTGCTTACTATAGGTACACTTTATTTGGGCAGCGAGATGTATTACAGAACACACATGCTCTCATTCTTTATACTTTATATTGGTCTCCGCAAACGGTTTTTATTTGCTTTTTTAGGGACAACTACCGATGATATGTAAGCAGTAGCCTGGCGCGCTAAAATATCAGCGGTAGAATGTTAGCATTGTAAAGTGGTCAAGCAAATGGCTTATTCCACAAGATTTGTTAGATTATATTAACTTACCATGTTGTGCATGAACATAGCTGTTCCTCAATTTGTGTGTTTCCCACTTGAATGGTTAGCGTATGCAGCTGCTGCTTGCGCTGGGACCTAGGCTTTAGTTTCAATTTTAACACTAGAAGCGCCGGAGGTGGGTCATTTGACCCAGAGGCACGTAAAAAAATCATTTTGCGCCACTCTATTAACTTACAGAAAAATCCTTTTAGATATGCTCCTAGATATGGATGCTTTATCCCCCTGTTTTTCCTGTTAAAATAATCACTGGAAATGTGAATTTAAAGCTATTTTGCCGAAGTTACGTGCTAAGTGGCTATCCGCCATCTTGGTTGTATTTTTTTTCACCAGTATATCTTGTTTTCTGTCACCAGGTGGCGCTTGAAACACCGAAACCAAGTCGCATTTTCTGCAAGTGAATATTCATGCAACGTGATATTATACAAACACAATGATTATTTTACATTAAACCAAATAAATATTTACTTATTGTAGACAATTTTGAGTTAACATGAATGACATTAATATAATCCTGTTGCTTTTGTATAACGAAGCGGCATCAGGGAAGTTCTGAACAACAAACCTATAGGCTTATATGTTTCACAGCCAACCATATTTTACTTTCAAAGATGATTTTCAAACAATAATGGCCTACTGAAACAATAGGCAATTAATAATAGTTTATACATAAACATTATTAGGCTATGTAATTGTAAGGAACTCCCTCTGTTACCCTCTATGCTGGTGCTGGCACTCCCGCAATCAGCAGAGAGGGAAAATCAAAGACATTCCTTGCACCTGTGTTTTCGTCACACCTGTTCAGTGTTCGTTCGTTTATGTCTGTATATAGTTTGGTCGGTGTCTGTCCGTCATTGTTGGGTCATTGTTTAAGGTATGTTTTCTCTGTTTCTCGTTCTGTTCTTTTGTGTGCTTGTTCTCTGTTTCTTAGAGGGGTTTTTGTTTACTGGTTATTGAAACGTTCTGTTACCTGTCTGTTCTCTGTATGATAGTTTGTTCTTTGTTTGATTGGTTGTCCATGTTCTCTGTAGGTTAGTTTGTCCAGGTTTCCTGTCATTAGTTCTTGTGTGTTGTTTAGTCCTTGGGTGTCGGTGCTTGTTAGGGGGTGTGGGTTATTGGGGTTACGTTGTCCGGTTCTTTGTATAGTCAGTTTGTTTATACGGTTTAGTTCTTGTTCTTTGGGTTTTAGGTTCCTGTTATCATGTTCTGTGTTGACCCTTTGTTTGACTCGTGGTTTTGTGTGTCTGTTTAAGTTTCCAGTTCTGGTGCCTGTTTTGCCTGTCCTGGACATAATAAATACATTTAAAAGGATTCTCTGCACTTGGGTCTGCTTCCGGACATCTGCCAAGGGCAGATCGTTACAGAATGACCCAACCCTAAATTCTGACCCAGCGGAGAACGAACGTCTGCTCGTCCGAGATGGAACAAGTCCCTGAATTCCCCGTATGTTTTCGCCGGTGCGCGATACGGCGCGGACCTCCCCTGCCTCCACGACCATCCGCCCAACCGACGAGGTGGCTGCCGGCGGACTACAAGGGATTGAGAGAGTGGAGAGAGTCTCTCGGCGCCGAATCGGAGGAGGAATACTGGGAGGATTCGGAGGAGGAGGACGAGATTCGGAGACTCAGCCGGGAATTCGACATCCAGCTGGGTCTCGAGTCTCCCCCACCGCACGAGATGGCTGCCGCCACGCAGCACGAGATGGTTGCCGCCACGCAGCACGAGATGGCTGCCGCCCAGCAGCATGAGATGGCTGCCGCCCGCGCAGCATGAGATGGCTGCCGCCCCGCAGCATGAGATGGCTGCCGCCCCGCAGCATGAGATGGCTGCCGCCCCGCAGCATGAGATGGCTGCCGCCCCGCAGCATGAGATGGCTGCCGCCCCGCAGCATGAGATGGCTGCCGCCCCGCAGCATGAGATGGCTGCCGCCCCGCAGCATGAGATGGCTGCCGCCCCGCAGCATGAGATGGCTGCCGCCCCGCAGCATGAGATGGCTGCCGCCCCGCAGCATGAGATGGCTGCCGCCCCGCAGCATGAGATGGCTGCCGCCCCGCAGCATGAGATGGCTGCCGCCCCGCAGCATGAGATGGCTGCCGCCCCGCAGCATGAGATGGCTGCCGCCCCGCCGCTCGAAACGGGCCCCTATGAACCGGTCTATCCGGTGTCCTCCAGGCCAACGCCACCGTCGGCTACCTCCCCGGCCTTGGAGAGGGCTCTACGGGAGGATCTGGAGGTATTTATCGACTTTCTGGCCTGGGTCCAGGAGGTAGCGGTGATGGACGATGAAAGGAGATGGTGGCATCAGGAGTTCTTCGTGTGGAGGAAGGGACAAGAAGATCTCTGCCCTAAGCTCCTGGACTACCTGAGGGCACAACTTCTCCGCCGTGCACCACACCTTCGGCCAGTCACTGAGCTCCCTCCAGTTTCCTTGCCCGAGCCAGTCCCAGTTTCCTTGCCCGAGCCAGTCCCCGTGTCCTTGCCCGAGCCAGTCCCCGTGTCCTTGCCCGAGCCAGTCCCCGTGTCCTTGCCCGAGCCAGTCCCCGTGTCCTTGCCCGAGCCAGTCCCCGTGTCCTTGCCCGAGCCAGTCCCCGTGTCCTTGCCCGAGCCAGTCCCCGTGTCCTTGCCCGAGCCAGTCCCCGCGTCCTTGCCCGAGCCAGTCCCCGCGTCCTTGCCCGAGCCAGTTCCCGTGTCCTTGCCTGTCCCAGGTTCCCAGCCTGTCCCAGGTTCCCTGCCTGACCCTGTCCCCCTGCCTGTCCCAGTCCCCCTGCCTGTCCCAGTTTCCCAGTCTGTCCCGGTCCCCGTGTCTGTCCCGGTCCCCGTGTCTGTCCCGGTCCCCGTGTCTGTCCCGGTCCCCGTGTCTGTCCCGGTCCCCGTGGCTGTTCCAGCCCCAGAGCTCACTCCGGCCCCAGAGCTCACTCCGGCCCCAGAGCTCACTCCGGACCCAGAGCTCACTCCAGACCCAGAGCTCACTCCTGTCCCCCTGCCTGACTCCAGTCCTGTCCCCCTGCCTGACTCCAGTCCTGTCCCCCTGCCTGACTCCAGTCCTGTCCCCCTGCCTGACTCCAGTCCTGTCCCCCTGCCTGACTCCAGTCCTGTCCCCCTGCCTGACTCCAGTCCTGTCCCCCTGCCTGACTCCAGTCCGGTCCCCCTGCCTGACTCCAGTCCGGTCCCCCTGCCTGACTCCAGTCCGGTCCCCCTGCCTGACTCCAGTCCGGTCCCCCTGCCTGACTCCAGTCCGGTCCCCCTGCCTGACTCCAGTCCGGTCCCCCGTCCTGTCCTCGAGCCCCGTCCTGTTTTCGAGCCCCGTCCAATGCCCGAGGCCGTCTTCCGGGCCAAGGACTGTTGCCGGGCCAAGGACTGTTGCCGGGCCAAGGACTGTTGCCGGGCCTAAGCCGGTTCCCCGGCCACCTGAACCGTGTCCTCCGGCACGGCCACCTGAACCGTGTCCTCCGGCACGGCCACCTGAACCTTGTCCTCCGGCACGGCCACCTGAACCTTGTCCTCCGGCACGGCCTCCTGAACCGTGTCCTCCGGCACGGCCTCCTGAACCGTGTCCTCCGGCACGGCCTCCTGAACCGTGTCCTCCGGCACGGCCTCCTGAACCGTGTCCTCCGGCACGACCTCCAGACCCGTCTCCTCCGGCCCTGCCTCCTGACCCGTCTCCTCCGGCCCTGCCTCCTGACCCGTCTCCTCCGGCCCTGCCTCCTGACCCGTCTCCTCCGGCCCTGCCTCCTGACCCGTCTCCTCCGGCCCTGCCTCCTGACCCGTCTCCTCCGGCACTGCCTCCTGACCCGTCTCTGCCTGGTCGACCTCCAGACCTGCACCCGCCTGTCCGGCCTCCAGACCTGCACCCGCCTGTCCGGCCTCCAGACCTGCACCCGCCTGTCCGGCCTCCAGACCTGCACCCTCCTGTCCGGCCTCCAGACCTGCACCCTCCTGTCCGGCCTCCAGACCTGCACCCTCCTGATCTGCCTTCTGACCTGCATCCTCCGGGTCGATATCCAGATCTGCTTCCGCCGGGTAGACCTCCTGACCCGCTCCCGCCGGGTAGACCACCTGACCCGCCGTCCTTGCCTGTCCGGTCGCCCGAGCTGTCCTTGCCTGTCCGGCCTCCTGACCCTCATCCGTCCTTCCGGACCTCTGCTCCGCCTACGCCTGTCCGGCCTCCTGACCCGCATCCGCCCGTCCTGTCCTCTGCCCCGCCTCAGCCGTTACGGCCTCCTGACCCGCATCCGCCCGGCCGGGTCTCTGCTCCGCCCTCTCCGGTCCGGCCTCCTGACTCTGTGTCTTGCTGGCACTGTCCTCTAGGCCTCCGCTTTCCCCCGGAGTTACTGCACTATTCCCTTGACTCTGTCCCCGTTCCAGGTTTTTTGTTTCTCGCCTCCTTCCCACCCCACCTCCTCGGCCGCCTCCCCGCTGCAATTCGTAGCCGGGGTTTTAGTTTATTTATTTTTTTGGCGCTTCAGGAGCCGCGCCCTTAAGGGGGGGGTTCTGTAAGGAACTCCCTCTGTTACCCTCTATGCTGGTGCTGGCACTCCCGCAATCAGCAGAGAGGGAAAATCAAAGACATTCCTTGCACCTGTGTTTTCGTCACACCTGTTCAGTGTTTGTTCGTTTATGTCTGTAAATAGTTTGGTCGGTGTCTGTCCGTCATTGTTGGGTCATTGTTTAAGGTATGTTTTCTCTGTTTCTCGTTCTGTTCTTTTGTGTGCTTGTTCTCTGTTTCTTAGAGGGGTTTTTGTTTACTGGTTATTGAAACGTTCTGTTACCTGTCTGTTCTCTGTATGATAGTTTGTTCTTTGTTTGATTGGTTGTCCATGTTCTCTGTAGGTTAGTTTGTCCAGGTTTCCTGTCATTAGTTCTTGTGTGTTATTTAGTCCTTGGGTGTCGGTGCTTGTTAGGGGGTGTGGGTTATTGGGGTTACGTTGTCCGGTTCTTTGTATAGTCAGTTTGTTTATACGGTTTAGTTCTTGTTCTTTGGGTTTTAGGTTCCTGTTATCATGTTCTGTGTTGACCCTTTGTTTGACTCGTGGTTTTGTGTGTCTGTTTAAGTTTCCAGTTCTGGTGCCTGTTTTGCCTGTCCTGGACATAATAAATACATTTAAAAGGATTCTCTGCACTTGGGTCTGCTTCCGGACATCTGCCAAGGGCAGATCGTTACAGTAATATATATGTATATACGATGTACGTGTGAAAAGAGCTGCAACTTACATAGACTAATATAGACTGCAAATTAATATTGTTCACCGATATTATCACACTGATTATTTTAAATTAAACCAAATTAATTTAGATGTATTGCAGACTATAATATTGAGGTAAATGCGGTAAATTTTCCGACTTGAATATCGTCCTTTGCTTCGCCATTGAAGCATCAAGGTAAATCAATAATAAGAACTTTTTATATGAAGTCGAAACGCTCTATGCGTTTATTCAAGATATATTCTGTTATAATGCATTATTGCATTGCATTGATAACATTAAACTAATTTGATATCGATGTAGCCGAAGCAACGTCCTACTGTTGAAATACGGAAACCTATCTTGGACACCGGCCGTAACTTTTCAAGAAATTAAAATAATAATTCACCACGTCCTCCACCACATTGTCAAAGTTGGTATATTGTCTTATCTTCAGCTATGTTTGTGTCATTATATTCATGATTTGCTAAAATAAAGTTATATCGGAGTTACAACAAGGCACTTAGTATTGAATGCGAGTTGGACATTCATTGACTTGAACGGGCATTACATTCTTATTACCAACTTTTAGTTGACATGTTTTAAGTATATAGTAGCTGGATGGTATATAATCTCATTTTATACACTAGTCAAATGTAAAACGTGAACTGAATATTTAGGAAAGTTTTATTTATTCAGAAAAGTGTTTGTTCGGCATGAATGTGTGTACAGACACGGAATTTACATTGGCAGGAAGGTGCATAAATAAAACATGAATAGAACAATATACATTATACTAAGGGGTAGATAGTAATATACAAAATGTTGTAAGCATATTGATGTTTATATTCTTTTCATTTCGATGTACAACAATACTTTGTTGAAGACTCTTGTAGGCTATATCAACACTGATGTTTATTCGTTAGACTCTGCTAGCCACCGAGTCGTGCCTGGTACCATTGGATAGAGGAGGTCCCACAGAATCACCCATGCTTTGAATGGAGTAAATCAGATAATGTGTGCCGGAGATATGGCTTTATTGAACGTGGGCAGTACAACCGAGCCCACAATGACTGGCTGCGCTGGGAACAGAGACCATATAGTCGGAGTTCCAGCGGATGAAACACGCCTCTCACAGCCCAATGGTTGGAAGGATATGGGGATTCCCACAGAGTAGTAACCCAAGTAACCTTATATTTGTGGGCTGACATTGACAAAACTGCTGATGCGGATTTACTTCCTTCCCCAGCCGACGTGAAAAAACGGAATTATAGTCATGGAAAGTCAAGGCTGAACATTGTACATTGATTTTAATTACTAAACGCAACGCCAGCGAGCGCAGGCTGTTTGTTGGCTAGAAATTTCTAAATACAAATGAGTTCAGCAAGTTTAGAGACGTCGGTCTTTAGGCTTCATTCACATGCAAATCCCGACCATTTACAATGCAATCCGTTTGCCCCACACCCCCAACAACAGACTCCTCTATATCTTACAATGCAATCCGCTCACCCCCAATAAGACTTCCATATCTTAGAACTGAGTTCGCGAAATCATCCAACCATAAGAAAAACTAGACCGATTTGCACAAAACAAAATAGTTATTTTCTCAAATGTTCTCCAAACTCATCCGTCAGTTCCAAAGTCTCACAGTATAATATGATAATAGCTGCCGGGTACTAACTTCAGGCTGTTTCTGTGGGGGCAGTGTCTTTATGATTTACATGTGAATGCGCGATAGAGGGAAACAATGGAACTGGCCAGCCAGTGACCTGAATTTTCTTCAAGAAAGGGAGATGATAAATACGTAGACCGTGTCTTTGTGTGGGTATATGTTAGAACGCTGTATAGAATTATTACAAAACTGCGTTGTACTGTTTTCTGTTCTATTTCCACGTTGGTTGTTGGTTAAAAGCAAATGTATTTACATATGTATAACATACATTTCTCACAGACTTGATTACGTGGGATAATTGCTTCATATATTTAGTGTTATCTGGGCCAAAATAAGTGAGTTACATGAATGCGCCTCTTCAAATAGGATTATTGTCCCCAACCAAAGCATGTTGTATTCAGTGAGCTTCCTGTCAAATGGCGACAATTCGCGAGTCCGTATTATATTATTACAACAAGGTATTTGGTATTGAATGCGAGATGTACGTTTTGCTCATTATTGATTTGAACGGACATACAGATTATGATAAATACTTTTAGGTTGTGTCTGTGTGGGTAAACCATACATTTCTCATGTGCATCACATGAATTTAATACTTTATATCATATTAACTCAATCATGTCTACAATAAGTCAAGTTAATTTTCGTTAATTTAAAATTATTTGTGTGGTATTATGGCACCATAAAGACCTAAATATACGTGCTTGTCGTTTTGTGACTGTTTGCCTGTGATGGGACTAAAAATAATTTAGTGTGGTTACTCTAATTTCCAATGTGGCCAACTTTTCTGGACGGCTGATTTTCTAAAAATGAGTGCGTCGCACATACGGCGTGGTTGGTATCATTGGAAAGGTGAGTTTACACAGAATTAGGGAAAATTGGAAAGGAGTAAATCTGAAACTGCCGGCGGGAGAAACGGGTCCCAGAGTGTTATAGTAATGTTTTAAATTATGCTGCACAAAGCCTCCGTGCCCACAGAGTCATGTTTGGTACGGTTGGATTCATCCATGCTTTGAATGGAGGTAAATCGGATAATGTGTGTTGGAGAAATGGCTTTTGGAACGCAATAAATAGCGTTTGGCTCATAATGAATTGCTGCCCTGAAAACATGAACATGTCTGAGTTCCAGCGGATGAACCACGCCTCTCACAGCCGGTTGGGGGATCCCAGAACTATTCATACTTTGAATTGATAAAGTGTCATCGCAATTTCCATATGGATATAGGCATAGTTTTGTAATATAGGAATTTATCAAATAAACATACATTTTTAAGTAACCTTAAATTTGTGTGCTGACACTGACAAACTGCAGGTGAATACTTTCCTTCCCCATGCGACAGGAACAAACTACTGAATGCTCAAACAGCTAATTCGATTCTGTAAGGCCATTGAAAATTGTTTCCCTCAAACGCACACTAATTACTTTAAATTAAACCAAATTAAGTGACTTATTTTATGTGGGTATGGGTAACATAGGAATGAAACACTTCAGCCCGAATGCATTGAGCGCAATAAATCAGACAGTTGGAGTTAACAGTCGCGCAACAATAATCCCTTGAAATGCTCGTCTTTTTTGGTTACAATTATTTTTACAGTTTATTATAGAATCCATTACTTTTTTAAGATTCATTTGGTTTAATTAAAAATAATTAGAGTGGTAATATGTTACCATAAAAGCCTAAATCTATGTGCACTTATTAAATAATAGTGGACACTTTTAGGCCATCTATTCATTTGCCAGGAGGTTTTAAAATTTTTGCCACCTTGATTTTACAACAGCCCGGTCCTTCTGAAGCAAAGATAACCAAGATGCGCCATCTGCTGGTCATTGTGTGTCATTGCGTGTCCACAACGTTCTCCCATTCAAACCAACGCATGGGTCATTTGACCCAAAACCGCAAACAACGACCCTATCTGAGCCTCGGCGCTCCTAGTGTTAAAGACGTTATTCTCTAATCGGTTGCATATTATGTCGTGGATATATCCCTAGAATGCATACTGCAGCCCCTTTTGTCTTGCCCTTTCAGATATTTCACCTGTTCGCCAAAAATTACGTCTGACACCGGTGCATACACATTGCAATAGACGTGCCAGGCTCGAAAGCTTGAGATTTAATCGATTTGGCATGTGGATAAAACAGCAAATATGTTAATACTGCAAAAAAGAAAAGACTGTGCAGCTACCATAAAAATTGGGAAGAAAAAAATACATGGATTAAGCCCGTCAGCAGTGACGCAACAAAAGCCTTCTGTACTTTATGTCGCAGGAAATTTTCAGTTGCCCATGGAGGTGAGAATGACTTGAATAAACATGCTTCCGCAGAAATGCACAAAAAGGCCACATTAGCTAAAGGTGCAAGCAATATCTGTGGATTCTTCGGGGTAACTACTGTGTAAACTGACAAAATAGCGGCAAGCGAAGCCTAAAAAACATAAACTGTAAGCTAATTTCGCACAAAACCAGCCCACCTTTTGTCCCTCATTTCATAGTGACAAAGTTGGCAACCCTAATTGTGTGCCGGAATTGAAACCTGCAAAAGGAAAATAGTTTGTAGATTAGTAAATTGCATCTCACATTTCTCGTACTTGCCTGATTATCCAGTTTGAAGGTGTGGCCTGATCTCTGCAAGGTAAAGGTGGTGCCATGCGTTTCCACACTGTGGCTCATGCTGTTGGGGATTCTTGATACATCTCTATGCAGATGGCCCTGCATTAGACACTGTGCTTTCTAATCTCCAGTAGAGTTTTAATGCCATTCAGCATTCCTTTCGAAACCTCCAATTACTACTAAACTCTGGTAAAACTTAGTTCATGCTTTTCAACCGATCAGTGCCCACACCTGTGCATCTAACTATAATTGCCACGCTAGATTGGTCTGAATTAGATTATGTGGATACATACAGTACATCTTAGTAGACAGCTCTCTTTCAGCCCCACATCAATAAACTAAAATCAAAAATTTAGTCCAGAATCGCTTCACTCATGCTGCCAAACGTGCCTTGATGAAGCCGACTATGATACCAATGTTTGATTTTGGTGATGTCATTCATAAATGTGCCTCAAACATCTTCCTGAAAAAAATGCATGTGGTTTACCACAGTGCCATACGCTATGTTACCAATGCCCCTTACAACACCCACCGCTGCAACCTTAACGCATTAGTCGTCTCGCCATCGTTAAACACTGGTTAACTCATTGGTGCCTGGTCTTGCTGTACCTAAGCTCTCTAGTCTCCATAGCTCTACCCACCCACAGTCTACGCTCAACCAGGTACATTGCCTTAGTCATCCCCAAAGTCTGCACCATTTTTGCCCACCAATCCATCCAGTGTTCAGCTGCGAAGGATTGAAACTAATTACAACAAACCTTAAAACTCAAAACCCTTACCTCACACATTGCCTTCAAACTACTTTGGTCTGAATTTTTTTCCGATCAATGTACATGCTAACTGTCGTCCGATCTATGTACATGCTAACTATCCCCTGGTTTTATTCTAATTGTTCAGGCTTGCTCAAATGCTCTTCCTCGTACAATCATGGTCATTCTATTGACTCTCCACTTTAATCTGTATTGCCATGTAGAATCCCACTCCTATTTGCACTCTTTTGTTCTGTATAATTATTGTGTAAATATATTGTGGCGACCTGGTTGTTTAATGTCGATGGGGGGGTTGTCACCTTGGGGTTCCGGGAGACAGCGGAGGTGTTAAAAGGGGAGGGGGTTTGGCGGAACTGTCTCTTTTGGTTCATGTTAGACAGTGGGAAGCCGCATTAGCGTTCAGTTAGTTTCCGGTAGTGTTAAAGTAGTAGGAACGCTTAGAGAAGTATTTCGGAGAGTGTGTGAGTTGGTGGCGTAGACAGTAGCCCATAACTGTCTGAGTGGAATAAACCGGTTTGTTCAAACTGACTTGTGGCTTATATTATTCGTTCATAGCGGGACGCTACAATATGTTGTCTTGGACGTTATTGTGTCTTGGACATTCTTTGCTTTATTTTGGCTTGTACTGTCAAGACTCCCCCTGAAGCTCCACGATCGTCGACGTGCAGACTTCTGCGTTCATCGTCACCGGCTTTCCATCCATCTCCGTTAATCATGTCCTTGTCCTGTCATCACACACACCTGGTGGTCTATATAAGTTATCTTTGTGTACGGTGTCTTTGTGGGTATTGTTTCATGTACGGAGCTGAATTGTGTCAAGAAAGAAAATCATAGTCTGTGTCCTTTTGCTGTGTTACAACGCATCGTTTGTTTAGTTCAAATTATTTTGTGTACTATCGAGTGCCTTTTGTTTGCTCCCACGTTCTTCTGTAAAGTCATCCTGTTTATCAAAGTCTGGTGGTTGACCATCACCCCTGCGTTTGGCTCCTCTCTCCCACCTGCGTGAAGTTGGCCCCCCACGCAACGCAAAAAGTCGGGAAATTAGTCTCAATCGTTTGTGCTCCGTTTGTGCTGGTTTGTGCAGCAAATATTTTCGTTTGTGCTGCTTTACTTTTTTAGATATTAAAGAATACGTTATAGTTCATTCAGAGGTCACTCAGCCCCCCACAATCTCAGAATTAAGTCAAAATAGTCTCAATCGTTTGTGCTCCGTTTGTGCTGGTTTGTGCAGCAAATATTTCCGTTTGTGCTGCTTTAGTTTTTTTTATATTAAAGGATACTTTTTAGGTCATTCAGGGGTCACTCAGCCCCCCACAATCTCAGAATTAAGTCAAAATAGTCTCAATCGTTTGTGCTCCGTTTGTGCTGGTTTGTGCAGCAAATATTTCCGTTTGTGCTGCTTTAGTTTTTTTTATACTCCGGTTTTTAATAATGGCTGATGACGTCACCAGCCCCCCCACTTGCTCCGAATGAAGTGAAACTAGTCTCAATCGTTTGTGCTTCGTTTGTGCTGGTTTGTGCAGCAAATATTTTCGTTCTTGCTGCTTTAGTTTTTTTATATTCTGGTTTAGTCATCACCCATTATTGAAAACCAGAATATTAAAAAAAACTAAAGCAGCACAAACGAAGCACAAACGATTGAGACTAGTTTCACTTCATTCGGAGCAAGTGGAGGGGCTGGTGACGTCATCAGCCATTATTAAAAACCAGAATATAAAAAACTAAAGCAGCACAAACGAAAATATTTGCTGCACAAACGGAGCACAAACGATTGACACTATTTTGACTTAATTCTGAGATTGTGGGGGGCTGATGATGTAATCGACCATTATTAAAATGTGAAATAGGAAAAATACCGCAACAGCACAAACCCTAATTTTAACAGCATAAACCAGCACAAACGGAGCACAAACGATCGACACTATTTTGACTGAATTCTGAGATTGTGGGGGGCTGAGTGACCCCTGAATGACCTAAAAGTATCCTTTAATATAAAAACTAAAGCAGCACAAACTGAAATATTTGCTGCACAAACCAGCACAAACGGAGCACAAACGATTGAGACTATTTTGACTTAATTCTGAGATTGTGGGGGCTGAGTGACCCTGAATGACCTAAAAAGTATCCTTTAATATAAAAAAAACTAAAGCAGCACAAACGGAAATATTTGCTGCACAAACCAGCACAAACAGAGCACAAACGATTGAGACTAGTTTCACTTCATTCGGAGCAAGTGGGGGGGCTGGTGACGTCATCAGCCATTATTAAAAACCGGAGTATAAAAAAAACTAAAGCAGCACAAACGGAAATATTTGCTGCACAAACCAGCACAAACGGAGCACAAACGATTGAGACTATTTTGACTTAATTCTGAGATTGTGGGGGGCTGAGTGACCTCTGAATGAACTATAACGTATTCTTTAATATCTAAAAAAGTAAAGCAGCACAAACGAAAATATTTGCTGCACAAACCAGCACAAACGGAGCACAAACGATTGAGACTAATTTCCCGACTTTTTGCGTTGGGTGGGGGGCCAACTTCACGCAGGTCTCTCTCCCTCCTTGTCCAGCACCGTTACAATGTCTTGCACGTTTTGCTTAATTTTTTACGGCCAGGTCGCCGTGGCAAATGAGAAGTTGTTCTCAATTGGCCTACTTGGTTAAAAAAAAACATGTAATGCCGTGTTACTATTGTCCTGAAATGAGTTTAGCTCAGCATTACCATAGATGGCGCTGAGTCGAATTCACACTGACGCTTGCACACACTCATAATCAAAAAAATGGCAAACCTCACAGAAAGAGTTATACAACCTGCTCCATCCTCACTGAAAGCGATAGTTTGGGCACATTTCTGCTTTTATAACCTCGAGGGAAAGACGTAACTTGATAAGACTCATGCTGTATGCAGGCTTTGCAAAGCAAAAGTTAGGAGATTAACATTAAAGACGCGGACGAACAACAACCTAAAATAACTAATTTGCATGAAGACATAAAGTAATATCAAAATACATTTAATTTGTTGTATTTCTTTTCTTTAAAATTGTATGTCTACTACAATCAATCACTTAGGAAAAAGTAAACCACATTTACATACTGTGAGTCGTTTTTTTGAAGTGAAAATAGTTTTTGAATCGAAAATCGATTTTGAATCGAACCGTGAGCCTAAAAATCAATATCGAATCGTGAAATTTTCTGAATCGTGCACCCCTAGTAAATATCATACTACCTGGTAAAGAACGTTATATGTAAAATTCCAACATTCTGAACTATCACAGTGAATTCTGAGAAGCAGATGGTATTTTTCAAAGGACATTTTAAGATCGTTATACCTATGCATTATACTGGATTAGTAAAGCCGCTAAAAAAGTGAGCCTGAACACCCAGCCTGAACCCTACAGAGGACACATCAACAATTTTATGGAATTGGCCACTGTAAGCGCCTCCGCTCAGTCAAGAAGACCATCACCTTTGTTCGAGCTGGGGAGAAGCCACTACTAGCTGCCAGGGCCACCTCAACTGGCCTGTTAGCAACTGCACAATACTGGGAGTTGGAAGTTGATCTGGGGAAACAGCTGAAATTCCCAGGAACTGCTGCTACCACATCGCTGCGGCCTGACATGTTACTCATCTCAGAGACCTCCAAGCAGATCATTCTCCTGGAACTTACTGTACCCTGGGAGGACCGCATCGAGGAGGCCAACGAGAGGAAGAGGGCAAAATACGCTTAGCTAGTGGAGGAGTGCCAGAACAATGGGTGGCGAGCACGTTGTGAGCCCATTGAGGTGGGATGCAGAGGGTTTGCTGGCCAGTCTCTCTGCAGAGCCTACAACATCCTGGGTATCACAGGGGCCAGCAAGCGAAGGGCCATCAAAGAGGTCACAGACGCAGCAGAAGTTGCCTCAAGGTGGCTGTGGTTAAGGAGAGGAGAACCATGGTCGAGGTAGAGCTACCTGGACACAAGTTGGGGCCTGATCAACCCCAGCTGGGTCGCCTGGGCGAGAGTGTATGATGCTTGAAAGACCTGAAACACTCTGTGACCCCAGGTAACATCACTGATGATGTGTCCAGGTTGCATCAAGTTGATGTATGTAACAAGATGCACCGCTGCTGGGAAAAACTCCTTGATGGGTCGAATTAAGGAAGAAACCTGGAGAAGAAGCAGGCTCTGGGGGGTGGCAAGTCCTCCTCTGGCTGTGCTGGGTGAACCGTCGGTCCCACAGTAAGGTGAATAGGCACGTGTCCTCCATAATGGAAATGAAAACAAGACACATGAATAGGTTTCCATGGAAGCTGTCAAAGGGGAAAGCCTGTATGCTTGATGGGCCCCCATCTTGAGCAGATACTATCAACCGGACGAGGTAAGACGACAACATGTAATACAATGTTGGTCCTGTTTATACCTGCCAAGGTATTGACTTGACAATACATCTGAAGGTGTCCTCTGGTAACTGGCACCAAGACAATATCAGCAGATCCTTCATCAAGTCCTGCAAGTTGCGAGGTGGAGCGGCCGTAGATCAGGGAATTTGGAGGCAAGCGGAACACCTTGAACTCATCATCATGTTCCTCAAACCATTCCCAAACATATATCTATATCCCCAACTGCCTTCAAACCGCAGAGGCAGTCTGTGACTTTCACCTCTGTCATTTGGAGTTTCCCCAGGTCATCCCTGTGGATGTTCGCTGCTTAGAGAACGTCAAGGCCTAAGTAGACCTGAGCAACTTTGACAGGTCAGACTGTAATGGCCAGACAACTGTGTCAGAGCATCTATGATTGACATGTAAGGGGCAAAGAAGGCTATCCTGTCTGGTCTGAAACCAAAATGAATGGTCTACTGTGGTTCAAGTCACAGAAAATGTTAATGATGGTTACGGGAAAATGTGTCACCACACACAGTGCATCGACCGCTGCGGCGTATGTGTTATAATCTACTCCGTGTAAGGGGACCTTGACACCTCTACTGCTCAGAGGCCTTTTTGGTTGTAGCCAGTAATTAAAGTTATGTAGTGATGGGTGTGAGTGAGGACACAGACACGTATATGTTGATAATTAATTTATGGCTTTATTTTGCCCAGAAAAAAGGTAAATAATAATTGCTTGGGAGAAAGGGCTGAACAGGACCAAAGGAAAGAAAATAAAATACAAATTCCCACTTTCCGCCAGAGTAAAGCCCCCTAACCGAATACAGGGGGTGGTCCGCCCAGATCTAACCTAGTGTGTGTAAACACAGGAGTTTCCCTACGGGTGGTGTATACCCCAGGGCAGCTCTGACCTACACACTCCCAATTGCGTCCCCTTTCCCCCTGGGAAACAAAGAACAGAATACAAAATGGTTAGCAACATGAATGCAGTTTAAGTGATACAATGAAACACTAGGCAAACAATCAAACTTAACTCTCTTACACACTCAACCTCAACCAAACACAAGGTGCACACGCACACCTTACCCACAACCAGAGAGAGACAAGACTGTGCAAAAATGGCACATTTATAGGGTGAAAGGAATGATGGGATTGATGGTTGATTGCTGCCACCAGGTGATCCGGATTATGGAAGAGAGGAGTTATTGATTGATGATCTGGTTTGATATATGCCACGTGTGGAACTGAGAACAGAGACAAGCACACTATACACAAAACACATTACTTAAACTGGGGGATGTAACAGTATGGGATTATGTAGCCCTAGGATCCACTTGTGTCGCGCATCCTCTGACAACTCATTTCTGAAGTTGTTCTAACGCCATCAACGAACAGGCTTCAGTGCTCGTTGTTACCGGCTTACTAGTGCCACCGCCCCCTCATCATCACATTGTCTGTCTCGTCATTCTCACACACCTGGTCCCCATCTCCCTCGTTAGTAATCGTATATAGGTTCTCTGTGTTTGGTCATGTCTTTATGTGGTATTGTTACATGTTCATTGTGTCTTGTATACGCTATATCTATATATGTACCAGTTCTCCTAAAGAGACTGACAGTTAAAGCGCTGCGTCGCTATCTTTATTATTTTGTTAATTGTAATTGTGTTGTACTGCGGTTTATTGAACAGTGTTAAATTCGTTTCTCGACTGGATTACTCCTTTAACATCATCACGTCGGCCGTGATAAAGGATCTGCTGCTAATGTCTTGGTGCCAGATACCACAGGACATCTTTAGGAGACTTTTAGAGACCATTTAGGTCGGCACTGTTTTAGAAGCACACGGAGGACCGACAGTTGGTCCTAATGTTTTGGCTTATCAGTATATATACATACAAATTGTACATACATACAACACATGTACAATATTCTCCATATGGATTTTAGTTATTGACTTCATAGACCCATCACATGTGCTTTTCAAATGGTTTATAAATTCGTTTTAACTGGCCTTAAAATGGTTAATAAAGAACAAAAAAACTATAACCAAAAACATAATTATCATACAGCCCATAAATTGTCATTGAATCAATTGTAATCTTTTTTTGTAATCATTGTTTGACAATAGCTTACTATTATTATAAAAAAGTAAAAATTGTTAAAACATGATGGATTTTATTCATGCTACCATTCCGTTTCCCGGTTATTTCTGTGTATTCCTTCATTCTCCTGAAATGTGCAAATTACTGTGGTGGAAAAACCGAGATGAACTAATTAGGTATAATGGAGACAAAGTTTCTCATTACACAATAATAGTTGAATAAATACTTAAGCAGGGAGATTTACACCACTCAGCGAAAAACAGAACACAGAAACATTGTCAAATACGCTCAAGGGCGTGTCAGAATCTGTTAGGTCGTCCTGGACAGGAGGAGTGGCTATCAGCCACTTTTCCATTACTGTGCTAGAGTGATAACAATCGCTAGCGTATATCTCCTTGAGCTATCATAATAACTCCATTCACCCACAGTAGCTCACGCTGGTTCTAACGTCTTCATTGTTCACCCAGTGGTTACCTCTCGTATGTACTGTATCTGACTCAGTACATTTACATCAAGAAAGCAACCACCTACTTATTCGTCATTATGGCTATGCCCAGCACCTGAAATAGCTCGGGGGGTGTTGAGTGGCACATTTGATGGCATGTTAGAAATGTCTCAATAAGTCAAACGAATAGTCCAAAAAGTTACAAGAGATCATCACCCTTCACAATGTTTGAAATCCCATATTTTGGAATCCAGCCGTTTTGTATAGTGATGAAATGAAATCGAAACCCATGATTTATCGAGGGAGAAGGCGGCCAGGGTTTATTGAAAAACCAGAGATAGTCACAGCCCTCCTGTCACGGTGTACTATGCTGTTGAGATCAGCTGAGCAGGAAAGACGCCAGTTTCATTTCTGTTTCACCACAGGTTCCATCTCAACACCCATGAAATCACCCTGGACTGTCTTGTTCAAATACGCACACCTGGAACTTGTTTACTCCCGGCACTCTGTGTTTAAATGTTTCCTTGTGCACCTATAGTCATTATGTTGTGTTTTCGGTTTGTTCCATGTCGTGAGTACTTATTTTTAACGCTGTTTAAAACCTTTACCAGGCACCTTCTGATGTCAAGTGTATATTTAAGGTTTTATGCGAGTGTTGTTTTCCTGCTTGTAGGCAGAAAATAGATTTTGTCAAAATTTATAGTTAGTGGGCCTGGCTCCGTTTTGTTTAAATAATAAATACCATTATTATTTGAAAACCTCTGCGCCAGACTCCCAACCCTACCGTATTCATAACACCTCCTCTGCGTTACAGCAATTCTCCTTAATAATTTTGTCCAGTCCATTTTTGGAGTTTTGTGTGCAATTATGTCCAATTTGTTTTTTTCCAATACACACAAAGGGAATACCCATGTGTATAGTGTGACTTACGCACTAGTGTTACATTAATATTAGTTAATAAGTACATAATCAAATACAACCATCTAAGCTAGAAAATAATTGCTGGGAGTTGAACCTTTTCTCATATGTAACCAGTAAATGGAGAAAGAGGCTAACAGTCTTGGTTCCTTTATTTCAGGTTGGTTTAAGCTTAATCTTAAAAGTATTTCTAGGCAAAATGGTGAAAATAGTAAATGATTGTAGTGTACTTTAATTATACTGTTGTAAATTGTGATGTTTGTATGTTATCTTAGAAGATGTTACTAGATTAAATGACTTACCGTGTACTTTCACCAGGAACGTGGTTCCGTTGTTGAGTGTGAAATGCGTACTTAACGAGTACGATTGGTCAAGTATGATAATCTGTTAAATGTGTGACATTATGTAATTCTTGGATGACGACAATGTTACTGTATATTGTTAAATGGATGATGGTTAAGTATGTTGATGATATGTAAAGGACCAGTAAATGGAGAAAGAGGCTAACTTGGTTCCTTTATTTCAGCAATCTAGCTATGTACCTGATCATCCTCAGACCCGTAACAATAGCAAAACGTGTGTTAATGCAATATCGTTCTGTGAGAAATACTTGATTTTCTGGAAAATGTTCTGGGGTACCAACACATTTGGCCATGAATGTATACGCAAACCAGTCGGATGTAGACAGGATATAGGCTATGTACCTACAACAATTCACACAGCACAGGCTAATGTCTTTGCGACGACACCCCCGTGCCAGATGTTAACATTACACATTCCTGAGATTAAATGTACAGAATAGTGTATTTCTTCAACTTAGTCAATGAGACAAAATTGTGAAACTACTATGTGAACAAGTCGTTAATATTCCACAACAAACAAGGGACAGGATACAGAGAAAAACCCTTGAGTGGCTGCAAAAGTCAGTGAGGTTTCAGAGAGCACAGTAAGGTGCGTACAAACGCAAAAGGTTCCATGCCAGAACCCCAAGACGTACATCCAAAAGCAGAAGAAATGTCTGCTTCAATATGCTCAAAATCCTAGAAATAAGCCACAGAACTGTTGAGTATCTGTTCTATGGGGCGTGAAACCAAACTGGAACGGATCAGCGCTATGTTTGGAATAAGAAGGAATCATACGATGAAAATAATTACTCTGCCTACAGCTAAGAATGGTGGTGGCTCTGTGATGCTCTGGGGTTTCATTGCATCTTCTGGCACAGGAAACCCGCAGCATGTAGAAGGCAAGATGGGTCCATTAAAGTATCAGGAAATCCTAGGAGAACATCATGCAGTCCATGAGGAAGTTGAAGCTCGGGCGTCATTAGGCTGTCCAACAGGAAGATTATCCCAAGCAGACTTTACAATCCACTAAGGCATGGTAGCAAAAGAAGGCCTGAACCCAAGAGTATTACTGTACTGGAGGCAATTGCTCATGCGGAATTCCTCAGGAACGCTGCAAGAAGCTGATGTCTGGCTTCGCATCTCGTTTGCAGCATAATTTTGAGACTGGATAAGTCATTATGTATTACTATTTTAAGCATTAAAACCACTTTAAGCATTCATTATGTTAAGCTATTTCAATTGCTTTTTGGACAGTTTTTGCTGGAAATGTTGACAATAAACCTGATTTGCAATGGGGTTGAGTAAATTTGTTTACAACTGTACTTGCGAATACCACCCAAGGAAACTTCCCAACTTTTTACTCGCCAGAAAGAATTCCAGAACATTCTAAAAACATTCCCTGAACAGTCTTACAACCACCAACATAAGTAAACATGTAGCACACCATTTCTAGGAAAATTTGTATAGTTCCATTGTTCAGACAATTTTCATACAATTGAAACAAAAACATCCTCATAAGGTTCTGGAATACAACTTTTGTTTTCTTTGTATCATATTGTCAGGTTTGTGGCATTTCCCTGCTTTGCCCATTACATGACAGTCGCTAATACATTTTTAATAAATATTCTGATGCAAATGTTTTGCTTTCTGAACCATGCCAAGGGGAAAAAACATCAAACGATGAAAACATTTTAGGAGCAGGTGGTAAGGGAATAAGAGAATGTCACTAACAATTACTCGCTATATCCCTGCAGAGCACAATGAGTGATAATTAGATTCATTCTAAACTGCAATTTCATCAAGTACCAATATAGGCTTTTAATGGTGAATTGTCCTGCTCAAAATGCATTTGGCTCATAATTATTTCCTCCTAAGCTTTTGTTGTTTCAGAAGGAAATGCGAAGCTTGAACAAGTCAGGTCTTGGAGGTGATGGTGGTGGTTGGAGGTTGGGAGAGTGGGTATGGAGGCAATAAATTATATGAGACCATTTTGAGTTATTACTTTAATAGATTCTTTTTTAAAATGCTTGTGTTGCTGTACTGGCATAGTACACTGACATAATGCCTTTCTGAAACTTTTTATCTAGATTCTAGCATTCCCTGCTATGGTTATCTAATCAGGTTATTATTTTGTATTTTTTCCCCTCCAAGATTTCAGTTTTCTTTAATTGAATTGTTCACGTTATAGGTCACATTAAAAAAGGTTCTGATATGATTTATCTTTTATCACAAAAATGTGGCATTTTTACAAGGGTGTGTAAACACATTGTATCCACTGTAAATTGTAAGACTGAATGAATGCACAGCTGCTGAAAGTGATCACCAGTCAGCCAAAACATGCCTTCAAATTGAAATGAGGGAAAGTACAGATTGAAACACAAAGGGCTCCTGATAAAAAAGAGAAACATTTTCACAACATTTTAATATGATATGAGTAAACACTATCCTTCTGAACAAAATTAAACCTTTAAATACTTTTTAGAACACTTTTCTCCCTCATATGTAACGTTACCTTCGAAATAAGGTACACAAGTTTGAAGATTTGTATATACATAAATACATACTTTTTCAGCAACCACCAGTCTTGTGTTAGCTTGTGTTTGCTTATTCAAAAGTGTGATTTTGAACACAACTCTTGTGCTGATTAACACTTGAAGCGCAGAGGACCTGACACCCACCTCTTACACAGTGATGGGTCATTTGACCCATGAATGTTGTGAATAGAATAATGTTGCTGACACACAATGACCAGTAGATGGTGCATCTTGTTCATCTTTGTTCTACCTGTGTACACTGTCATTTAATAAGTGCACATATATTTAGGCCTTTATGTTACTACACTAATATTTTTGAATTAAATACAATTATTTTTGATGTATTGTAGACATGATTGAGTTAACTACTTCTTGACAGGGCCCCAGATCTCAATTTCTGCATAAAATGACCCACCCCAATCTAAATGGATATTGCTCTGGAACAGAACCATGTAGGAATATTTGGTAAAGGGCATTTAAAAGAAAACATTCTGAATTTAGAATTAGAAATGTTAAATTATTTAAGGATAATGTAACACACAATATCTGGCATGAGCTAAAAAAAAAACATTGGACTTTTAAATGGTAATCAATGGAGTTATCTTGCCAAACGACATCAGAATCAGTTTGTACAATAGGCCATTGTGAGTACAAAGATGCACGTTGTGTGTACCCTATTATACTGAGTTCTGAAAATAGCGGGAACTGACATATATCCGTAAGGATAATATATTCAGATTTTTTAAACGCAAAGTGTAGATATATCACAGTTCATTTAGGTAATATTTTTTTCATTTGTAAGGCAAAAATGTGCCTTGAACTGGAATTGACAGTTCTATGCGCCACCTGTGGAAATCAAGGAGATTTACAGATGAAAGAAATACAATCAAAATGGCGGTAGCTTTTCTTTTTCCAGTGATTATTTTAATAGAAAAAAGGGGGGATAAAGCATGCATATCTAGGAGCATTCCTAAAAAGGATATTTCTGTAAATTAATAGAGTGCCGCAAAATATTTTTAAAAAGTGCCTCTGTGTCAAATGACCCACTTCTGGCTTCTAGTGTTAGTTGTTGTGGTAGTTGTATTAATCAATTTGATTTCTGTTGAGGATCAGGAGATATAGTTTCAAAGTTAACTGGTGCAAATTATGCAGATGCAGATAATTGTTATAATAATAGTCAATGACTATAAGTTCCCTAAACATCTGAAATAAAGCTGGTTTTGTCTCTAGATTGGTTGAATAATGTTACGAATCCTGTGCATTGTAATGCAGAATGAGCCAAGTGTAGAGCAGGAATCAGTTTCCTGGGTATTCATTAAAATAAACACACACACAACAGAAAACATAAAGCATTCATGTGACTAGAAACATAGATACAAAACAGCTACACGCAACACAATAATAGGGATAGCGTAAACATGTGAAACAAAGTTGGGATGTTATCTAGCTTCAGGAGATACTAGTTTATGGGCAATTAGTGCAAATTATGCAAATTACTTTCAATGACATTATCATTGTGGATTAACAGTTAAAATGGGATGGGCCAACCATTTTAAACAAAGTAAAAACTGACAGAGCTTCATGTGAAGATCAAGTTTCATGTGAGGACGAGGGACTCCAAGCGAGTCTGAGTTCATCCATTCCACTCATCCACTTATTTTACTGAGTCTACAAAGTCATTGTGCTTGTGAGCTGCATACAGAGCAGCAAGGGAAATGGCAATTCCAAACCCTACATCCCCACTCACAGCTGCAGAATCCTTTTAGAGTTTTTTTTAAAGGGTATGTTTATACCAGATCAATTCATAATGCCTGCATAACAACGTGTGTACATTTGTTCCTGGAGACAGGTTACTTTGTAAAAACAACAATGAAATCACGCTGACATTTGTGACCTTTAAATGTTCGCCTCAGGTCCATAATTTTAGGTTAAATTTGATTCAACGTTGTTGTCATTGAAAAGTACAGTACAACATTCAGTTTGCAACAAGCCAGAAAGTACAAAAAGGGCAGTGCAAAAACAGTATGCAGGGCAATGTGTGAATGTGCCAATGTGTGAGTCAAATGAGATTAGACCTGGATAAGTGTCACGATTTGACTCGATTTGAAGAGGACACAGGCGCTGAGATTCTTAAAACACAAAGGTTTTATTCCAGGCAGGCAGAACTGGAGATATCACCGAACACTTCTGACGATAAACCACAAAACAGAAAATTCTCGAATCTCACAAACAGGAAACATGTACTCGTACCTAAGCGTATTATGTACATATAAACGAGACTCTTCGGAGTTACAAAGCATACCTTTACGCATCTGGCAAGTAAACCGAACAATGCCCCGACACTGACTGACTGAAATGAAGCAACCTATATACATGAACTAATGATGAACACAAAACAGGTGGGAAACAATACACAGGTGGATCAAATAGTCTTGATTCTCCCCCTCTCTCCGCTGACAGGAGGAGTGCCAAGTCTGGCATAGAGAGGGACAGAGGGAGGGATAGGCCTCTGTTCCTCACAATAAGTATGTGTACGTAGTGTAGTTCAACGATATAAGAAATTGCAGATACAGTCATGGCCAAAAGTGTTGGCACCCCTGAAAAAAGGAGCATCATATGCTTGAAACCATCTTATTTATCCATAATTTCGAAAGGGTGCCAATAATTTTGTCCAGCCCATTTTTGGAGTTTTATGTGCAATTATGTCCAATTTGATTTTTCTTCCTTCTTTTTTGTTTTGTTCCAATACACACAAAGGGAATAAACATGTGTATAGCAAAACCTGTGTTACTGCAATACTTTTCTTTGAGAAATACTTGATTTTCTGGAAAACACTTTTGCCAACACTTTTGGCCATGACTGTATGTGGAGGGCAATACAAGCAAGAAAACAAGCAAGTTTATTTATATAGCACACTTCATACATAGAAGCAATTCAATGTGCTTTACAGAGGAACATGATAAAATACATGCATTTTATATTTATAGCAACCTGTTTACTGGCATTAAGTAAAACACTATGTGTCAGTATTAACTGTGTACATTTTACAAGCATTAAGCGTTTGTGCAAGCGGCTAATGGCCAGTACAAACAGTATGCATTGTGCAACTGGGAAAAATAAATCGGGTAGCAGTGTCTAGGTCATGAGGAAGCAATGGGAAGTACAAACAGTAAGCATTGTGGAAATGGCAAATACAATTAATAAGGTAGCCGTGTGCATGGCAAGGTTACCGACGGGTTACAGAGTTCAACAGGGTAACAGCATCCGTAAAGAAACTGTTCCTTAGCCTGCTGGTACATGTGTAGAGACCTGTACCGCTTGCCTGAAGGCAGGGGGTCAAATCGTTTAGGGTTCAGGTGTGAGGGGTCCCTAACCCACGCCCTCAAACAGTGCTTGTGCTGGAGGACTTTGATGGTAGGGAGCTGGAAACCAATGGTTCACAGGCTGGTTTCATCATACTTGCTGCAGGGACTTCTGGTTGGCCGCCGAGTATCTGTGTAAAACATCTGTGGGAATAGTTTAACAGGATGTTGGTAGATAGGTGGGCCTTTATTAACCTCAGTAAGAAATACATACGCTATTGCACCTTTTTGACCAGGGTTGTGTTGTTGATGGACCAAGAGAGGTCGTCAGAGATGTGGACACCCAGGAATATGAAGCTGGCGACACACTCCACCGTGGTCTCATCAATGAGAACCGGGGCATGGATACAGCATTTAGACTTCCTGTAATCCATGATCAGTTTTTTGGATTTATTGGCATTGATGGCCAGGTTGTTATCTGGGCACCAACCCACTACGCGCTTGGCGACCTGTGTGAGGTTGTTGTCCAACCTAACACACAGAGGTGTGTTAGTTAAGAAGTCCTGAGTCCAAGAGAGGGGCTGATCCCAAGGTCATGGATTTTGGACAACAACCTAGTGAGGGTGACTGTGTTGAATTCTAAGCTGAAGTCTATGAACAGCATCCTCACATAGGTGTTGGTTTTGTCCAGGTGGGTCAGTGCCGAGAGAACAGTTGAGGAGATGGCGTCCTTCTTGGCCTTCTTAGGGCGATAGGCAAACTGTTGTGGGTCCAGAGTTGGAGGGTGGCAGGACTTCAGGTGAGCCAAGAGAATTGAAGCACTTCATGATCGTAGGAATGAGCGCAACAAGTCAAAAGTAATTTGGCCAGTGACAGGTTTAAAAGGTTTGGCAAGTGACAGGTTGAAAATGTCCATTAAGACCACAGCTAGCAACCCGGGTCATGCTCTGAGCACACGCCTGGGAACACCATCAGGACCAGCCACCTGACATGCATTCACCCTGCTAAGTGCAGAAGACACCTCTGTGATTGACTGACTGAGGGGGATGACGTTTAGGGTGAGCTCTAATTTTATGTCTGGCTGTTTTTGCCCCATAGAAGGTGTTCAGCTCGTTCATAATGGAGACATCCGTGGCTGAGGAGGTAGGGTGCTTTGGTCGATAATCAGTCATGGTTTGAATGCCCTGCCACATACGTTGAGGGCCGTAGTTGTTGTGGAAATGCTTCTCGATCCTCGTGTTTGGCCTGCTTGATGATGAACTGACACAATGCTGCATTAGCCAAACAAACAAACACCGCAAAATACAAAGTGACGAGTGATTTCCTGATTGTTAGACAGTTGGGTTTGAACATGTCTCCTGAGCACCAGGGCAGTGCCTTAGCTTGATTGTGTTTAAGGTTTAACATGACATTGTACTGGACAAAGTTTGTTTACCTGAATGTGTGAATTGTAAAAAGTTGAGTAAATGAATACTTTTAAGAGAATACTTTTCGTATCTTTAAACAGTATACAGTTTTCAAATGACCCTGTAAAGTCTGAGGATGTGTGGATATTCCAAATGCAAGGGTAAGACAGAATAAGGTCCTTTACAAAAATGTTATCCTTAGGTCTGAACAAGCATCCCAACCAACCAGCATCCTTATTACCTTGTCACACAAATTGAATGACATGTACATGCTTTTCAAGTTACACGTGAGATTTTCCCTACTACTCGACTTTCAGGGTCAAATTTTCCCCCCATTCGAAAATAAAGACATGGAAATGTTATTCACAGGCTTGTGCCTCAGTCACTGTTCCTGAAATGCGGTATTGAAATGACTGCCAAGGCGGAGAGTGGAATAGATTGTCCTGTATGATTAGGTTCCCTCTCTGCGACGCATGTCAAAAGACAGGTTCTCCTTATCTCCACGTGGCTAGTGGTTAGCCCTCTGCACACATTTATGTTGATGTTCTCCCTTTCAACTGTGGCATGGCCTAGACGGAATCACTCATTCTGAATAGGGAGATGTAATTTCCTGATCTCTCTTTTTAAAAGAAACTGAACGGCGTTTGTGGCAGGTAAATACACAAAGCTGAATGGATGATCAAGGTGAAAAGATAAAACAGACTTGTTTTTTATGCATTGACTTCTATATGAATTATGTTCCATTTTAATTTGGGGATTAATTGCATCTATAGCTGGCACAGAAAATCTTGTAGTGAATAAAAGTCAATAAACTGGATTTTATACTTAGAGACCTAAGAGTTATTCACTAGAATATACAGGAAGGGAAAATAAAGTGAGATTAAGAATTATGTCATCATATTAATTCTACCTAATGTTGGTTTCTTTAGTTGGTTCCTTGGTTTTCAAAACATATCATGCAAAGATGGACTATATTGCTTTGTGAAGCTAATTCATTAGACTTGTACACCTCTAAAAAGTCATGTACAAGCTTACAATTTACAAAAAACAAGGATTTTCAAGAAAATAAATAAAAGCCTGGCATGGAACATTTATTATGAGAACCTTACAAGATGCATAGAATATCATTTTACAAAGTGCTTGTTAACTTTTAATTTCCCCCTAGAGGAGCAGCAATCTGTTGAAACCTGCACATGAATAATTAAAAGTGGGCTTATAGGATTGTCAACTGTGGCTCATCAAAAATGGCCACCCATAATGTGCCTTTGTTTATTTTGTCTGCTTGCATTGCATTCTTACAGTGGTTTCAGTAAGTTTTAAAACACCTATACTTTCTCTACATTTTTTATATTTAAAACAATGCCATCAATCTAAACACAATACCCCATGACACAAGCCAATATTTATTAGAGATGTGTGCCACTTCGCATTGAAAATAAAAAACAAAAATATATCAAGTGCATATATATTCCGACCTTTTGAACTTAGATCCGTTCTATGGCTTTTTATCATCCTTGAGATATCTATAGAAGTTGATTGGAAGGCGCTGGTGGGTGGAGGTTTTTCCGGATTGTTGGGCCCTGTCCAGGGTTTACTCTGTTCAGGGCCACAGTTTCACTGGACCCCCTGTCTCAGTTTCAAGATTTATGCTGCTATACTAATATGCCAGGGACGTAAGGAACTCTGGTGTCTAACCTTTCCCTGTGTCCTGTTTCTGCTTCCATTAAGGAGGACATGTGCTTACTGACCACACTGAGGGATCGATCGGCCCTAAGGACATGAAGCAGACCCCTCCTGGGGCCCCCTGGTGTGTTGGAGGCTGAGCAGCTGATGCTACCTGGCAGTTTATATATATATATAGTAAAATGACCCCCTGGTTGTGTTGGAGGCTGAGCAGCTGATGCTACCTGACAGTTTATATATATATATATATATATATATAGTATAAGGACCCCCTGGTGGGTTGGAGGCTGAGCAGCTGATGCAGACCTTAGGGCCGTTTATATATATATATATAGTATAAGGACCCCCTGGTGTGTTGGAGGCTGAGCAGCTGATGCAGATCTTAGGGCCGTTTATATATATATAGTATAAGGACCCCCTGGTGTGTTGGAGGCTGAGCAGCTGATGCAGACCTTAGGGCCGTTTATATATATAGTATAAGGACCCCCTGGTGTGTTGGATGCTGAGCAGCTGATGCTACCTGGCAGTTTATATATATATAGTAAAAGGACCCCCTGGTGTGTTGGAGGCTGAGCAGCTGATGCTACCTGACAGCTATTATACAGTATGTTCACCTAGCAGAAGAGGACTGGGCACCCCTCAGAGCCTTGTTCCTAGGTTTCTTCCAAAATTCGACCCATTGGGGAGTTTGTCCTAGTCGATGTATATCAACTTGTTGATGCGTGCTCTGTCGGGTTCAGGCTAGGTGTTTGTAAAAGCACTTTGTGACAACTTCGTTGGGCTTTATAAAATACATTTGATTGATTTTATTGATTCGATTGTGGCTAATTTAATTATTATAACATAATTTTGAAAAGGCACACACCTGTCTATGTCCTACACTTCTCAGTGTTTCAGAGAAAACAACTTAGCCAAAGTTGATCTCCTACTAGTGTGTGTAACATTTTTGTAGAACCTTTTTAGAAATCACACTTTTTCTGCACATCCGTACAAGACAAACTAATTCAAAAGAACTAGGACTCCTTTGATAGATTTTCTTTTTTTTTAATCATAATTAAAATTCAACTTTTCAGTATCACTGATAGTTGAGTATCTGATGCAATAGTGTAACATGTTATTTATTCCAAGTTATGCGCCTGTGTCTACTTCATACCTATGGAGGCCCAAGTCTGCCAGAATTAAAAATAAATAAATAAATAAATAAATGCATCAGTACACGTATTTTACATCAAAATATACGTAAAAAAAATTAATTATAGAATTCTAAATTTTTTAATCTGTCGTTTTCTCCTATTTATTTATTTCCACAATCATTTATTTATGTAATTATTTATTTCTGTAAGTATTTATTTCCATTTACATTTATTTCCGTATATATTTATTTCTGTATTTCCACAACCGTAGGCAAATGAGGGGGTGGGACTTAATCGTTCAACCAAAGCAATCAAGCGCAGAGAGCGAGAAACAGATGTAATCGTTCAGGACAGCAGGAGGCGGCAATGCACTGCGAAAGTTGATACCAACTGCGGTTAAACTAGGAGCGCCAACAGCCCGCGCCCGCGGGCGTTGCAGTTAGTAATTCAAATAAATATGTAATGTTGAAAGCTACAGCCTTGTCCTTCCATGATTTCCCCTAAATACATGGTTTTGGTCAATCTATATGAAACTGGACCCGTTTTGGTCCGATATGAACACTGTGCGCAATGTAACCGGTTTACTTTGCGTGTCCTGCTCAGGACACAACAACTGAAGCTGTGAGCCGACTGTGGACGGAGAGATACATATAAATAGATTCGCTTATCGGCCAATCATGCGCAAATCATTTGATTGTGCATGTCGCATGTGATCTAAAATGTTTTAGCACTACATCAAAATAGGACATACAGTATGATGGATTTTCATTTATTCGATTTTTTAAAATTTAAACGCCATAGCCTGTGCATTACCTCCGTAGTTATAGCAGTCTAGACATATAAAGTCGATCTTGGAACTCCTACACCTATGAGAAACCGAGGTTTGTCTCCCTCTATGCCTGAGCTGTCACTCTCCCAACCCACGGGAGGTGAGTGCAATCACACACGATCCGCGTCACCTGAGTTCTAGACACACCTGTGAGTGATTGCACACACTATTTAGCGCTGCCAGTCTCGCTCAGTATTTGCGAGGTATTGTTCGTTTCACGACTACTAAGCGTTATAAGAGAGTTCTCATTCCATTTGTTCCTCCGTGTACCAGACCTGTGCCTGTCAGTTTCATCCCGAGTTTGCCTAAACCTCTGTTCTGTGTCCGCTAGTAATCCCGTTCTTGACCCACCTGCCTGTCTTGCCCGACCACGTCTCGGCCTGCTCCCGAAGTGCCTTCTACGGACTCTGATCTCTGGACTACGACCCCTGCCTGTTGTTGACTACTCTCTTGCCTATTCCATTACTGTTGAATAAAACATCGCTTGCCGCGATTGGTATCCAACACCTTGTCTCCCTGAGTGTATTCGTGACAACACCGATTAACCAATAGGAATACTGATACCACTGCGACGTACTACTGTTGACACCCTCCTCATTTGCCTAAGTTTTGAAGAAATACAGAAATAAATATATACGGAAATAAATATAAACGGAAATAAATGTCAACGGAAATAAATACTTACAGAAATAAATAATTACAGAAATAAATGATTTCGAAAATAAATAAATAGGAGAAAACGACAGATAAGAAAAAAATTATTCTATAATATATTTTTTTACGTATATTTTGATGTAAAATACTTGTACTGATGCATGTATTTATTTATTTTTCATTCTGGCAGACTTGGTCCTCCATACATACCTGCCACCACTGTTTTTTACCCCCATCTCCCGGACCCCTCCCGGTTTGTTATGTCTCCCGATTAACTTCATGGCCCAAACTCCCTAATAATTATTTGGACCAATATTTTTGTCTAATCTTTGCCAGATCTCGTATATAAAGTATCCACACCATCCACACCATACAATGTTCAGCACATTTGTCACCCTGGCAACCTTTAAGTCAGTTGCGCAATTGATCTCCGAGCATGCGTAGTGGAAAATTCCGATCCGAAAGCGAGCAATTAATATAGAGAGCATCATGACAAGTGAAGGAGGTGTTCCCACAAAGAAATTAAAGTACAGCTGTAGATTAATATAGAGAGCATCATGGCAAGTGAAGGAGGTGTTCCCTCAAAGAAATTAAAGTACAGCTGTACATTAATATGGAGAGCATCATGGAGAAGGAGGTGTTCCCACAAATAAATTAAAGTACAGCTGTAGATTAATATAGAGAGCATCATGGCAAGTAAAGGAGGTGTTCCCGCAAATAAATTAAAGTACAGCTGTAAATTGTGTTGGACGCAACACTTTACATGCATCATACGGAGTCAAATCGACAACCTCCACGCTTTTTGTAAGGTTTGTCGCATTGATTTTAAAATGACATATTCCAGCACATTAAATGACATATCCCAGCACTTTAAATGACATATCCCAGCACATTAAATGACATATCCCAACACATTAAATGACATATCCCAACACATTAAATGACATATCCCAGCACATTATATGACATATCCCAGCACTTTAAATGACATCCCAGCACATTAAATGAAACGCATCACCTGACCACTCATTCACCGCAAAATCCGGAGCGCAAGAGACCGAACCCGAACCCGACCCGAGTGTAATGATAGACATTAAGACCGAACCCGAGTGTAATGATAGACATTAAGACTGAACCCGAGTGTAATGATAGACATTAAGACCGAACCCGAGTGTAATGATAGACATTAAGACCGAACCCGAGTGTAATGATAGACATTAAGGCAAGTGAAGGAGGTGTTCCCTCAAAGAAATTAAAGTACAGCTGTACATTAATATGGAGAGCATCATGGAGAAGGAGGTGTTCCCACAAATAAATTAAAGTACAGCTGTAGATTAATATAGAGAGCATCATGGCAAGTAAAGGAGGTGTTCCCGCAAATAAATTAAAGTACAGCTGTAAATTGTGTTGGACGCAACACTTTACATGCATCATACGGAGTCAAATCGACAACCTCCACGCTTTTTGTAAGGTTTGTCGCATTGATTTTAAAATGACATATTCCAGCACATTAAATGACATATCCCAGCACTTTAAATGACATATCCCAGCACATTAAATGACATATCCCAACACATTAAATGACATATCCCAACACATTAAATGACATATCCCAGCACATTATATGACATATCCCAGCACTTTAAATGACATCCCAGCACATTAAATGAAACGCATCACCTGACCACTCATTCACCGCAAAATCCGGAGCGCAAGAGACCGAACCCGAACCCGACCCGAGTGTAATGATAGACATTAAGACCGAACCCGAGTGTAATGATAGACATTAAGACTGAACCCGAGTGTAATGATAGACATTAAGACCGAACCCGAGTGTAATGATAGACATTAAGACCGAACCCGAGTGTAATGATAGACATTAAGACCGAACCCGAGTGCAATGATAGACATTAAGACCGAACCCGAGTGTAATGATAGACATTAAGACTGAACCCGAGTTTAATGATAGACATTAAGACCGAACCTGAGTGTAATGATAGACATTAAGACTGAACCCGAGTGTAATGATAGACATTAAGACCGAACCCGAGTGTAATGATAGACATTAAGACCGAACCCGAGTGTAATGATAGACATTAAGACCGAACCCGAGTGTAATGATAGACATTAAGACTGAACCCGAGTGTAATGATAGACATTAAGACCGAACCCGAGTGTAATGATAGACATTAAGACCGAACCCGAGTGTAATGATAGACATTAAGACCGAACCCGAGTGTAATGATAGACATTAAGACTGAACCCGAGTGTAATGATAGACATTAAGGCCGAACCCGAGTGTAATGATAGACATTAAGACCGAACCCGAGTGTAATGATAGACATTAAGACCGAACCCGAGTGTAATGATAGACATTAAGACCGAACCCGAGTGTAATGATAGACATTAAGACCGAACCCGAGTGTAATGATAGACATTAAGACCGAACCTGAGTGTAATGATAGACATTAAGACCCGAACCCGAGTGTAATGATAGACATTAAGACCGAACCCGAGTGTAATGATAGACATTAAGACCGAACCCGAGTGTAATGATAGACATTAAGACTGAACCCGAGTGTAATGATAGACATTAAGACCGAACCCGAGTGTAATGATAGACATTAAGACCGAACCCGAGTGTAATGATAGACATTAAGACCGAACCCGAGTGTAATGATAGACATTAAGACTGAACCCGAGTGTAATGATAGACATTAAGGCCGAACCCGAGTGTAATGATAGACATTAAGACCGAACCCGAGTGTAATGATAGACATTAAGACCGAACCCGAGTGTAATGATAGACATTAAGACATTAAGAACCCGAGTGTAATGATAGACATTAAGACCGAACCCGAGTGTAATGATAGACATTAAGACCGAACCCGAGTGTAATGATAGACATTAAGACTGAACCCGAGTGTAATGATAGACATTAAGGCCGAACCCGAGTGTAATGATAGACATTAAGACCGAACCCGAGTGTAATGATAGACATTAAGACCGAACCCGAGTGTAATGATAGACATTAAGACCGAACCCGAGTGTAATGATAGACATTAAGACCGAACCCGAGTGTAATGATAGACATTAAGACCGAACCCGAGTGTAATGATAGACATTAAGACCGAACCCGAGTGTAATGATAGACATTAAGACCGAACCCGAGTGTAATGATAGACATTAAGACCGAACCCGAGTGTAATGATAGACATTAAGACCGAACCCGAGTGTAATGATAGACATTAAGGCCGAACCCGAGTGTAATGATAGACATTAAGACCGAACCCGAGTGTAATGATAGACATTAAGACTGAACCTGAGTGTAATGATAGACATTAAGACCAAACCCGAGTGTAATGATAGACATTAAGACCAAACCCGAGTGTAATGATAGACATTAAGACCGAACCCGAGTGTAATGATAGACATTAAGACCGAACCCGAGTGTAATGATAGACATTAAGACCGAACCCGAGTGTAATGATAGACATTAAGACCGAACCCGAGTGTAATGATAGGCATTAAGACCGAACCCGAGTGTAATGATAGATATTAAGACTGAACCCGAGTGTAATGATAGACATTAAGACCCAATCCGAATACTCATTTTGATCAAGACGAAGGGGTAAGACGAAGGGCTATATACCCCTTGATACCAAGATTTTCCGAGAGCTCACTTGAAACCAAGGGGTATCCAGAACACATTGCGAGACGTCAACAATGGCTGCTAGATCATCAAAAGAGACCCATAAATGTAGTTTTTTTTCGGATTAAATAACGAATTTAAAAATTACGACACAATTGTTTTGTGATCTACGCAGTCCTGTACATATATTTTTAACCATTTTAATAATTGAAGTTTTTTTTTAAATCGCTACTTTTTGCCAGTTAAAGCCAAAGATACATTGCTAATTTGTCCCGTATTTCTCTGACTACCTTTACTCAATGCATGTTTGTCTACGGTTAACTCTTTTAGCAGATAATTCATATCAGTGCATAACATAACCTGTTGTTTTGGAATAGCGATTAAAGTGCTTTACATACCGTCCCGAATCACACAGGGACGCCGGAGGAAACCCGGCAAATAATTCGCTTTCGGGCAGAAAATGAACCGAAGTTTCATGCTGTACAACCATAGACTGTAGATCATGAAGGTGTACTACATAATTTGGATATGATACAGGACACTGGTGAGGCCAAGACATAGAGGTTATTGGGCCTCTTTGAAAAAAATGTTTGATAAACTGTAGTTTGTTTGTTGTTGCACTTTGCACATTGTTTTTGATTAAGGGTTTCTGAACATCAATCAATGACATTCAAAACAGTGATCACTGAAACAGATATACAAAACACAATGCAATGTGGATGCAATTATTTATTGAAAACAGCCTTCAGTAGTAAGCAAGCAGGTTTATTTATATAGCACGTGTGCTTTACAAAAACATCAAAAACAATAGTACACAGAAGAACATCTGCATCCATATGCACCGCCACCAAAGTAAACAAATAACTACTACATACATCGAACCATATGCGCAGTATAGACGTGTTGGGGTTTATGGCACAGTATCTTGTTGGACCACCAGTCTGGGAAATAAAACAATTTTACACCATTAATGGCTGAGTTGGGAAAAATGTTTGCTACCTTGTTGGTTAGTTCCGTGAACTTTAAATACAATACGATAATGTTGTTTGCAACCAATCGATACATACCTTAAGTTAAACTACCAGCATTCGTAGGCTTCGTAGACCTCTTCTCGCTTGATTTCTGCGATTTGTTGCAGACAATCGCAAAAACATAACTAAAATCCACGCAATCGACAACATACACACTTTTCCAGACTGCATCTCCGAAGTTTGAGATCAACATTTGTGTCGCCTCTGGTGACGTAGCAGCCAGCTAGCGACGATGTATGATGACGTAGCCAAAACCGAGTGGTGTCCCAATTCCTAGGGGAACGTAGCGATTACCACTCGGTTTCGAGGGCCAAGGGGTAGGGGTAAACTAAGGGGTAGGGCTAAGGGGAAGGGGTAAGTGGGAGTACTCGGATTGGGCCTAAGACCGAACCCGACCCATCGGGGGTCGGGTTCGGTCGGGTTCGGGCAAAGAACTGCAGCTCTAATTCCGATTATGTCCCCAAGGCCCGGTCCAGCTTAGTAAGGACAGTGCAAGCCTTTCCCCTCCTGTGGTCAGCATCTCTCGTTTGTGTTTGGCAATACTTTTTTGCCTCAAACTTCATGTCAAACCATTTCTTTTTTTATGTCATTTTTATGTGGTTTGCTCTTCCCCTGAAACAGGGTTCACAGAACGAATGATTTAATCCCATCCTTTTTGTATTTGATTTTGCAACCCCTATACTGACGCTGCTAAATATACATATATATATATATATATAAATATACATATTTTTGCATGTTCAATTATTGCAGAAGTATTTCCACTTCTGAACTACATAAGTAATTTGTTCTTTTGGCGTCTTATCCTCTATGCTGTCTATATGTGTTGATTTAAAGGGCAACTTCACCGAAAAAAAGATATTTTTTCTCACTTATCGTGGTCGATTATGTAGTAGAAATGTGAAAGCATTTTAGAAATTTGTGCCTTCTAGGCAGAGAAAAATGCACTCCCAAGCCACGCCTACCGGCTCGAGAGGGCAGGCAGAAGGGAAGGCTAGCTACTAGCTAATTGACTGGAAAACAGAAGACACCGGTTAACATGAGGCTCCGTGGCGAGTTTCTTGATGAAGTAATTTAAATACTAGCCTTGCGTTGTACCGGAATGTACATCCAACACAAGGAAAGGACATGTAGTTAGTTTCCATCGTTTTCCCGTTGAACATTTAGAGCGGTGCAAACAGTGGCTGCGGGCTATCAACCACCCCAAGTTCCGAGAATATTTGTAATTAATAAAAGTATATACATTTCTTCATATTTCCCTGTACTCTTTTGTAAATCAAAGTAATACATTGTAAACTTTGAACTTTTATAGTTTTTAAACATAATATAAACAATTGCACACTCATAGCTCTTCCAGAGCTTCAGCAGTTTCTTGTTAGCCACAGTATTGTCCGTCACTAGCTGGAAATCTCTGTCTGATGTCCTGAACAACACAGGCAGGCAAAACAAGACGATATAGCCTTTCCCCAGTCTCTCTCCTTGCAGGACCCATTCCACGAAATGACGGTAGGCTGTTAGGCGATATTGTCTGAAAACAATAAGCACAACGTTAGCAACGCAAGCTATTTGCACCTACAATAGGTTAGCTAGCATATATGTAAATATAACCGATAGCTCAGCTAACTGACGTGAACAACAAATAAATACTTACTTATACTGAAGCGTCCGTTTGTCCCTGCGGGCTTTGGCTGGCGTTTCCCATTGACCTTCGGAATCCTGAAATAAGTTTCAAAAACTTGTGTGGATCAAAGCTGGGGTGCTCTATTACGCATGCTGGCGATCCCGTTTCTAATGCAGATTCAGTTATTTCTTCAAGAAGAAAATGGCATTGCTGAAATTCGCAACAGCAGCGGGACTCTATCTGTGTCCATAGGCGCACAGCGAGAGCACTGGCACCACCAGTCTGCCCCAGCTCGACTCTGTAAGGGCTCTTCCTCATGACCGCCAGGCAAGCTTCGCTCCTCTGCAGCAGCAGCCTCTTGTTCCTCCGTCAACCGCAACTGTGTTTCGCTGTATTGCGGCTCGTACAGGCAGCCATGAACATCGGATTCGCACAACAGATCTTCAAAATCCCTTTCTTCCATTTCCTCTTCAAAATTACTTTCTGCCATTGTGTTTAGTCTAAAACTCTCATTTCTCCACTACCTGGTCCTTAGCTACACAAGATGGCTGACACTGTTTTGAAAATCTGTGACGAGGCCCCACCCCATATGGGCGGGTTGATAAAAATGCGGAAGTACCATCTACTTCTGTCTGTAGTTCATAGCCTCTTTTAAAAAATCCTCCAATGACGTAAAAATCGTCATTTTACGTCATTGGAGGATTTTTTCCTGACATAAAATCAAGATATGCCTCTTACCAGATGGAGTTGAGGGGTGGGAGTAAGGTAATTGGAAAATACTACCATTTGTCTACTGATACAAAGCTAAATGCAAAATCGTGGCTCTTTAAGCATTTTTGCATTCTCCACGTTTTTACGATGAGTTTCCATTCCACCCTGCAGTTTAATGCCCTTCTATGGGAAATACCGGGGCGTTTACCTATGCTAACTAGGACAACCGACCCGCGCTTTGAATTTACGAAGACGTAGTATTTATCATTATAGGAACGTAGGTACGAACAATTATGCCATTTAAGAACACGTCAAGCCAACCAGTCAAGCTTTTCTGACTTCTCTATCGGTTCCCCTTCCAGCTATTCTATGGTCTCTGGAAGGCCCAACGCCCATAAATTACATTCATATTTGGTAGTCTTCTACAGTGGACTTTGTGCTTGTAGCCAAAAATCTGATGATTAATGCACATTTAGGGAGTAGCGAGAATGCATTACTTCGTCTCATACTTTGTGATGTCCATCGAGAGTGTACTTCACTTGTTAATCAACTTATTAGCTTGAAATAAAAATACATACGAGTAAAAGTGTTGATTTCCTATAGCACTTGTGTTTGAGAAATTTAAATCAAGCCGACTCACACTTGTTTCTCTCTGTATAGTGTATATAATTCATGATGTGTTTACTGCTCTGTTTGTGCTGTTCGTGGACCTTTAAAATGTGTGTTCTAGATGCTTCAGCTAGGGGTCAGAACAAATTCCTTGTGTGTGTAAACAGATTTAGCGAATAAACCTGATTATGGATATCTGTGGGGGGGGGTTATTACGCGGGCTGTTGTGTTTCATAGCAGGTACAAAATCAGACCAGGTCAGATAATGTAAAACTGTTTACCTGAATGTATTCCAGCATTGAACACCATATAAAGGATCCTGTAGGCTACATCCAAATGATTGTATGTGAAAATGCCACTGTTTATAGTGCACACTTATAATGCACTTTCTGTCCAGACATTTTCTTAGTAATCCTCCATATTAGTAGAAACATTAGTTACCTGGCATTAACTTGCCTGTGTCTAAAACCCAAACAAATGTTGTGTTGTGGTGTAGGTTAGTCTCCTATGAAAACATTGGTGTTGTTTTAATGACCGACACATTTATGACGACAGACTGTAAACTTTAACTTACAAACAGTAGAGAATGGACTGAACATTATGGTAAATAGGCAGAAATTGGTGTTAAATGTTTAAACGTTTATTAGATTGTTTCATTATGGGCTGCTTTGAGATTTAAAATGCAGGCGTACACTGTGGTGTGTGTATCAGAACTGTTAGTGATTGATTGTGTTGTTTTATAATGACTGTGATTATGTGGTGAGTAAACACATTTAATTTGACATTCATAGCAGATATGACTTCCCTGTCATGTAGACCTTGTTTTTATTACCAACGCTAATGTGTTCTCTAAACTGGCAACATTGGACTTATTTGCATTTTGCAATCTCTTTTTATCATCCCCAATACTTGTTCCCCTCACTGTGTTCATGCTAATAGTATTTCCGTACCCCGCGGTGTGGGTTTGGGTTCATCTGTATGTTTTATAGCAAACAAGGCGTACCAAATATGAAAAAGCTTACCGGAAAAATATTTTATCTTTTTTTCCAGAGCGGTGTCCACATTAGGTAAAATCCAGCAAAAACCTGTTAGCTCATGTGTGACATTGGCACAATGAAGCTGTCTATCCGAAGGGCAACAATTTAATCTCTTCTTTCTTCCATCAATGGTTTTCATCCTCATAACCTTCTCATAAAAACGTAGTTCGTTCCTGTTTCAGGGAAATGTCACATTTGTATCAGATTAGAGTTTTGATGAATCATTGAATCAAAGGACAATAATTATAATGGGAAAGGACATCTGCAGCCGCTGCTGAAGCTGAAACACACTGTAAATGAAGTTGGAAGTGTCCCAAACGAGACCATTGTCACGAATGGGGAACCGGACACAAGCGCAGGGCGAACAAGGGACATTTATTGAATACAATTTAACTATAACTGAAAAAACACTAAACAAGACAAGACATACGCAAACTTAAGGATGGTATAAACCACACAAAGACCGACAACACACTCTGGGAAAGGAGAAACTCAAATAGAATGGTGATTATGAAAACAGGTGAAGGCAAGCCGAGTGAGGGTTGTGCTAATCTGAATGCCTGCAGGCCTGTTTGTCACCTAGCTGACCAGGGGTCCCTCTAGATAGCCCATGGGAAATGCTTCAGGTCTGTAATTGGCCGGTAAGCCTGAGGACATGCATGCGGGTTCCCCAGTCTGATGAGATATCTAGCTCCAACATTGTGACTTGTTGTGATCAGCCATGGAATTGATGGGAAAAAGGAAACTGTCAAAACAGGAACAGTACATTTTGTGAACAGACAATCCAATTTCATTGGTATTTTTTTGAGTACAAGACTAACTTAACTATCCTACCCGATCCTAATCCTCAAAAATACAAACATAGACTGCAACAAATTACCAAAAATATGTAAGGTGCAATGTGCAATTGTCCAGTGAGAGTTCTGAGTGAATGTGAATGTGGAGAGCACACTATTGCCATTTTGGTTTCGGCATGTTCCTGAGGCCTACTGCTGTAGGATAGAAACTGTTCTTGTGGCGAGATGTTTTGGTCCTGACCTCAACCTTCTGCCATAGGGGAGAGTTCTGAATAGTCTATTTCTAGGTTGAGAGGGATCATCCTCAATATTTGCCACCAGCTTCATCGTCCTGGAGGTGTGTAGGTCGCATAGAGACTGCAGAATGCAGCCAATGACCTGCTCTGCAGAGCGGATCGGTGCTACAGCCTGCCCTTAACTTTGACAGTGGCTGCAGCATACCAGATGGTGATGGAGGTCAGGATGGACTCAATGATGGTAATATAGAAGTGCACCATCATAGTCTTTGGCTGGTGAACTTTGTCTGCTGCCGCAGGAAGTACATCCATGCTGTGCTTTCTTTGTGAGTGAAGTGATGTTCAGCTCCCACTTGAGGTCCTTGGTAAAGGTGGTGCCCAGGAAGCAAAATGACTCCACAGAATTCGAGACAAAGGACTGCTGGGCTTTTCCTAAAGTCCACCATCATCTTCACTTTTGGGCAATGCGCTCCAGGTTGTTCCCTTAAGGTTGCGTCCTGTCCCCTCTTCTCTTCTCCCTGTACACCAACAACTGCACCTCCGGCCACCACTCTGTCAAGCTCCTGAAGTTTCCGGATGACAACAGCCTCATCTGACTTCTTTCTGATGATGATGAGCCCGCGAACAAGGAGGAGATTGATCATCATGTGTCCTGGTGCAGTCAGAACAACCTGGAGCTCAATGAGGAATGTATTGCCAAGTGTTTAGATATGCTAATGCCAGGACTTACTGTTGTGTAAATGTATAGGAATAAGTCGTAGTAGTCATAATGTGGACCCACGTGGTGACTTTGACTCAACAAGCAATATGAATACAAAAACTGCAGTGTGGAACCAAATCACATCAGATGTGGGCGGACTTTACACTGTGACACTGTGGGTATGGATATGACACTGCTTGAGTATAGCTGTACAGTGATTCACAGCGGAGGACACAGGTTAACTGTGCTTCCCGCCCTGTACAGCTAAGACTAGACTCCTGGTGCATGTTAGACGGTGAGTCACTGTGGAATAATTCCCCTGTGTGCTGTAGAGAAAGATTAGTCCTCTGCGCCATCTCTCTCCCTGTCTCGCTCAGCCAGAGGGTAGAGCGGGTCACAAATGACTGCAGTCGCCAGACGCTCATATTTTACCTTCTCATTAGCAGTAAAGGAGGATGTGGTAATTACTCTGCCAGACTGGCAGAACCTCATTCTGAGGTAAAAGCTTCCAAATGATAAGATGTTTATTTTACTCTACACCTAAATGCTGGACTCCTCGGCACACTGGGGTAGAACTGTTTAATTGTGAATCTGTAAGGATAGGAGGTGTGTGAATGGTTAGGTGAGGGGATTTAAAGAATGTCTGTCAGAGGAGGAGATGTATATGTGAGGTTGTGTATGAACATAGGCATGTGTCATGTAAGATGGGGGTGCTGTGTAAGTTGTGTTACCCTGCGCCTTTCACAGGACATATTAATAATAAGAAATTGTCCACCTTCATACATCACATCAATGGATGTGCTGCAGACATCGTCTCTTAGACATCAGCCAATTAGCAATGTACAGCTGCTCAAGTAAATATAGCTTGGGGCCCTCGAATCAGACGTGCGCCCGCAATTGCACACTCGTCCAGGGCATTCCTAACTACCATATGTGTTTGGCACTTGTTTAAAGTACAGTGAATAAGGCGCAGTTGAAGCTGCACTCCTGCTATCTCAGACATCAAAGGTGATTGAAACCAAGCACGGGTCTGTGCTACTTCACATTACACCACTGTATTGATCATTGCTCTGATACACCACCCTGCAGCGTTCAGTGTAAGCATTCACCATTTTTATATGTTTATCACAGACAATATATTAGTCATATGTTTCACCCATTGATGATAACGCAATGGGTATAATAAACAATATTTGGCCTTTCACTCAGTACCAGTGAAATCTGTTACATTGCTGCCCCCGTGGAAATATGTCTAATAGGCATCCTGTGGGAAGTAAGAAAATATCACACATCAAGGTGTTACTTTCGAAGGAAATCTGAGCAAATGCCCTTAGGTAAATGTCACAGGCTAATGAAACACTATGCGGTTTAGTGTTTCTGTGTGTTTGTTTAAAATACAAACATGCAGATTGTGAGAGACAGTGAGAAGAAGAGAGGCAGAGAAATGAAAAGAAAGAGAGAGCGAGTTGCAAAGGGATAAATATCATGGGGAGACATCGGGTAGACAGGAAAAGAGGAAGAGAATGGCAGAAAGATGATTGGGTCAGAAAAAAGGAGAAAATGAGAGGCGGAGAAAAAGAGAGATTGGGCTGTTGGAACGCTCATCTGTCTGTTAATCATCTTTCTGTCTTCCTGGAAGTTTTTTTAGGGACGGATCCCCTGACAGCTAAATAATGTGTGTTTGTTCTCCATGGCTTAATTATACACATTCCAATAAGGGGAGCCTGCCAAGAAGCCAAATGGGAGATATATTATACCCTCCACAGCAATTCCCCTGTCACTTTGCAGCCAAAATAGCAGGTGTAAAAGACTACCTAAGCTGAGTCCTGCAGGTTCTAATTGGAAGCCACAGGGAGGACACAGGAAGTGGGTGGTGTCACATTCAGTGTCTTCCTGACTGACCTTGTCACCCCATACGCAAGGGAACTTTGAATTATGTGGCGCACAGCTTCACTAATGCTATCATTATCATTATTAATGGGACATGACACAAGCCATTGCCACACATGACAGTCACCCTCAGTCAGTTGACAAATGGCCTCCCAGCGTTGGAATTGTTACAGTTCTGTGGTTGGCTGGCCATAAAGTCAAGTGTTTCCATTGGATGATTTGCTGAAGGAGTATGTGACATGACATTGTAGGGCGGTTTGAGAAGAGTGCCACACCAGCAATGCAACTACAAATCAGGTTATACGTAATAAAAAACATATTTCAACAGAAAACAAAATAATGCATTTATATTGGATAATTAGTGTATGTTCAATAAGTCCTTCCCTATTTCAGAGATTTTTTTTTTTAACTAGAACAACCCTGATAAATCTAATTAAGAGTTAATGAAAGTCTTATGCTCAATTAGATTACAAATGATGGTGAATTGGGAGATGAACTAAAAATAGACTTAACCTGGTCATGTAGAGAGACATTTTACTGATTTTAATATTTAAAACATCTGTGCGGAGGACTAGACTGACATTTACTTGATTGCTGTCAAACTGACGCCTAACAGGTCACACTGTATTTGATCATTTCATAATTTTTAATTGCTTGCTATAGTTAGGAATAAGATAAGATTAAATCCTTATAGTGCAGAGGGAACACATGCAAGCAGGAATACCTCGTTTTTGTGTGTTATATTGAAATAAACAGACAACGGAAAACATAGAACTGTAATTGGAAAAAAAATGTGCGCTGACTGAAGCAACTCCTAAAGACATCAAAACCACAGCTCTCATAACGTACACTCATCAACATACAGGACCTGGCATACAACAATGAAGCACATTGGGAACTAAGGAAACATATTCACTTATTAATGAGGTAATGGGGACCTGGTGTAAATTATTAGAACAAGACAGTCCGGGGTGTGTTCCAGTTAAATGGAAGGAAACCAGCGCACGCTGCGTGCTAGCCAGAAGAGGGCGCCACTGTCACTGTACATTGTAATTGCACTGATAGTTGAAAGTAGTGGTTCCCACCCAGGGGTACTTGGACCCCTGGGGGTACTTGGCCTCTCCACAGGGGGTACTTAAAAAAACATTAATGACATAGGTCTTTACTCTATATTTACATGGCACATTGTGTTTGCGAATCCAAGTTAATCATTAAATAAAATTAATAATTTCAGGACCATTTTCCAATTATGTGAGCATAACTGAAAATGGTAGTGAAAAAGCAATAATAAAATCAAGATTGAGGTGGTTGAATCAGCAAAAAGAACATCCGTGAGATGCAGAGCAAAAGAACAGATGCTGGAGGAGTGCTTGACACCTGAGATCTGTCAAGCATGAGAATGTGATGGTCTAGGGGTGCTATTGGTGCTGGTTTGGTGGTGGTAAAGTGGGAGATTTGTAAAGGGTAAAAGTATTCTTTAACCTGATACAATGTGGCCATAAGGGTAAACTCAGAGCGCTGACGCCCTCGTATTGGTCACCTCTCTTGATTGCCAGTTTGTCCTCCAATTACAACCAATTTCTATTGAACAAGCTATGGTTGATTCCTGTGTTGTAGGTGTTTGTTTTGAAGTATATCTGCAAAGTATATCTGCGTAACAGTGTATCTGTGTTACGGAAATTTGCAATAAAGAGGTATTACAGGGGGGGTCTTGAAAAGTCTTAAACGGTAATTAATCAATTTAGCGAAAATTAAGACCCTTGAAAAGTATTAATTGGAATAGGACATGGTATTAATATTTTCTCAAGTTTTCCAAAGTTAATTTTTCCAAATAGTTTATGTTAAAAGCATTGCGTGAATTAATGTGTTATTGCGTTGTCATAATCCGGATAACTTTGACGACGTAACATGTCGGCGCACATGGTGGTCACGCGCCTGATCAAGTTGGGCGGATACTCTGTCACTTTATGTGTTATCATGAGAAAGTGGAAGTGCGCGGACAAGTGATTGGAGGACACGCAATTTAAAGCATGGCTGAGGCCTTTCATTGGGAATAACCGGGATGCGTCTTGTTCTATTTGTACAGAAATAATGATGGGGATAAACGCTATATGGTCTCTCATATGCACAGCGTTAGCCACAAATCAGCTATAGTAGCATGCAGCCAGCAGGTTTAACTATCTGACATGTCTGTGCTACACCGTCTATACCGCCCAGTACCACCGCTGTAGTTGCGTAGTTGCTAATGTGATGGCTGTCGCTTCATCTGCTACTGATCTCAGGGTGATGATGGGCGCCACGCCAACATCTCGACACAGCGGTAAAACACAACTCTAAACTCCAACGAGGGGATTGCTGATATAAAAAAAAAAATATCCCGATTCTGACAAAGCCAAGACGTTCACCTGTGGAAAGGACAAAACCGGATACATTATAATATTCGGATTAGTGTGTGTGTGTCAAATATCCCCACTTTTTCCTCATTATTTTACTTCACACATTCACAACATTAAAATAGAACGGTTAGGCTTCCGGTTTGAGCATGCGTGCAGAGTAGTCGCAGACTTGGGAGGCTCCCGCTAGCTAGATAATTTTTCCAAGTTTACCAGTAGCATTCAAAACCTCTTGTTAAAATTTACTAGATGTCTCGTTCTGTTTCATTTCTGTGGTCCAGTTTTCTATATATTTTGCTTTTGTCGCATCTCATGTCACACAGTCAGAAAACCAAACGGCCTCCTCGCACGCCTGCTAAGATGTATGCCCCAGACACTCATGAAGCTAGCCCCCAGGGCCCCACCTCCAACCTTCCTGACTCACTCACCTCCACTGAGTTTCGGGCCCTGTGTTCCTCCATCGAGGCTAGTGTAGCGGCATCTGTTCGGGCCTCCATTGCTGACACGGTCCAGACCGCAGTTACTGACGCCAGTGTCCCCGTCCCCATTGATGCGCTCCGTGCAACGTTTGAAGCTCAGGGCAGCCGCTTGAATGATGTCAAGTCGTGCCTATCGGAATACTCTGACCGTCTAGTTCGGCTTGAAGACACGGTTTCTCACTTATCCAAAGATAATTGCAGGCTCCGAGACAAGTTGGACGACCTTGAACCTGACCTTGACCTCGACCTTTAGAATACGCCGAAACAACGTTCGGATTCTGAATGTGCCGGAGAAGATGGAGCTAGACGACACGCTCACTTTCATCTCTTCGCTCCTCCTGGAGGTCCTGGGGCCTAGTGGCGTGCTATCCTCTGCGCCCAAACTCGACCGTGCACACAGGCTCGGCCGTCTTCCTGACGACTCAACCAACGCCAGACCCAGGCCGCTGATCTGTTGCCTCCATGATTTCCAGGACTGGGAGAGTATTCTGCGCCAGCGCGACAAGTCCCAGCTGTTTTTCCGTGGCGGAAAGATATTTTTTTCCCCGGACATGATCTCGTTTGTGTCTGAAAAGCGTGCCACTTTTCTGGGCGTTAAGCGCCAACTTTACGATCGGAAGGTCTGCTTTTCCCTGAGGCACCCAGCGCGTCTCCATGTTGAACACTCCGGTGAACGGCAGGAAGGTAATGTGTTACGCTGCTGTTATTGATACGGACAGTAAGGGAATGTGTTACGCAATTATTTATCCGGACAGTAAAACTCTGTTCCGTTTCTTCCACTGCTGTCACTATTTCTATATTCACTATTACTATATTCACTATCACTATTACTTGGTTTGCTGGTCGCATGTTAGCTGGCAGACACAGGGTGTCGCCATTTATTTATTTATTTTTTCTACGGTACAATATTCTGTGTAGAATGGTATTTTTCTGATCTCGGTCGTTAAGGGACGGCTAATATCGTTTCTCCCGTTTGATTAATCTAGCAGGGGGTTTTATTTTATTTGTGTCTCTTCTTTGTATACAATTGCCTCTCTGCTTGTACTTGCTCTGCGGCTTATTTACCAAACTTTCCTACAACCGGTGTGTGAGGAGGAGAGGGTTGTCCTCCTCTATGCTGGGTCTGACACTTCCTCATTCTCCAGGAGAGTGGAGTAATCAGACCCGATCTGCTTCACCTGAGTTCTGACACACCTGTGAGTAATCAGACAGGAGTTAAAAGGAACACTCTGACTCGCGTCCAGTGCGAGGTATTGTTCGTTTGCCGATCTACTGAGCGCTATAAGAGAAAGACTACAGAAGATATATCATGTACCAGATCCTAGCTTGTCCTTGTCTATACGTCTCTGCCTAATCCTGTTCTGTGCCTTCTAGTGAATCCCCGTTGACGACTCCTGTGTTTGCCACCCCCGACCCAGCTCTCGCCTGCTCCTCTGGTACCTCCTCGGCTTCTGATTCCTCGTTACTGACCCACTCCTGCCTGACCATCCTAGTGTCTATTCTTTGTTCACTGTACCAAATAAATACATAAATCCGCGATTGGATCCTATTATCTGACCCCGGCAGTATTCATTACAGAATACCTCGCCATCTCACAATGGATCCAGCGGAGTTGAAGACGCGTTTGGAGCGTCAGGAACAACGCATCGAGGAGTTACTTGCCCTGCTGCAGCCAGGTGCGCCCGATACTAATGCCATGGCGATCGGCGCTACGGTGTCACCACCTATCACCATGCCGGAGAAATATGCTAAATAATATATACTCCGGGGAAATGTCAGGGGTTTCTTTACCAAATCAACCTTTATACATTTCACCACACAAGGATGTTTCCTACTGAAAAGAGTAAAGTGGACTTCACCATATCCTTGTTGACCCGAGAGGCGCTGAGATGGGCAACCGCGCTATGGTCGGCCAACAGCACGGATCTGCTCTCAGAGGGGAGATTTCTGGCCACTTCAAGGAGGTGTTTGACCATCCCGTGTCTGGACGCAGCATAGGTGACCAACTCTGTGAGTTGAGGCAGGGGTCGCGCACAGCAGCGGACTACGCTAGGGAGTTCCGCACTCTGTCCGCTGGCAGTGGATGGGGCAACGCAACCCTGCTGACACTCTACAGACGGGGACTTGGTCTCTTTGTATACAAATGCCCCATTTACCGTACTGTCGTTCTACCTGTGTATTATGCTGGTTTACCCTTGTTTATTTATTTATTTTTATTTTCTCTATATGACTGGCTCTCATGGCCTCTGGTTATACTTGCAATTATTGGGCCTTTTGCCCCGGACTTGTTTAAGTGCAAACTTTGTTATGCTTGCAAGTTAAATGTTCTAGAGTGTCTTACCCGACTTGTTTTCCATGTTTCTATATTTAATGTCGGGACTGTTTTAACTGCTCTGTTCTACGGGGTACGAATGCTATTTGATTGTTTTTATTGTTTTTCTTGGTGTGCTATGCGGGACCTCCCCACCTGGTATGCTGTGGTTCTATTTGTATGCAGCGAAGCTGGTTAAAATGTTATTTCAGGGTCTCCCACTTAGGGGACGCCTATTGGTCTGGGTGGTGGGGTGATCGGGGGTTTTCGTTTGTATGGGTCTCTGTATTTGTTTCTGTCTGTCCTGCTCTCGTTATGTCTCTGTGTGCCTGTGTGTCTTGGAGCAGCTATGCTATTTCTCTGTTTCTGGTTTTCCTGGGCGGTCTCACCAGTTTCCCTCTCTCTTTCCCTCTCAACTTTGACAATGGTGGGAGGAGCTAATTCTTATGGGCCCGGGACAGGCAGCCCTGCCACCATTAGGTTTGTGTCCTCGAACACCAAATCCATGTCCACTCCAGTCAAACGGTCGAAGGTCTTCTCTCATTTAAAGGCGCTCAACGCAGAAGTGGTTTTCTTACAGGAGACCCACCTGCGCATCAGGGAACACTCAAGACTCCACAACCCCAGGTACGCTCAGACGTTCCACTCCGGTTTTGACTCTAGGGCAAGAGGTGTTGCAATACTGATTGGCAAAAATGTACATTTCTCACCCACTAAGGTTGTCTCCGATAGCGAAGGGAGGTATCTAATTGTGACTGGTTCTATTTGTGATACACCCGTGGTTCTGGTCAACGTTTACGCTCCTAACTTTGGTGTTGGTTTTGCCAATAATCTACTTGGGAACATCCCCTCCCTTGACTCTCATTGCCTTATTCTTGGTGGCGACCTGAATTGCGTTGTGAACCCGTCTCTCGACCGCTCGAACCCTAGGGTTATTTCTCCTTCTGCTATGTCCAAGTGTTTTTCAGGCTTTATGGACCAGACCGGGTGTACGGACCCCTGGAGGTTCCGCAACCCCCAGGTAAAGGAGTACTCCTTTTCTCATGTGCACCACTCCTTCTTGCGCATCGACTACTTCTTTATTGACCGCTCTCTGCTCCCACATGTGACCTCCTCTGAGTATTTGCCCACTGTCATCTCTGATCATGCCCCTCTCCAATTGGACCTGGCCCTCTCAGCTCAGCCCAGGCCGCCCTTCTGCTGGAGATTCAATTCACTCCTTCTATCTGACGCAGACTTCTGCAATGATATTTCCACCTCTATTGACTCCTTCCTCATTTTCAATCAGACAGGCTCTACTTTACATTCTCTTCTTTGGGAGACACTCAAGGCTTACCTCAGGGGGGGTCATCATCTCCTACTCTGCACACGCGGACAAATCCCACAGGGCCAAACTGGACGGGCTCGCTGCCGCCATCTTGGACTTGGACCGACAGTATGCGCTGTCGCCCTCCCCTGAGCTATATAAAAAGCGGCTAAACCTTCAGTCGGACTTTGACCTGCTGTCCACCGGGGATGCTGAGAGGTATCTGCTTCATGCACACGCGACATACTTTGAACATGGAGACAAGGCCAGCCGTCACCAACTTAAACGACGCGCAGCGACCTGGCTGATCCCCCGTATTGCGGACTCCTCTCAGACTCGACTCTCCGACCCCAGGGGTATCTATGACACTTTTTCTTCCTTTTACTCCTCTCTGTAAACCTCTGGATTCCCGCTGGACACGGGGCGCATGTCTTGCTTTCTAGATGGGATGGTGTCCCCCACTCTCGGTTCTGGATCTTTGTCTGTTCTCGTCTCTCCTCTCACTCTTGAGGAAGTCATCCGGTCTATTAGGGCCATGCAGAGCGGCAAGGCCCCAGGCCCTGATGGCTTTCCGATTGAGTTCTTCAAGAGATTTCATGCCAAACTTGCACCCCTGCTGCCGGCTATGTACGACGAGTCACTTTCGTCTGGCTCCCTCCCTCCGACGTTGACGGAGGCTTCCATTGCCCTCCTCCTCCAAAAAATTATTTCGGAGGAGCAGACCGGTTTTATTAAGGGCAGACACTCCTTTTTTAACACCCGGACCTTATTTAATGTTGCTTACTCCCGGTCGTTCTCCAAGTCTCCTGAGCTTGTGATCTCGCTAGATGCGGAGAAAGCATTTGACAGGATCAAATGGGACTACCTGTTTGCCGTTCTTAAGAAATGTGGGTTTGGGGACAGGTTTTGCTCCTGGGTCCGTCTCTTATATACCTCCCCGAGAGCTAGCGTCTGCACCAATGGTTCCCGCTCTGGTTATTTCCCTCTGGGGCGTGGCACTTGGCAGGGGTTCCCTCTGTCCCCTTTGCTCTTTACCCTCGCCATTGAGCCCCTTTCTATTGCCCTGCGCTCCTCCACTTCCTTTAAGGGTGTCTTGGGGGGGGGGGGGTGTCGAACATAGGCTCTCACTGTACGAAGACGACCTGCTGCTGTATGTCAGTGACCTAGCGGCCTGCCTGCCCTAGATCCTCTCTATTTTGGACGACTTCGGCTCATTCTCAGGTTACAAATATAACCTTCAGAAGAGTAAATGTTTTCCGATCAACTCGTCAGCATTTGAGTTATGTCAAGCCGATTTACCCTTTCACCTGAGCCGCACCGGTTTCAAATATTTGGGCGTGAACGTAACCCGGTCGTTCTCCACACTTTTTGCTGCCAATTTTGCTCCACTTTTGACCCAGATGAAGGCTGACTTCCAAAGATGGGGTAGCCTGCCTCTGACTCTGGTGGGGCGGATTCATGCGGTCAAGATGAACACTCTGCCTAAGTTCCTTTACCTCTTTCACTCTGTGCCGCTCTTCCTGCCAAAATCCTTTTTCAAGGCGATCAACCAAGCCATCACCTCTTTCCTCTGGGACGGCAAGGTCCCCAGGGTCAGCAAATCCCTGCTTCAGACCTGTAGGCTCAATTGTGGGCTGGCGCTCCCTAACTTCTTGCACTACTACTGGGCAGCCAACTTTCAGAAACTGCCTTTTTAAATACACTCCTCTGACTCTGCATGGTGTCAACTCGAGTCACGGTCCTGCGTGTCCACCTCTCACCCTGCCCTGCTCTGCTCCTCCCTCCTGACGTCCACTGCTCGTCACACCGCCAACCTGCTAGTGCGCTCCACTCTTAAGATTTGGTTTCAGTTCCGTCGCCATTTCAAGTTCACCTCAGCATCTTCTTTGGGCCCTATTACTTGTAACCACGTCTTCCTCCCTCCTTCCTTGGACGCTGCTTTTGCAGTCTGGACGCGGATGGGGGTTAAGGCATCCAGGGATTTGTTTGCAGAGGAGGGCTTCTTAAGTTTCACCAATTTGGCCGCTAAGCACTCATTGCCTGCATCGCACTTCTTCCGCTACCTTCAGGTGCGGCACTGTGTCTCCTCCCTTTTTCCTGGCTTTCCCTCCGCTCCCCTCGCTCAACCCTGGGATTCCATACTGCCCCTTACACCCCTCGAGACGGGGCTGACATCACGGATTTACTCCTTACTCGCGTCCTTTGAGGTACGCTCCACCTGTAAGGCCAAGCTGGCCTGGGAACGGGAGATGGGGGTGGAGTTTACTCAGGAGTGGTGGGACGAGGCCACTGACAGGATATGGTTTACTATGCCATGTGCACGGCCTCATCCAATTTAAGGTGCTGCACAGAGTTTATTTTTCTAAGGCGAGGCTCTCTGAGATATACCCTGATGTCGCGGACAAGTGTGATAGATGTGGAGCTTCCCCATGCGATCTGACTCACATGTTTGCTCGATCCCCCTCTCTTCAGAACTACTGGGGCACCATCTTTAAGGTCCTATCGGACGTGCTGGAAGTAACTTTGGACCCTTGGCCGCTGATTGCCGTCTTCAGTCTGCCTGGAGGTGTGTCTCTCCTTTCCCACAAACACGCAGATATTGTTGCCTTTACGTCCCTGCTGGCTCGTCGCAGAATCCTCCTGAACTGGAAGTCTGCCCGCCCTCCATCTGCCTCATGCATTGGTTGGGGAGGATGCTGGCGTTGGACTGTCCGCTTCCCTACACCGTAAATTGTAGTCTCGTAACCTTTGTGGATTTATATGGATTTTATTTGTTATTCCGCCTACGCTTGGGACTGTCCACTTACCAGTTCTCAATCCCTTGGGGATCCCGTGTCTACTCATCCCTGCCCGCTTTGCACCATTGTTTGTATGCGCTGTTTGCTGGCTCTCCTCGTGTTATGCATCACGGGCACCGCTAACAGACCACTCCCCATTTATTCTGTCAACCAACTGAAGAAACTTAACAACCACAGCACTCCACCGTGCATATCAGTCATTAAAGGACTTGGACTAATTCGCCGCCCCCGTTACATTCACAGAAGTTATGTTCGAAAGTTTGTTTTCGCCCAGTCGGATCACAACATCTCTCCCCTCTGGTCTGCTGTGCGCACCGTCGCATCTCAAACACGTCATCAGGACCCTGCCAGTTCCAAGACTAGTAACGTCGGAGTTCCTATGGCAACGCTACGCACCGACCGAAATGGGAAATATGGAAAACGCGGAATGGACCTCTCCCTACTCCGGCCAATACAGAGGCTGTCTCCTTCGTCAAATATCAAGATTGAACTTTTTAACGCACAATCCATAACCAATAAATCTTGCCTTATACATGACCACATCTTGGATAAGTGTTTAGATGTGATGTACCTTACAGAAACCTGGTACAAACCAGATGTTTATTCTACTTTGAATGAGACCTGTCCCCCAGGCTACTGCTACCTACAGAAAGCCCGCAGGACAGGGCGTGGTGGTGGTCTGGCTGTCATCCATCGAAACAATCTGATCTTGGACCCTATAAACCTGCCTGAGATTTCTTCTTTTGAATGCCTTGCATTTAAATGTAACCACCCTGTCTCTACAACTATACTTCTCATCTATCGGCCACCCAATTCATCCTTCATTCCAGAGCTGTCCACCTTTCTTTTAACCTTCTTTACAATGTCTGCTAATATCATTGTACTTAGAGATATGAATATTAATGTCAACTCCTCCATCTGCTGTTTTGCAGCAGAATTTCTCCAGTTACTTGACTGTTTTAACACTAGAAGCGCCAACAGCCCACGTCCGCGGGCATTGCAGTTAGTAATTGAAATAAATATGTAATGTTGAAAAGCTACAGTCTCGTCCTTCCATGACTTTTCCTAAATACGTGCATTTTACCTTGTCCCGTTTTCAGAATTGCAAAATCACAAACCGAACACTATATAAAACAACTATTTACATGTTTTTTGATACCTAAACTGCTCTCCTGTCGCCAAAACCCCACGCCGCTGGGCGTTGGTACCCAAGAGGGGCTAATTGCGGTACCCAGACACCGATCACACCTCACTGGGCTTATGACGCCAATGGTTGAATGGGCGATACGCAATAGACTGCGAGATACACGCACACAAAAGATTGATTGGCTTGGTTGAATTTGAATAAACTAGAAAAAGAGGTAAGTTTATAAAGAAATATGCTTCTGGAAAACCGTTCGGCACCTCAGAAGGGGAAAACGGGGAACCATCCAAGCTGTGTACAGTAAGGATGGGACACTGTTGACCTCAACTGATGATGTGATCGGGCGCTGGAAAGAGCATTTTGAGGAGCTCCTGAATCCGACCTACACGCCCTCTAGTACAGAGGCAGAGCTGGAGGCTGATGGAGGGTCATCGTCAGTTTCCCTGGGGGAAGTCGCTGAGGTAGTCAAACAACTCCACAGAGTTGATGAGATTCGTCCAGAAATGCTAAAAGCTTTGGGTGGGGAAGGGCTGTCTTGGTTGACACGCCTCTTCAACATTGCATGGAAGTCTGGGACAGTGCCAGAGGAGTGGCAGACCGGGGTGGTGGTTCCCCTCTTTAAAAAGGGGGACCAGAGAGTGTGTGCCAATTACAGAGGTATCACACTCCTCAGCCTCCCTGGTAAAGTGTACTCCAAAGTGCTGGAAAGGAGGGTTCGGCCAATAGTCGAACCTCAGATTGAAGAGGAACAATGCGGTTTTCGTCCTGGCCGGGGAACCACGGACCAGCTCTTTACTCTCGCAAGGATCCTGGAGGGGGCCTGGGAGTATGCCCATCCAGTCTACATGTGTTTTGTGGATCTGGAGAAGGCGTATGACCGGGTACCCCGGGATCTTTTGTGGGAGGTGCTGCGGGAGTATGGGGTGAGGGGGTCTCTTCTCAGGGCCATCCAATCTCTGTACGCTCAAAGCATGAGCTGTGTCCGTGTCCTCGGCAGTAAGTCGGATTCGTTCCAGGTGGGGGTTAGCCTCCGCCAGGGCTGCGCTTTGTCACCAATCCTGTTTGTAATATTCATGGACAGGATATCAAGGCGTAGTCATGGGGGGAGGGGTTCCCGTTCGGTGGGCTGATGGTCACATCACTGCTTTTTGCGGATGATGTGGTCCTGTTGGCCTCATCGGTCGGTGACCTTCAGCACTCACTGGATCGGTTCGCAGCCGAGTGTGAAGCGGCTGGGATGAGGGTTAGCACCTCTAAATCTGAGGCCATGACTCTCAGCAGGAAACCGGTGTAGTGCCTACTCCGGGTAGGGAATGAGTCCTTACTCCAAGTGAAGGAGTTCAAGTACCTCGGGGTCTTGTTCGCGAGTGAGGGAACAATGGAGCGGGAGATTGGTCGGAGGATCGGAGCAGCGGGGGCGGTGTTGCATTCGCTTCACCGCACCGTTGTGACGAAAAGAGAGCTGAGCCGAAAGGCAAAGCTCTCGATCTACCGGTCAATCTTTGTTCCTACCCTCACCTATGGTCATGAAAGCTGGGTCATGACCGAAAGAACGAGATCGCGGGTACAAGCGGCCGAAATGGGTTTTCTCAGAAAGGTGGCTGGCCTCTCCCTTAGGGATAGGGTGAGAAGCTCAGTCATCAGAGAGGAACTCTGAGTAGAGCCGCTGCTCCTTTGCATAGAAAGGAGCCAGTTGAGGTGGTTCGGGCATCTTGTACGAATGCCACCTGGGCGCCTCCCTAGAGAGGTGTTCCAGGCACGTCCAGCTGGGAGGAGACCTCGGGGAAGACCCAGGACTAGGTGAGAGAGATTATATCTCCACACTGGCCTGGGAACGCCTCGGGATTCCCCAGTCAGAGCTGGCTAATGTTGCACGGGGAAAAGGGAAGTTTGGGGTCACCTGCTAGAGCTGCTACCCCCGCGACCCAACCCCGGATAAGCGGTTGAAGATGAGAAGATGAGATAGAAAAACAGAACGAATTAATGTAATTACATCAAAGTATACAGCCCATTCATTTAATTTGTTATTATTTATTAGTTCCACGTGTTATGCGCCTATTGCACTCAATAATAAAGTAGGTTATACGAATAAACCTCAGTGTATTCATATAGCTTACAAAAGACTTCAACAAAATATCGTTTTGTATCGAAATTAAACGAATATAAACCCTAATTATTATTAGGCTTACTACAAATGAGCGATAAATAAAGTTACTCACAGAGTTTCATGCACACAGAGAAGGACGTGGGACATACATAAGTCCAGGACGCATAAGGCAGAAAGAGCATGAAACTGAACTCGTTTGGTCCGATCTATATGAAACGGGACTCGTTTGGTCTGATCTATATGAAACTGGATATATATAACGGATTAGTTTGCTGCTGTCTCATGTGCACTCGCAACTACACTAAAGAACACTGTGTGCGGTTCAACCGGTTAGTTTGCGTGTCCTGCTCAGGCAGACAAAAGACTGCGAAGACTTGGTTGAATTTGAATGAACTAGAAAAAAGAGGTAAGTTTATAAAGAAAAATATGTTTCACTAAATAAACAGAACAAATTCATCCAATCACATGTATGTATAGAGCCCATTCATCTATACAGCCCATTCATATACAGCCCGACCGTGACCAATATACAAACTGTGTTCTAAAATACGTGTTTTATTGTCTACAGTGCCTTAGTTACTGGACTGTAATTACTATAATACATTTTACAAATAAAAACAATCGAATTATACACCGTAGCCTAATGTTTTTATTTCAAGAGTCTGTGTTGCAATATGTCTATAGCTACGGCCAATCATGCGCAAATCATTTGATTGCACATCGCTTGTGATCTAAAATGTTTCAGCATTTACTACATCAAAATAGGACATACAGATTGATGGATTTTCATTTATTCGATTTTTAGAAATTTAAATGTCATAGCTTGTGCATTTTAAAATCGCGGTTTTATATGAGTATTCTATGGTTAGGCCTACATAAGACAATAAATACATACTATTTTAGTAACATGTTTTACTTCATAATTCATCCTGATGATTTATATGTTAATGACGGCAGCGGGCGCGGGGCTCTGGTGATTTAAGGAGTGAAAACAGCTCTGGCGCTTCTAGTGTTGATCTGACACAACTTGTGGAAGTCCCAACTCACACCAGGGGCCACTCGATCTAGTCATTACAAACTCTGCTCACCTCAGCAATCTAATGGTTTAAGAATTGGGTGTTTCAGATCACAAGGCTATCTCCATGAACATGTCTTCACCGTCCACCCTCATCAAGCCCAAATATGCTTCAGAAACCTGAAAAACATCCAACCAGAGACTCTGACATTCGACCTCCAGAAATTGCTCATCAACCATGGTTGAAATCTATAATAACACCCTCAAGAGCACTTTGGATCTCCATGCTCCAGTCAAAACCAGAACAGTCACTTTCTGCCGATCAGCACCCTGGTACAATGTTGAGCTACGACAACTGAAGGCAGCTGGGCGTGCCATTGAAAGGAGATACAAAGCCACAGTTGTCGTAGCTCAACATTTTGACGCTCCAGTTGGTCGTCTCCCATACTGTCTCTGTTCCCATGGTAATAGTCTCTAGTGTCCGGCACAGTGCAGTCACGAGCCCAGTGTCCAAATGCACCACAGTTGAAACAGCTATCAGAGTTGGGACTTTGGCTGGAGTTATCACCCTGGTGTCTGTATTGTCCTCTCCTGCTTGCTCTCCGTCTCCGTCTCCCTCCGGAGTAGCCTCTGCTGTAGAAGTCCAGTTGGGCCATCTGAATTTGCGTTTCATGCTCCCGTCTTTCTTCGGTCTGTTTGTACAACTGGTCCTCGTAGACTCTTTCAGCGTGCTTAAAATAAGGCCAGACGGTTTCCATGCGACCCTCATCCAGGTCTACACAGTGATTTTGAATGTGCTTCCTAATGTCTGGTAGAAGGCCTGCAACTAACCTCATTTTACACTGTTGCTCCCAGGCCGACTCTTCATCACCGTCCGGTCTCTTTCCCATTCCGCTGTGTAACTCAAAAGCTTTTTCAAGTCTATTCCTGTAGTCCGAAACTTTCTCACCCAGTGTCTGTTTACAATCAGATAGATTTCAATCATGGTGTGAGTGTATAAATGTTCCTTTTCCATCTTCTCAGGTAGGCTTTTCCAACATCTTTAATGTGTGGCCAAACAGTGGCCATTCTTTAATCGTCCAGAGATGCAATATGTGTGTGTTCAATGTTTTTGTTTTTCCTTTGTACAACTCAAACCGATGTTCAAGATGATTTCTGAAATCTGCATCATGTTCACCTTTTTCTCTGTTCACATTCCGATCTTTCTTTTCCGTTTGCATTTGGGACAAATGGTTGTGTCGCACGTTCCTCTCGGGCCGGACCCACGGTGTCAGCTGATGATGCGGGGCGATAGGTTGTTGGACGGCCGGATGGAACTCCCAAATCCTCATTATGCCTGTTAACACATGCTAAAACACACTGATTAGCAGACTTTTTTTCCATTCTGTCTCTCTCTAAGCGACATTTCCCCTTTCTACAAATTTAATTCGTTACTAGTATTTTGTAGTTTGCTTTCTAACACGCGTATTTGTCAAGGACTGAAACTCCCATCATCTGGGAAACCTAATAAGTTTAATTGATTACAAGTCCATATTTAGGTCATATATTTAAGTCATATAAGTCATATTTCTCGAACATTATTTTTGCGGGACCCTCCCTCGGGCGAGGAACCACATTGGATTTACTATAAGACTTTCCTATGGTTAAGGAAAATTAAAACCTTGAAAATAAATTTTGGTAAAAAGAAATGATCTGTCCAACAAGATCTTTAATTAAAAGCGTAGCGTAAATTAATTACTACCACCTGGTGGTACCTATCAAATAGCATTTTAGTCTCAATCAAATGAAGAAAGAGAATGATCTGTCCAACAGAATCTGTAATTAATGAACGCAACCACCTAGTGGTACCTATCAAATAGGTTTTTTTAGTCTCAAACAAATCAGCCCAGCGCTGTTTGACAAACTCGTCAGTTTCTTAGTGAGACCGGTCTCTGAGACCTTTGAGAAATCCACCTAGTAGATTTGGTGACCTGTAGAACAGATAAAAAATTGGTAACGACCTGCCTAGCGGATCTGTAATTAACAAGTTTATATTATGCCAATTACAACCACCTAGTGGATTTTGTGATCTGTAGAACAGATCAAAAATTAGTAATGACCTGCCTTGCAGATCTGTGATTAACAAGTTTATATTATGCCAATTACAACCACCTAGTGGATTTTTATTTTTGATCTATAGAACAGATCAGATTATGGGCCTGGCCCTTTTAATCTATCAAAATTGTATACAAACTGTTCACGTTCTTACCGTCTGAAATTCAGTATGTATTTGGTCCTTTTAGGTTCAAATTCTGTCCTGAATCACTTATCCTCTTTAAAAGATGGTCCTGGAAGTGGCCTTCCTTAGAGAAAATATGGATTATTTAAGAACGACGGACGAGCCCCCAAGTGTTGTGGAATTATTTCTAATACCACGTAATTAATGTTACTATACCTTTATCTCTAAAATAACATTAAGCAAATACACACTGAAACCAGACTCAAAATAAGAACAGACAAGAGTATCTCTCAACTCTAACAGTTTAATTGATAGATGAGGAAAACCTTAACACACGCACTCAAGGTAACAATGTGGTGGCAGGTTATTCCTGACCAAGGCATACAATACACTCAGTTTATATAGGCCATAGAGCAGGAAAGCATACATGGGGTAAACCTTAAAAGGTTAGGAATCATATGGAGAATCTAAGTTGGGCCCAGGAGAATGACATCACAGCAGAGAAAACAGATGTAAAAGGTATGGAAAATTGTACATACAGTATAACATGGGTGATGTATGGAGCTGTCATAAAACCCGAGGTTGGGCCCCTCTTAAGACATACAGATGTCATCCCTGTTCCTCCCCAGTATAGCTAAAAGATTCTGAGCATCCCTTTCTCTGTGCCTTTTGGCCTAAATAACATCTATGAGACTTACATGTAACTAAGCTTCTTGAATGATCATAAAATTCCATAACAGCTCACACTTCTACTCTAATGTCATCAGGAACACCCCCGGAAACTCCAAACAGCTGATTTCCACTATAAACCAACTTCTCAAACCACAAATCACCCCGCTTACAGAAGCTACAGATGAGCACTGCAACAATTTCCTGGCCTTCTTTAAAGCAAAAATAGACTCAATTCACTCTACCTTCTTTGGATCCTCACCACTACCCTCCATGACCATCTACACACAGCCTGCAACTAACGAGCCCCTACACTGTTTCAAAGAAATCTTGCAGCAAGAGGTTGAGAAGAAACCCACCACTTGTGCACTCAATCCTTTTCCTACAGCTTTAGTCAAATCTAACATCTCCGTCCTAAGCCCGCAGATCACAACTGTAATTACCCATTCCCTCCTGTCTGGCAATGTTCCATCTACCCTTTAAACTGCCATAATCAGACCTCTTCTCAAAAAACCCACCCTCGATCCAAATACATTCGCAAATTACAGGCCCATTTCCAATCTCCCATTTTTCTCAAAAGTATTAGAAAAAGTCGTTGCCGCCCAGCTCCAGGACCATCTAAAAGACAATAATCTATTTGAAAAATTCCAGTCTGGTTTTGCTCTGCCCACAGCACGGAGACAGCCCTGATCTGAGTCACAAACGACCTACAAATGGCAGCTGATGCTGGCTCACCCTCCCTGCTTACACTCCTCAACCCATCTTCTGCTTTCGACACTGTAGATCATGGCATACTCCTAAATCGGCTTCATCAAACCATAGGACTGACTGACACCACTCTTAATTGGTTTAAGTCGTACCTCACTGGCAGGACAGAATACATTGCGCTTGGAAGTGCAAGGTCCCAGCTACACACACTCACCTGCGGGGTCCCGCAGGGTTCAGTCCTTGGGCCCATTCTCTTTATTATCTACATCTTCCCCCTCGGACATGTTATTAGCCGTCATGGAGTTTCATTTCACTGCTATGCCGATGACACACAACTTTACATGAGATCAGAAACACAAACCCCGGCAGCTTCACCAACATAATCTCCGTCTTCAATACGTACCGCCTGTCTGGAGTAGATAAAGGTGTGGATGAAACACAATTTCCTACAGCTAAACAGCTCTAAAACTGAGGCCATTTTAATCGGCACCTCCCACCAAATCCAGTCTTCCGCCACAACTGGCATAACTATCTCTGGTCATCATATCCCTTTCTCCCCAACTGTTACCAATCTGGGTGTTAGACTCGATCCACAACTCACCTTTGAAGCCCATATTAAAAACCTCTGCAAGATTTCTTTCTACCATCTCAGAAATATTGCCAAACTCCGTCCAATCCTGAGCTTAGCAGATGCTGAAAAGCTGGTCCACGCCTTTGTTTCCTCCAGACCGGACTACTGTAACGCACTTCTCATCGGGATCCCTAACAAAAGCCTGCAGAGACAGTATGTCCAAAATAGCGCTGCACGGATCCTCATGAGAGTGCGAAAATATGATCACATTACACCCATTCTCCACTCACTTCATTGGCTTCCCGTCTCCGCCAGGATTGAATATAAGGTCTCCCTTCTAACTCACCAGTGCATTTATGGAAACGCCCCCCCCTTACCTGAAAGAGTTACTCATCCCCGCAACTACATACCGATCCCTGCGTTCTGCATCATCCCACCGCCTCCTCCCCCCCCAAAACCAAGGTCAGCATCATGGGTGACCGGGCTGTTCTGCCGCTCCACGTATCTGGAATGCCCTCCCCGACAAACTCTTGAGACTTTTAAAAAATAACTTACAACATTTATTTTTAAGCAAACTTATGCGTCTTATGCATCTTAATGCAAATTTACTAGTTATTACATTATTGTTTTTATCTTATTCTTTTTACCATGTTTTCTGTGTTCTTAACTGTAGCACTTTGAGGTTTGTCTAAATGAAAAGAGCATTATAAATAAAATACTGAAACTGGACTGTATTGCCTTAAGTCATTCTCTGTTGTCACCTGTACTGTGTCCAATAAACAGATATATAAATAAAATAGACTGGTTAAGCATTACTTAATGCTGGGTTGGGTTTAATGTTAGAGTTATCATGACAAATAGCACATAATAAACATTCAAACATTATTTAATCAATGTTTTGCTGTGTCTGAATTGAGCCACATGCCATTACCTTTGCTTTTGATTTGTATCTACCCCAACACACACAACACAGCTCACTGTTTGTATTATATACAGTTATGTATTGTGTGTTACTGCCAGGCACAGATTTATGGGTAGGCCTGGATGGGCACAGGCCCATCCAGATTGACAGGTGGCCCACCCAATCAGATTCATGAAAATAATCAAATGAATGAATCCATAAATAACTAATTTATTTTTAATGTTCAATTGTCTATCATTGAGGACAATTAGAATTGAAGATATACACAGTTGCTACTAAAAATCAAATATAAAATATTCAGAAATGTCATATGTATCACTAGTTCACAAAGCTTTTACGCAACATCACGTTGGCGCCATCAAAGTTGCACCATTAGCTAGCTGTGTGTTAGACTGCATATGATTGAAACACTGAAAGCTACATAATGTGATATTTTCGGGATTACGGGATGATGACATGGTTAAAATGCTCAGACTGACTTTCACACATTAATGGAAGTACTGGATAGCTGCCCTGCCGAAATATTTCCCAACATAAATAGTGTTTTGAGGGCGATCATAACACTGCCTTCAACCTCCTGCAGCGTTGAGAGACTTTTCTCCGCAACAAATAGGAGTCAAACGTACCTGAGATCATCCATGCTGACTGGACGCCTGTACAATTTGACACTTTAGTCTTTTGAACAAAAACGTATTGACAGTTCGGTTTATGATGACATTATCAATGTGTTCAACTCAAAGCCCAGGGGACTCCGCCTCCGTATAGCAGCTCCGGTATCAACAGGATTTTTTAAGCTGTCCTGCTAGGATTGCTTTTTCTGAAATGTTGTATATAATATAAATACATTTATTGTTATTAGAATTAGGGATGTCCGATCAGGTTTTTTTGCCCTCGAGTCCGTGTCTTTTGATTATGAGTATCTACCGATACCGAGTCCCGATCCGAGTTATTATATATTAAAAAAGAGCAAAGAAGAGCGAAAAAACAGATCCAGGATGTTCCTTATTTTTTATTTAATTCACCTCATTTTAACATTCAACAACTAGAGCTCTTTTAACAAACAGAGCACTTCTGTGAGGTAGCTTGAACAATCAAGTAATAACATAAATTCTTCACTTTTGGACTTTAGTGCAACAGTAAATATAAACTCATTGTGATCATTTGTGCTATCTTGGCTGTGATGTCCTGCGCCTTCGTACTGTCACGGGGCGTTTTTTCTCTCCTCTTCAAACTCTCCTCCTCCTGACTCATCTTCGGCTGGGTTGCCTGGGTAAACCAGCTGCATTGTGTCGGGTGTTTGTTTTTGAGGTGCCGTATCAGATTTTTTGTGTTAAATGTAGCCTTTTCCTTTCCACCTCTTGCAATCCCAAGTTTACATATCTCACAGTTTGCTATGGCAATGTTGTTGTCATCAACATTATAAAATCTCCAGACCACAGACATACTCGCGCTTTCCGCTTCAAGCTGCTTCCGTGTTCTACTTTGCCGGCATTTAACCAATAGCGTCTCTGCAACAAACTAATGTCATGCCAGACGCGTTGCTGTTTCTGTGTGGAGTCAAAAGGGTTTAACTTTGCGCCACCGCATATCTATAGATGTATATATATATTCTCATTATTTTTTAACACATATATATCCGAGTCCTGATCGGGAGGTAACGTCCAATTCCGATCGAGTCTGAAACCACGTGATCGGGCCCGATTTCCGATCACTTAATCGGATCTGGACATCCCTTATTCTAATGTTCAGTTTGAGTCTAGATTCTTTCAACTAATAGATGTTAGGTGTCATTGTTATTTTCTGTTATGCATTAGTCAGTATTTGGATCTGAAAGATACAGTAGTTTGTGAACTGGGTGTGAACGGATGCAGTCCCTGTCACATATGTTATTACAGACTCAGTAAACTAAAGGGTCCAAAGGAATCTGTGGGTGTCGTCGTATTTTTGTCTCCTAAATCCGCTGCATATATGTAATCTTAAAAGCCGAGGTCCAGAGTGTCTGAGTGTGGTCACTGGAATCGAGACAGAGCAAGTATTAGCCAGACATGCATTTGTCATAAGCTTTGTATCATTATTTGTGAGTTGCAGAAAAGAACTCAAGCACTTAGCTTTGTCAACTTCTACCACAACCAGCTGGTGACATGACAATGGATGATGAGTGGGCAGAGGCATAATAAATGGCCAAATGTATTGGTACACTTAAACAATGGACATACAGGAGCTTGTATATTATCCCATTCCACATCTATATATGTTAATATCAAGTTGGTCACATCTTTGCAGCTAAAATAGCTTTAACGATCCGTCAGGAAATGGATGTCAAGGCTGCTCCTAAATTCCCTCCAGGGGAGAGGCATGTCCCTTACGAAAAAAAGTATACTTTAAGTTCATTTTTGTGAGTATACTTAAGTTTAAAAAGTATACTAATATTAAGGTACTTAAAGTATACTAGAAGTGTACTTATTTATATACTATTTTTATACTAAGTAAACTAAATTGGCCCACTTTTTAGTTTATTTAGTACACTTTAGAGTACACTTATAGTTTATTTTAAGTATACTTTTGAATACTTTAAAGTAACCTGTGTAGTGTACTTTTAGTTTATGAAGTAGACTTCTTAAAGTACTTAAAAGTATACTTTTGTATACTTTAAAGTAACCTGTTTAGTGCACTTTCAGTTCATGAAGTACACTATACATTTGAATATTTTCAAGTACACTTTCAACTCATGTAAGTACTTCAAGAATTAAACTTAATAAATGTCAATTTACTATGATTTACTAATAGATTGAAACACATAGTATAACTGTACAAGCCATGTTTGTCAAGTAAACCTTAAACAATACTCTAACAATCAGTGTCATGTGTCTGGTAGGAGTTCCACTTAAAACATTAGAATAAATATAATTTTGTCTTCAAGTGTAATTAACATCTTTAAAATAAAGGAAATACAGTACATATTCAAAATACCTAAATAAATCTGAGAGGCAAGACACACAATGTGACTTAGACATATTTATTGCGAAACAGATAAATATTTTCATAAATATTTTCATGAGATAATATTGTCAAAGCTACATTAAAGGGGGATAAACCAGCTATGAACACTTAAAATATTGATATATACAAATATTTTTTAAAAATTAGAACTATTTTGAACTCTAAACGTTAAAATAAACATGGTTATTTTATTTAACAATATGCTTCTTTTTTGTACATGAAATGCATGCTCACATCTTTTCTGCCTTTACTTGTTTGAAGCATTCATTGTTGCACTTCTTGCGCAAGATCCTCCGGACATCTTGCTCTGTTATTTCTTTAAATTTCTCCCTAGCATGCCCTGTAAAAAAACACAAGACAACAAGCAAACATGATTAATATATTTAACCTTTAATCGAAATTTGTGAAATTGCGCAATATTAAATTAGGATTCCAAATACACACTTGCGTGAAACATACCAAGGCAGATGAATTGTCGCCCCATTCACTGTTCGGATTGTGTACGTTTTACTCTTCACTGCTGGGATCAGTTACGTATTCCTCCTCACTGCTGGGATCGGGTACATTGTCCTCCATGCTGTTGGGATTGTGTATGTCATCATCCTCTTTATTACTGAGATTGGGTATGTCTCCCTCTTTGCTGTTGGGATCAGATACAGAGTATTCTGCATTGACATTAACTTCCTCTGAAGCCTGAAGAAATGAGAAAGGGTAAGGTACATCATTTAATTTATACTAGTATAGCCAGTTAAATGCAACATCTTATAAACACACAGCGTGTTACAATTTATAACACACAGCATCAAGAAAAAAAAAATGTTATCAGCAAACTAGTGGCTACATGGCTTATTAGGATAAAGTACAGGGTGATTTTTGTTCCCTGCCTCTAACAAACAAGCTACCTAGCAACCTTGCCTAATTAGTAACTGTAGCTACCAGTTACCTGAAAGAATTTAGCTCAAACTCACCTGTTCATTCCATCTGTACTTGGTCCTTTTTGGAATCCTCACACCTGGGGGCTCGAGTTTAAAGCGTAGTTTATGGCGCCTGAAACATGCTGAAATATCTCCGGTTTAACATATGATGTTTTGCTCGCGCACATGTAACAGGAAGTGACATCGCTAATCAGCTCCGCCTCCATCTGTCTTCTTCATTGGACATTTTTCTCAGTTAATGCATGTAAAATATGTTCAAATATATGTTAATGTCCTGTCTGTCCGGGGCTTTTATTCATATCTGACTTATAAATGTTCCTCACAATACATACAGCAAAGGCGGAATTAGACATTTTTATTAAAACTCCAATTGATTATTATTAGTATAGTATATGAATATAGGGCTCCAAAATGTTCGGCAGTACTTATGATTGCAGCTTCAGTAACAAAAAAGATTTAATGTGCAATGCATAATATTTCATAGACATGAGTATTAGAATATACAAGATGGATCTAAAAAAATGACTTGTAATCTACTTTAAAAATATTTTGACTGTTTTTGCTGTATAATAAAAGAAAATGTACATCTCCAGAAGAAATGTGTAAAAAGGTTTTTCTATTTGGTAGTATACTTAAAAGTTCAAGTAGCCTAAGTTAACTATTTTCTAAATGTACTTTTTGAAAGTATATCATAAGTAAACTAAAAGTGTACTACCCATTTTGTAGTATACTTATAGTATACTTTAATATACTTTCTTTTCGTAAGGCATGTGACTGGTGGATAGCTCCCTATAAACGCTTTAATTTTGGGGGGTGGGGTATGGCAGTGGGTGCAGAGACCGGTTTTGTCGTTGTGAGGGGTGCCTGCAGCTTTAGGATTCAACAGCAAACTGTCTCCGGTGCAGAACCACGACATAGGGTGATCCGGGAGTATAAAGAAGGTCAAATGATACTTGTAGATTTTGCTGTAATTTATGTACTTTATATTGATGGAAAACTCCCTCCTCCCAGTCCCCAATAAACCAAAGATCACAGGGCAAAATGACTGCAGACCAGTTGCCCTGACCTCTGTGGTTAGGAAGTCATTTGAGCGCCTGGCGCTGTTGCACCTCCAGACCATCACTGATCCACTCCTAGACCCACTGCAGTTCGTCTACAGAGCCAACAGGTATGTGGACGACAAGATCAACATGTCTCTCCACTTCATTTTCCAGCATCTCGACGCTGAACCTACGCCAGAAGCTCAAGCCTCTAGTAGTCGGAAAGATGCAACCATTAACAGTTTTAAAGTTTGATTTAAACAGGAATCATATGTTTCAAATTCAGGGAAGTAAATTATTAGAAGAATACACTACTTTGAAAACAGCTCAATCCACTCCAGAATTTGGTAAACTTTTCATTGTGATTCAGTTATCTTGCTGGGGTAAATCTTATTCCAGAAAATAATAGAATTACAGGTTTGTTTAGCCAATCTATGTAATTGGTTACCAGTGCCTTTCTGTCTGGTTATACAATATATAGGCGTTCCTAACTCACAAGTTGTTTCACAACCCATCTAGCTCAAATGACTGACATCCGAATTGAGCTCCAAAATGTGGTCGGCTGGTGTTGATGGTCTGATGCATTCTTTTTTAAGCTGTCCCCAGCAAATAGTGCAGACTCTCTTGCTCAGATTAATCTCAAAATACTCTTAAAATCCAGAAAAAAACGTTTCAATTGCAAATTAGTCAGGGCATGTGGTTAGAGGCTGTCTACTTTGTTAATGGAGTCCTGCTGTAGTCTTTTAGAAAGCAGAAAAATGTTCACACCTTGTACATTAATCATTTTATCTGCTGATAAGAAAATCGCTGAAAAAGCCCAATGGCTCTATCAATCACGGAAAATTGCGACTACACACAAATCGACTTTTAAAGCAATCAGATCTTGCCCTTCAATACACATTCTAAAATTATATAGTATATTGTTTTATGTGGATAGCCCATTTACCTGCTTCTTCTGGTGAATTATGTGGGAAACATTTCTCATTGACCAAGAAATCTCTCAAACTCAGAACGAGTTTTATTTGCCAAGTCTGCACCAAACAAACAAGGAATTTGTTATGGCCAGTTACTGCAACACTTAATACACACATTAATAAAGAATACGAAACAATAGAAAACAATAAATTACTAGAATGTCATATGTAAATACGTAAGCTGCAAATGTCTAGTTAGAGTTCAAATGTATCGTTAGAGTTTTACCTCTCTAGTTAGAGTACAGAGTGAGTATGAATATGAATGTGGGGAGCAGGCTAAAGCAGTTTGGTTCCCGCTGCATGTTCCTGAGAACTACTACTGTGGGGGAAGAAAGTGTTCTCGTGGCAAGATGTTTTGATCTTTTAGACCGCAGCCTTCTTCCAGAGAGGAGAAGTCGGAATAGTCAGTTTCCGAAGTGGGACGGATTGTACACAATATTTAGGTGATGGAGGAGGTCAGGATGGACTCGATGGCTGTGTGAAAGTTAATCATCATAGACTTTGTCAGTTCGTAGTTTTCATGCTGCAGCAGGAAGTACAACCTCTTTTGGGCTTTCTTTGTATGAGAGTTGATGTTAAGCTTCCACTTGTAGTCCTGAGCGATGATGTTGCCCAGGAAGCGAAAGGACTCCACAGTATTCTCACTCGTTAGTTTGTCATGTTGCACACCTGAGTTTCTCTTCTTTCTACGAAATGAAGCAGTGGCTCTACTCTGGGTTCCTCACGAATGACTGAGCTTCTCACCCTATCCCTAAGGGAGACCCGCCACCTTCCTGAGGGAACCCATTTTGAATGAAGTTTGACTGGTAGATCGAGAGCTTTGCCTTCTGGCGACTGCAACACTGCCCCCACTGCTCCGATTCTCAATCAATCTCACACTCCATTGTCCCCTCACACGTGAAGAAGACCTGAGGTACTTTAACTCCTTCACTTGGGGTAAGGACTCATTCCCTACCCGGAGTAGGCATTTCACAAGTTTTCTTGCCAAGAGTCATGGCCTCAGATTTTGAGGTGCAAATCCTCATTCCAACAGCTTCACAGCTTTACATTTATTTTGTAATTTATTAATTATAATAACAATAATTAAGTTATTTGTGGGCCAAAAAGGTTAATTTAAATGTAAATGTATACACATAACAGGTATACTGTAGGTTTATTATTATATATAAATAATTTTAATATATATTCAGATACATAACAATTGGACTGGCAAGTTATTTCGTATCCTCTCCTCAGAACAGTTTTTTGGCCAGATGGAATTGCCTCGAGGGCCTGTTTCGGCCCCCAGGCATTAGTTCTCCCGCCCCTTCTCTCATTACTCCTTAAAAAAGCAAATCACTGTACCTGCTAAGCACCAAATGTCATCTGTATATAGAACGATAAACCAAAACATTATGACTTCTCACAGGTGAAGCGATTAAGATAGATCATTTCATAACAAGGGCACATCAAAGTGAACATGTTGGATGCAAGAGAAATGGGCAGGAGTAAAGACCTATGAGACCTTTGATAGGATCTAAATAGTTATGGCCCGACGACTGGGTCTGAGAATCTCAGAAACGGCCAGGCTTCTGGGGTGCTCCTGGTCATCAGTGAGAACCTAATGACAGTGGATCCGACTAAGAGCAAATCACAAATGACAGGGTGCTGTACACGCAAAAATTCATTGATGCATAAGTGGAACGAAATGTGTTCTCTCTTGTGCCACAGTAGACTTTCTGTCGGTTCGGTCCAGTCACGGAAAATATGAATGATGTTTATTGGAGGAGTGTATCACAACACAGTGCATCTCATCCTGCTGTTTAAGGGGACATGGTTGCAGGCAATTAGAGTGCCCAATATGACTGCAGTCCAATTGTTGAAGGCGCCTACAATGGGAATGTGAACATTGAAACTGGACCGTGGTACAGTTTTCAGCTGGGGAACCCTGGCATTCATGTGGATGTCAATTTCACACGTGCCACCTACCTAAACATCATTGCAGACCAGATGCACCCCTTCATGGCACTGGTATTCTCTGATGGCCATGGCCTCTTTCAGGAGAATAATGCGTTCTGACACTGCACACATTATTCAGAAATGGTTTGAGGAACATTTCAAAGTGGTTAAGGTGTTGCCCTAGCATCCAAATTCTCCAGATTTCAATTCGATTGAGCATCTATTGCACATGTGTCAAACTCAAGGTGAAAGCTAAAAAAGCACTTGTCTTAAAATGAAAGTATAGGCCTATGCTCCTTTACAGCATTACAGTAACCATAAACTATATCTCCCGCAATGCATTTGGATTTTGTGTGAACAATTTGATGGAGTAATGTGAGTTTATAAACCTGATAAATTAAAAGAGATTCATACACTGGGATAAATAAAAATGTAATTTCAATAAACAGAAGAAACATTGGTAATCGGTGTGTGTGGGGTTTGGGGGGGGGCGGTTGGTGCTAAAGTGGTGTTTGTGAGCATATGGGTACATTTCTATGTATTTACATTTTTTCTTAATATAGGATATGCCTGACAAGTAAAACATGCATAGGCAATAATTACAAAACACTAATTTGACTAGCCTGAAAGCGGAAAAAAAACATAACTCAACAGACATTTCCCGTGTACAGTCTTGGGATCTTCAAAAAATATCCAAACATCCAACGCATGCACTGAGGGAGTGCATAATGCAGCTTTTACTTACTCAAATGAATCAATGTAAGTGTGGTATAGTAAGTCTGGTATGAATTTGCAACTGTCCAGAGATTTTCATATCTCAAAGATGAATATAAGGGGAAAAAAGAAGAGAGATTAAGATCAAACCACCTACAAACGCGAATAATCTAACTGTGTATTTTCCACTAAAGTTCACGTGTTCTACAGAGAAGACCACACACATTAAACTTGAAAATAGCGTATCTGATTGTATTGTGTTAAGAATTACAGCCATTGAAGCCCCCTAATTTTCAAGGGACCAAAAGTGATTGGACTCAAAAGCTGACAAACTGAGAGCTCTCATGCTTGGCTGAAACAGTTCCAGTAGTTTTAAACTGTATTTCTGTTGGGATTTTACCTCTGAGAAACTGATGAATGCATTACTGGAGAAGGATCTGGCTGCAACTGGAACAATAATCAAGATAATGAAGTCCCAAAACATTTGATTTTCATCAGGAACATAGAGTTGCAAAAGCAAGACATGGTCTTACGGATGCCAGGTGATCTTGCAATGACAGTGGCTGGACAACAAGGCCTCCATGATACATGGATTGAGTCCCAGGATAGCTGCACCAGAACACTAGGAGCAGTGGTGGAGGAATACAATATCAACATGGGAGGTGTAGACATGTACGATTCGCTTGCTGCATGCTTCACTTCAACAGGATGTCAAACCAGACAATTCCCACAGTATTACACCTCATTGATTTGGCCACGACATGTACCTGTCCATTTCAAAGAACTGGCACAACATGAAATAACAAAAACATCTATTTCACAAATGTTTGTGAAACCTTCAAGGGTATTCATGACTCTGCAGGTCAGTGCTGTTTTGGTGGCACGCAGAAGGACAACAGCCTATCGTCATAACAGTCATATGACCAGAATGTTTTGGCTCATCAATGTACAGGTGCCGGTCATATAATTAGAATATCATAAAAAAGTTGATTTATTTCAGTAATTCCATTCAAAAAGTGAAACTTGGATATTATATTCATTCATTACACACAGCCTGATATATTTCAAATGTTTATTTAAATTAATTGTGATGATTAAACCTGACAACTAATCAAAATCCCAAATTCAGTATCTCTGAAAATTTGAATATTACTTAAGCCCAATACAAAAAAGGAGTTTTAGAAATGTTGGCCAACTGAAAAGATTGAACATGAAAAGTATGAGCATGTACAGCACTCAATACTTAGTTGGGGCTCCTTTTGCCTGAATTACTGCAGCAATGCGGGTGGCATGGAGTCGATCAGTCTGTGGCACTGCTCAGGTGTTATGAGAGCCCAGGTAGCTCTGATAGTGGCCTTCAGCTCTTCTGTATTGTTAGGTCTGGTGTATCGCATCTTCCTCTTCACAATACCCCACATATTTTCTATAGGGTTAAGGTCAGGCGAGTTTGCTGGCCAATTAAGAACAGGGATACCATGGTCCTTAAACCAGGTACTGGTAGCTTTGGCACTGCGTGCAGGTGACAAGTCCTGTTGGAAAATGAAATCTGCATAAAGTTGGTCAGCAGCCGGAAGCACGAAGTGCTCTAAAACTTCCTGGTAGACAGCTGCGTTGACCTTGGACCTCAGAAAACACAGTGGACCAACACCAGCAGATGACATGGCACCCCAAACCATCACTGCCTGTGGAAACGTTATACTAGACTTCAAGCAATGTGGATTCTGTGCCTCTCCTGTCTTCCTCCAGACTCTGGGAACTTGATTTCCAAAGAAAATGCAAAATTTACTTTCATCATAACTTTGGACCACTCAGCAGCAGTCCAGTCCTTTTGCAGTCCAGACGCTTCTAACGCTGTGTCTTGTTCAAGAGTGGCTTGACACAAGGAATGCAACCGCTGAAACCCATGTCTTGCATACGTCTGTGCGTGGTGTCTCTTGAACCACTGACTCCAGCTGCAGTCCAGTCTTTGGAATCTCCCCAACATTTTTGAATAGGTTTTGTTTCACAATCCTCTCCAGGTTGCGGTTATCCCTATTGTTTGTACACTTTTTTCTACCATTTATTTTCCTTCCCTTCGCCTCTCTATTAATATTAATGTGCTTGGACACAGAGCTCTGTGAACAGCCAGCCTCTTTAGCAATGACCTTTTGTGTCTTGCCCTCCTTGTGCAAGGTGTCAATGGTCGTCTTTTGGACAGCTGTCAAGTCAGCAGTCTTCCCCATGATTGTGTAGCCTACAGAACTAGACTGAGAGACCATTTAAAGGCCTTTGCAGGTGTTTTGAGGTAATTAGCTGATTAGAGTGTGGCACCAGGTGTCTTCAATATTGAACCTTTTCACAATATTCTAATTTTCTGAGTTTCTGATTTTGGGCTTTTCCTTAGTTGTCAGTTATAATCATCACAATTAAAAGGAATGCACACTTGAAATAAATCAGTCTGTGTGGAATGAATGTATACATTATACAAGTTTAAATTGAATTACATAATTGAAATAAATCAACTTTTTGATGATATTCTAATTATATGACCAGCACCTGTATATTTCTGTTTCACCTCTTCAGGCCAGTGTATGGACATTAGATAAGTGCAAATCAATTGCAATTCACCCTTCTTCATCTTTTTTGTTGTGATTGTGTAAAAATGTGTGTATTGCTTATTTAGTCATGTGTATGAATACTTTTTTTGGCTACTTAACAATTATCATAAAAATAATAGTTAGTAAATACACTGTTAATTAATATGTTACTAAAATAAATCCGATTCCCCCCTTTCCTCTGGATGAACAAGACAAAATCAAGCAATATTATTTTTGGCATAATATGCCAATCAGCTATCATTTATCCAGTATTACTTCGGTTTTTAATACATATTGTAATATGTCTATGCATTTCTTAAGAAGTCATATGATTAATAATTGAATTACATATTTTATTATCAAATATTTTCCAACTAACATATGGGTATGTGAGGTCTGGTATATTGTAGAATACATTTTAGTAATTTTGCAGTTGCTTTTAGCCAGATGAATTGATTTTGGCAGATGAACAGATTTTGTCAATTAACATACAAAATCATTAGACACAATCATATCCTTAGACAAGAGTCTTCATTATTGTACTTATGAGATAACATTGTTGCAAATTAGTGTCAATTTCTAATCAATTGCAACAACTCCTCTGTTATTAAAATCCTTTTGATTTGAATAAAACTCAATTCATACCTTGTTGTAAGCAGCCTATTAGCCATGATCAATATGTTTGCAAAGTTTGAGACAACAGATGGCCGATTATACTTATACTTTTTTCCTCCCTCTCCATTTCGCCCCCTCCTCTTCCCTCGCATAACACAGAGCAATTTGTTGAGAGAGACTATTATTATGCATAATACATAGACCAGATGCAGTATGTTTGCCATGCACTCTTCCATAGACTAAAAATACAAAATAACACTTATTTTGTGTAAGTATTCTATACAATGTACAATAACAGTGAATGCATTAGTAGATGTGTGCTGAACGTTGCACACAAGTCGTTTTAATTTGTTGGCATTCACGATGAACACACTGTGCCCTTGAAATAAATGTTTCTTCTTGTTTCCACCTCTCCAACAAGAACTTCTACTTCACATTGAGTCACGTTTCTTTTTTTGGTTTTCCTCTCCCTGATTGCCATGATGTCTCATTCAATGAATATTAATTTGGGGCGTTTCACAGACTATTCATGGGCAACTACAGGCGTGACATGAAGCTGCCAAAGCTGCGGCACATTTAGAGCTCATTGTGATTTATAAAGAAAAACTGGCGTAGGACGTGCGTGCACACGGTTTTATGAAGCATTTCACCCGTTCATTTTTTTATAAGAGTTAAGCATATATACTTTAAAGGTTTTATAATATGAGTTTGTTTCTCTTAATATAATATGCAAATTAATATTATAATGCCATTACTAAGCAATAAAATAAATTTTTTGTCCGGTGGCGAAGTTGGTCCACTTCTAATTTAACTACCCAATAATTGTTATGTTAATAAACAAAATGCATTAGTGAGAGTTACACTTAAAATATTTATTTAAAAACTGAAATATTAATAACTTAACATTTTAATTCTGTTCCTACATCGTCCGTCAACCATGTAACCATAATGGAAACCCCTCTGGTTGAATATTGGACCGGTGACACACATCAGATGACTCTAAGGAAGTGAGATCATCTGCCTCTTGAAAACAACAGCCTTAGGTGAAGTAAGTGTCACATTCAATTCTGAAGTTTTTCTTAATTTTTTTATATTTGACAGAGGGAGCTCAATATGTCAACCCTGTTACCTGAATTCAAATAGTAAAACAATTAAATGTTTTAATTTGAAGATTATTGTTAAAAACTACAAAATAACTGAAATTAGCGCTGAGCTCTCATCACTTGGTTAGGAATGGCTAGTTGAGGCCTACATTGTCAAACCTGTTACCGTCAACCCTGATACCTTTTTAACAGTAACCGGGCTGGCATAATGGTTACAGGGTTCACAAACAATTTAACATTTTAACAGCAATATGCAATTAGGATAAATAGCTTGATTCATCTACTTGCATCTTCAATGGAATGGCTCTAACACCAGCTGTGATACAAAGGTGTGGTGGCCAGAGACGAGACCCAGATCCAGATAAGAGACTGAATTATTTAGAAACATAACGCATGAGATGGAGAAAAGACAGCAATAAGGATCTCAGCCTGAGAGCACCAAGAGGAAAGAGGATTTATGGAATCCCAAAGAAAGGTAGAGCAGCCATGACACCACCAGAAGGTCCTTATGTGATGGAAAAGGCTCTCGTCTGGGATAGACCAATTGAAACTGCTGTTGAACAAGAAAGGTAAGGAAAATAGTTTAGAAAAATATACTATCGAGAAACACTACTTTACCACTTTGCTTATTGTCTTGAGTGCCAAATATGAAAGCACACAAAAAAGTAGAAGCAAATCCTACCATGAACATTAATGAGCAAGATAGTAAAAATATAGACTCCAAAGGTTTGCACACAAACAATCTGGAAAATCCAAGTGAATGATCTGTGTTCCTACACCAGGCGAGAGAACAGTCACATATGAGAAACATGATGCAACTTGATGAGGATGCATTTTTATAGTTTTCAGGTTGACTGAACATCCACCTGTCCGGCTTAATTGTGGCCCTACTGAATGGGACTAGACTTTATTTAAATGTATTCATCTGTATATCATGGGTTAATCTGAAGGATAGAATAATGGAAACATTTATTCATTAAATAAGACATTACTGAAAATAACATTTGCCCGTCCCATCAACCCTGTAACTAGTTTCAACCTTGTTACTGAATTGGATATAATTACTATCATTTAGAAGTAAATTACTTTACTAACTTTCATACAAATGTAAAACAAGTGAAAAGACAAGTAGTTTATAAATGTATAAATTAAACAAATGCTTTTGAAAATAAATAGCCTGTTCTTGGATAAATATAAAAAAACTGTATTTTTTATTAAGTGTTAGTAATTTCAAAATAGATCTCTTACATAAACGTGTGTTTTAAAAATCATTAATAGGCTGGATTTGCATGAATCATTTTTTTTTTAACTTATTTTATTACTTGTGCAAAGTTTGGCAATAGGGTTGACATTGAGTACAGCAGTGTGTCAATAAACATCTCATTTAAAAAAAAACATCCTGAGATGAAACAATACATGACACAGTTGAACATGTACTTTTTCCAACAGAATGCCAAAGAGCCCCCAGAAAATAATTTAAAAAACAACAACAACTTTTTAAGTGAAATTGCACCGGTTTCTTAGAATGACCCAGAACACAATACATTTCACAATGAAAAACAAAATAACAAAACGATTGTCAGGGTTCGGCTCTCAAGCCGACAGAGGACACAAGCGCAGAGAACTTGTTTCAAACAATGGGTTTTATTCATCCAGGACAGGCAAGACAGGCACAAGAACTGGGAACTTGAATTAACAAAACACAAAATCAGACAGAGGAAACTCATACACAAGGAACATAAACCAGAACGTGCAAATAACCTGGTATACATAAAACCCAACCAAACAACAACACAACTAAATGGTGTGAGCAGAGACAAATGTTGGGGAAGACACAACATAAACAATGCTAGGAGTGAGCTCTACCTGACCAGTAAAAAACTATTGGCTTATCATGACATCTTCTTTGTAGTTGCTGGGGATTTGAACAAATCAAACCTCTGGTAGGTGTATCTCATTTTTACCAGCACGTGCACTTCTCAAACCCGGATGAGAACACACCGGGCTGTTCAAGGACACCAATAGCCAACGTATGGACCCTACATATCTATGGGACTAAGCTGGGTCGGGTTTCCAGGCTGGGTTTTTGTAAAAGCACTTTGTTATTTGGTTTGAATGTTTGATCATGGGCCGTATCAAATCCAGCCTCCCCTCTTCCCTGGACCCCAAACAATAGGCCTAACAGGCGGTAAAGATTTTACAGACATACTCAAGTACACTGAGTCTTTTATATGGCACTGTTCATTGTTTGGTACTAAAATGGTATTTTATGTTTTTTAACTGATTTTTTAGTCACAAATGAATTATTGTAATGTGTCCAAAGAAAAATGTAATGGTTTAAAAAGCAATAAATATAAGAATGTTTGAAACTGTATATTTTCACAGATTATAATCAGACATAATTGTTTCCAACCTTGTATATAAAGATATTTTAGGAGAATTGAGTGTTGGAACATGCAGCTTTCATTACAGATGCACTGTGTCCACAGTGTTTTAGAATCTTTAGAGAAATAGTTAAGGATTCCCGTCAAGTGAAAATAATGTTCTTATCTTTTACTGCTGCTGGCTATATATATATAGGGGTCAGTAATAAAAGCCAAATGGTTATGCAGAATTTTAACTGTAGACAACGTTTATCTGTGTGTTGAAAGTCGAGGTTTGGTATCTGCTGATTGTGTGGTACTTTGTAAGGGTGTAAACTCTATCGCATTTAGGTTCACCCTTCATGGTTGGAAGGCACTTTTCTGTCTGTTATATGGCCCTCAGCATGACGGGGGAAGGAGGGGCAGGTTTCAACTTTGTGTGTGTGCTCTTAGTAGTAGATGAGGTGTGTCATTTGATGTCATCATATGGTTAACCGGTGTAATGAGTTGAAACTTAAGACCACAACATTGTATTTATAGGTTAAGTTTGTAAAGACTTCAGAAATATATTCCACTGTTGTTAAGACTTCAGTGTTATGTGCTTCTCCTTGCAAAAAAATAATAAGTACTGCTAATTGTGTAAGCATAGGTTTTTCTCTTGTCTTTCCTCCGGATTCACTTTTAAGGCTTTTTACTGCCGTCACCTAATCACATTGTTTTTTAAATAAAGTTTTTAGACTTATAATTCACAGCAAAGAAGAGAAGATTTTAGATGGCTACAAGCTAAGATTGTTTGTCATATTTTGATGTTGTTAATTTTGAGGTTTATTCTTGCACATTCTTATTTCCAAAACATAGGTAAACATTAACGTAATGTGTAATAATTGATATTCTTGAAAAGTTAGTCATTAGATGGTTTGCTGTAAAGCAGGTATCAAGGAGCTATACTGTTGTTGAACATATTTCAGCTAAGTCATCATGGCTTCTGCCATTTTATGCTAGCTTAGCTATATGTCAATCATTACTGTAATGCATATATTTTGTATACAGACCTGTTGCGGTATTATTAAGGTGATGGTGAAGTTTGTTACATATTGTTATATAAATATAATAAATGCTAACTTATATATTTCTTTAAGATAACCTAAGAGTTTTCCTGAGCTACAAGACTGCGGTATATTGCAACGTATTTGTCATTATACACCCTAAACAACAATATCACTCCTGCTGTACTTAGCCCAGAGCTCACACTGAAATGACTGGCAGATAAGGTTGCAGGCGGTGGTTTAGTACGGTGGCCGGGAAGTGCAAAACCGCATTACAAAGTATGAAACACTTTTACAACGCTCAAGACAAATTTACATTTTGGAAAACATTTTACTTATCATAAAACACAATTACATGGGCAAAACACTTTTACCAAGGTCAAAACACTTTTACATTTTAGAAAACAAATTAACACGGCGCAAAACACTTTTACTAGAGCTTGTTGGTGAGCGCGTTCAATTCGAGTTGTCGTTATGGAGTAAATGGAGTTTCTGGTGACCGAACATGGGAGTGCGGCAACGGGATGTTTTGCCCGTTTTGTGTCGAACGAACACATAAACACCATAACGTGGTTTTGCTTTACGTGTGGTGTTTTTAAAGGACGCGGACCAGAAGGAAACACTTGTTATTTTCCTGCCCGGTATCCAAAAGATTTTGGTCAGATATGAAGATTTAGTTATCACTAAAATGAATGTCATCCCGACTTTTGTCTCTTTTCACATCTTCCTTTATGTGGACAATTTAAACTCATCTGTCTCTGACAATATTACTGTAATGATCATTGTTCTGGGTAAATATCATATTCATTGTAGCAAGTGGAGAACTGGCAAGCACTCCTTTGTATGGTTTTTAAATGACTTCAAAAAGTTTTTCTTATCTCTTAAGAAAATATATTTAATAAGTAACCCGGCACAAAAGATTTGTAAAGATATTTCATGATTTTTACTGTTTTGATTGCCCCTCTGTATTTCTCACTCTCAATTTATAATTGCCTATTGTCTATGCCTGAATGTTATTATTTATGGTCTTTAACACAGTGTTTTCCTTACTTATACCTAAAGAATCCCCTTTTTATTTATTTTTCAAGATGTTCTTAAGTTAAGTTATGTATGTATTTTACACGAGATGTTTGTTATGGCGTTCAATAAAAAAAGGACCAGAAGGAAAAAACAGAAACACAGGAGACGTTTCAACACAGCCGGAGTTACATTCAACTGGTTTTCGTGTTAACTGGTGACTTTCGTGTCACTTCCGGTATGTGGTACATTCCCTTTCTGTGAAGAATCTGTCATTTGTAAATTTGTTTCAGGACTGGTAAAAGTGTTTTGTATCTTAATTTGATTTCGAAAATGTAAATTTGTTTTGTCCTTGGTAAAAGTCCTTGTCAAGCTTTGTAAAAGTGTTTCATACTATGTCATTCTGTTTTGCACTTCCCGGCCACCGTAGTTTAGTGATAATCTTTTTAATGTGTTCCAAATAACATCAGGCCTTGTCGCCATGGAATTTTATTGAGGGGATGTACAATCGGTTGTCACTAGCACAGTTCATTGTGTACACTTCATACTGACCACTGGCAATCTGGATCAATTATTGAGAAAAGTAAACATTCAAATCTCTAAATGGGGAACATGAACAGCATTGAGTATATTGACTTGTCTCGCATACTTTACTTGAAGTGAGTATGACACCCACCTTTGGCATTACATTCTTTTGTGGACCTGCATTGGGACTCATTTGAATAATAGACTATTTTTCCAGGGTTGAGCGAGGGGAGCGGAGGGAAAGCCAGGAAAAAGGGAGGAGACACAGTGGCGCACCTGAAGGTGACGAAAGAAGTGCGATGCAGGCAATGAGTGCTTAGCGGCCAGGTCGTGGAACTTAAGAAGCCCTCCTCGGCAAACAAATCCCTGAATGTCCTAACCCCCCTCCACGTCCAGACTGCAAAAGCAGCGTCCAAGGAAGGAGGGAGGAAGACATGGTTACAGGTAATAGGGCCTAAAGCAGATGCCGAGGTGAACTTGAAATGGCGACGGAACTGAAACCAAATCTTAAGAGTGGAGCGCACCAGCGGGTTGGCGGTGTGACGAGCAGGGGACGTCGGGAGGGAGGAGCAGAGCGGGGAGAGAGGTGGACACGCAGGACCGTGACTCGAGTTGAAACCATGCAGAGTCAGAGGAGTGTATCCAAAAAGGCAGTTTCTGAAAGTTGGCTGCCCAGTAGTAGTGCAAGAAGTTAGGGAGCGCTAGCCCACCATTGAGCCTACAGGTCTGAAGCAGGGATTTGCTGACCCTGGGGACCTTGCCATCCCAGAGGAAAGAGGTGACGGCTTGGTTTATTGACTTGAAAAAGGATTTCGGCAGGAAGAGCGGCACAGAGTGAAAGAGGTAGAGGAGCTTAGGCAGAGTGTTCATCTTGACCGCATTGATCCGCCCCACCAGAGTCAGAGGCAGGCTACCCCATCTTTGGAAGTCAGCCTTCATCTGGGTCAAAAGTGGAGCAAAATTCGCAGCAAAAAGAGTGGAGAACGACCTGGTTACGTTCACGCCTAGATATTTGAAACCTGTGCGGCTCAGGTGAAAAGGTAAATCGGCTTGCCGTAACTCGAGTTGATCGGAAAACATTCACTCTTTTGAAGATTCAATTTGTACCCTGAGAATGAGCCAAAGTCATCCAAAATAGAGAGGATCGAGGGCAGGCAGGCCGCAGGGTCACTGACATACAGCAGCAGGTTGTTCGCATACAGTGAGAGCCTGTGTTCGACCCCCCCCCCGAAAGACACCCTTAAAGGAAGTGGAGGAGCGCAGGGCAATAGAAAGGGGCTCAATGGCGAGGGTGAAGAGCAGGGGGGACAGAGGCCACCCCTGCCGAGTGCCACGCCCCAAAGGGAAATAGCCAGAGCGGGAACCATTGGTGCAGACGCTAGCTCTCTGGGAATTATATGAGACAGACCCAGGAGCAAAACCTGTCCCCAAACCCAAATTTCTTAAGAACGGCAGAAAGGTAATCCCATTCAATCCTGTCAAATGCCTTCTCCGCATCTAGCGAGATCACCAGCTCAGTGGAGTTGGAGGACGATCGGGAAGCAACGTTAAATAAGCAACGTTAAATAAGGTCTAGGTGGGATCTTTTCCCTTTTTGAGGAGGGCAATGGAAGCCTCCGTCAAAGTCGGAGGTAGGGAGCCAGACGAAAATGACTCGTCGTACACGGCCAGCAGCAGGGGTGCAAGTTTGGCATGAAATCTCTTGAAGAATTTAATCGAAAAGCCGTCAGGCCCGGGGCCTTGCCGCTCTGCATGGCCCTAATAGAACGAATGACTTCCACAAGCGTGAGAGGAGAGTCAAGAACAGACACAGATTCGGGAACGAGAGCAGGGGCCACCATCCCATCTAGAAAGTGTAACATACGCCCTGTGTCCGACGGGAATTCAGAGGTGTAGAGAGAGGAGTAAAAGGAAGTGAAAGTGTCATTGATACCCCTGGGGTCAGAAAGTAGAGTCTGCGAGGAGTCCGCAATACGGGGGATCAGCCGGGTCGCCACACGTCGTTTAAGTTGGTGAGCCAGAAGACGGCTGGCCTTGTCCCCATGTTCAAAGTATGTTGCCCGTGCATGCAGCAGTAACCTCTCAGCGTCCCCGGTGGACAGCAGGTCGAAGTCCGACTGAAGGTTTAGCCGCTTTTTATAAAGCACAGGGGAGGGCAACAGTGCATACTGTCGGTCCAGATCCAAGATGGCGGCAGCAAGCCCGTCGAGTTTGGCCCTCCAGGATTTATTCGCGTGTGCGGAGTAGGAGATGATGACCCCCCTGAGGCAAGCCTTGAGTGTCTCCCAGAGAAGAGAATGAGAAGTAGAGCCTGTCTGATTGAAAGTGAGGAAGGAGTCAATGAAGGTGGAGATAACATTGCAGAAGTCTGCGTCAGATAGAAGGAGTGAATTGAATCTCCAGCAGAAGGGCGGCCTGGGCTGAGCTGAGAGGGCCAGGTCCAATTGGAGTGGGGCATGGTCAGAGATGACAATGGGCAGATACTCAGAGGAGGTCACATGTGGGAGCAGAGAGCGGTCGATAAAGAAGTAGTCAATGCGCCAGGAGTGGTGCACATGAGAGAAGAAAGAGTACTCCCTTGGCTGGTGGTTGCGGAACCTCCAGGGGTCCGCACACCCGGTCTGGTCCATAAAACCTGAAAAACACTTAGACATTGCAGAAGGAAAAATAACCTTAGGGTTCGAGCGGTCGAGAGACGGGTTCACAACGCAGTTCAGATCGCCACCAAGAATAAGGCAATGAGAGTCAAGGGAGGGGATACTCCCCAGTAGATTATTGGCAAAGCATTCAGTCGGCTGCCCTGGCCGCAACTGTTGCACGGAACGCATCAATCGAGGAGGAGAGGGGGACAATAGCGTCAGTGACTGTGGTCCGGACCGTGTCAGCGATGGAGGCTACCCTAGCCTCGATGGAGGAACACAGGGCCCGAAACTCAGTAGAGGTGAGTAAGTCAGGAAGGTTGGAGGTGGGGCCCTGGGGGCTAGCTTCATGAGTGTCTGAGGCAGCCATCTAAGCAGGTGTGCGAGGAGGCCGTTTGGTTTTTTGGCCGTGCGACATGAGACGATTTTAAAGCATCATCCACATAGAAGTCTCTCTCTATGAAGTGTTGTACTTCACAGCAGTGTTCTCCTTCTATGTCTCTGGCTGCTCTTCTCAATCCATAGATAGCCACAGCTGGTGATGGACTGTTCCCAAAAAAGTGTACCCTCATTCGATAGTCGACAATGTCATTGTTGAGGTTGTTGTCACCATTGACATAATATACATAGACGCCGCATCTACCGCTATGCCTACTGGCGCTGACGAGAAATGCGGCCGCCATCTTGGATCGGTCACCCGCTCCACTCAGTGTAATATGTTTGGCAGGTGCAATGAGCTGTCAGCGCATTCAATTAGTCATAGCTCACTGAATACCGAACTGATTTTCACGTGTTTTTTTTGATGCAAAGGTCATACATGTAGCTATGACACAGGACACATGGTTCAGCGTATTTTAATATTCATAGTGGGCTTTAGAGTAATATAATATTCTGATATATGACATGATGTAGGCTATGATATGTATTTAGCAAATCACACACTATAATTATGATAGAGAAGCAGAAACAGATAGTGGCAGCAAAATCAGATATTTAATAAGTTGAAAAAACAATACATGATTATATTATATTCTACTTTAAGCTTTTTATATTTGACACACACAGACACACACACAGACACCACTAAAACCCCTGGAAGAGGACTGTTTTGCAGAGCTTCTTTCTCGTGCTCCCTTTTTGCAGTTCCAAAGAGGTGAGTTTGGCAACGTGGTTCAGCCTTAGCTTGAGAAACACAGACACAACCAATGACAACAAGTCTGAATGATGGTTGTCGATGCCAATCTGGGTCTCCTCAATGTGTTCCCCAGCAGAAAAACATCCTTCGTTCCAATCTCCTCTTGGACAATGTGTGTGACTGTCAACACCTTAGGAGCTTGTATTGTTGAAGCTCGGCGGATCACCCTCTCTGCACCTCTCAGAACGCCCAGCCTTCCTGACCTCCCCAGTGCAGGAAGATTTTGAAATGATCACCCATCCTTCTACTCTTGTTTCTCACACATTGTTTCAAACAGTTCTCTTTCCTCTTTATTGTTTGAGTGGCAAGTAGCAATGCAGGGCTCTCAAGTTTTGAACTGAGTTCAGAGTGAGATTTTTGCTGATGATCTGAAAAATGACACATACATTCGTACAAATAAAAAAATATTTATTTAATTCAGCATTTCTTAGTGCGGGTTTGTGTGTGTGTGTGCGCGCGCGCGTGCGTGCGTGCGTAAGAGAGAGATAATGGTTAGTGTTGTTTATTGTAGGGGTTGGTAGCAGGTTTTGAGGCCTTTAGCACCAGGGTTGGTGGTTCCCATTTGAATCACTGTGGTTCCAGGCCAGCCATTTTCACTGTCATGATGGATGACAGAGTTCCAGTGCCAAGCTGTACTTGGTTTTGTTTGGTCCAACCATGGAGAAAACCCTCTCAGCATTTGCATTTGAACGAGGGAGCACTAACACTAATGCAGCTATTTTAGAAATACAAATTTGTTTTTTAATGTCACAACTCCAACCCTATACTACTTTATCCAGACTTGGTACAGGCAAAAGTGACCCAAAAGAGATACTCTGGTGGAGTTATTTATTTATTTTTTAATTTCATGTTTTTTGTTTAGTTTCCATAAGTTGGGTTTCTTTTTTAATGTAAGCCAGGGCAAGGTATTCACGCATGTGCGCTTCATCTCCCATCTCCTGCTCTGACTGCAGATGGGAGGCTCAGGCTTCTGAGTGCTCTGGCACGGAGGTGGGGAACACGGTAGCACCCGCTGCTCGTAGAGAAGAGTATCAGACCATACGTGCTTTCACGTCAGTCTCCAAAAGTCTAAAAAAATCTACAATAGAAAATCAGAAAAACTCGCTAAATATAGCGACAAAGCCGGCAACACTGTCGGCAACACTGATCTGAATCAATGTGCTGACCGAGCCCCTAGTGTCGTCGGAAAATACCTAAATCTTACCCGGATACGGTAATGCTATTTTCTGATTGGCTGTCCGGTAGCTATATGCATTTATTTGATTGGCTGGTGCGAGACAGGTCCTTCTGGACTCTATGGGAACTCACTTGAGTCCTCTCTACCTGTTCCACTGTTCAAAAAATAACGGCGCAACTTGTGTGCGATTTCCTGGCAATTTCTCTGCGTGAGAAATACAATGTGTGGCGTGTGAGCGTGTGAACGGGTTAAAATGCGTGTGTCTCACGCCCAATGCGTGAGACTTGAGAGCCCTGGCAATGTGGTTCTGTTCTCCTCCATCTGTTTTAGTTCCTTATTTTTTATGTATGATCTTTTCTGTTTTGGTGTTGATGTCTTCGGTGGCCAATTATTGTTTCCATGTGGTTGGAGGACCAGATAGAATGGTTGGGTTGATGGGATTTACTTCATCCATATCTGAGGGTGGTTTAATTTATAATGTTTTGGAGGACTCTTTTTTGTTACATCTTTCAATTTGTGTCTTTGTTTCTGCTGCTGCCTTTAGCAAACCGTTTCAGTTTAGCTTTTCATATCTGGTAAAATATGATAAGCATCATTATTGAAAACTGCTATGAAGCAACCAACTTGTGAAACAGGCACAGCTTCAGCCTACTACATCTACTTTACTGTCATACTACAGTCATAGTTATTATGTCTATGCAACTGCCTTGACACCAATGCAGCATTCAGTAAAGTCTGCATTTGTGTGTGTTAAAGTTAGAAGAGAAAGGTATAAACGATGGAGAGACTGACTTTGGTGAGGACAAATGACAGAGGACAGATGTCACATCTGTAAAAAGGTATTACTTTATATAACCCAGCTAAAGGCTAATTCATACCAGCTGTGAGCAATAAGCAAAACAAGATACCTCAGAACAGGAAGTGCTCACCCCTAAAAACCCTGTGTAGAACACAAACCTCACCACTCATGACAGCTATTGTATTTATAGACTTCAATACTTGCATTCCTGCCACAAAGCACTATGTAAGGTCTTGGGATCTCACAATTCAAACATTACTTCCTGGTGTGACAAAATGCATATTGAAAAAATTTAACAGATTACAAGTAAAACTCCAACCAAGTTGTTATAGGCTAGTAGAGACAGGCGTTAGAAGTGTTCTTCAAGGTACTTTTTTCAATATTAAGACATACTTTGAGTTGTTAAAACGTAATGATATAAGGCAAGCCTGTACAATATATTACCTCTCCAGCATGGATCCTGCAGTAAACATTGGCCCCTCCCAGCTCTCTCAGTAACCAGAAACCACATTTTGAACTTCAGGCTACAACCTAATTACCCTACTGCAAAGAAGTGATATGTATTCTCTTACTCTGGTTCAGTGCTGAAATTATTTATGTTAGGTGACAATTTTAATGTTTTCAGACTCAGAAGTAACTTTTATAAATTGTTTAGAACATTTTTCTGAGCTTTGCAACCCAACCATGTGTCACAAATACAGTATTGAAAACAAATAGCCTTCATAGCAACTCATGGATTTCTGCCTCCACCATCTCCTTAACCTCGACCGGCCTTTATACAAAACATGAAGTGATGTGACAGAATGGCTGCCTGCCTCACACTGATACCCTACTGCAATTTGCTCTCCAGCTGAGCTTTAGTGAGAGTCAACAAGATGTAATTAGACTGCTTTAGACTCTCTTTTCTTTTTTTCATCTTTTCATTTTTAATCATAGTTTTAACCAAAAAAGAGAAAAATTAAATATAATTGCTTTTAAGTGTAAGAAGTTCAAAACACAATGGTGCAATGTCAACTCAGTTGGAGTGTTTGACTGGAAACCAAACTGTGAGAGGTGTAAAATCCCAGAATGTAATAATCTATGAACTGGTAGGGGGGAGGCACAATTCATGAAACTTCACACAGGTTTCACTTAGGTTCCAAATATATTTACTTTTATTTTCTTCAAAATATAATGTATTGTAATATCATTGAATGTGTAACACATTTATAGTCTAAACTTCAATTTAAAAGTCAATAATTTTACTTCTAGATTGACAAAGAAATCAGTGGTCCAAAGCTATTCCGTTTAATGTCATTATTGTGTTACCACATGACCCTTCTAACGCTCATATGACGCTTGTGAACTTTAACTCTAAAGATGGTTTGGTGGTTTGGTGTTTGGCATAGTAAGTGAAGCTATTTACTGCCTGCTTGGTTTTTCAGAGTTAACTCTAGCAAATTCCAGGCAATCCATTTTTTGGTTTTGGTGACAACAGAGTGAGTGTTTAATCTGACAACAACAAAATAATTATTATTGAGTAGATTTGGACTTGCAATGAAGCTTTTGTGGCTTGCATCTGTGAAATTATTATTATTTATATACGGCGCCAATAATCCTGAAGGGCTCTGTATATGCAGAGGTTTCCGTTTGGACACAAAGTTTGGTCACTGCCATTTTTTTGTTCCGTTGAATGGTGTCTTGCCTGATGTCCACCTAGTAGTTCCCACCTTTGTCCACCGGGACAAAATACACTAGTATGTATTGGCCCTCTAGGCATCAGGGCAAAATATTGATCTATTCCAAAAAGGTAATATATATATATATAATTTAATATGTGGGTTTTGTCCAACATGTCTCGGGACCTACGCATTCTCACTATAGATTTTAGTTATCACATGGAATTAATATACTTGATCTAACTTTTTTCCTCAGAATCCTGGTTTATCGTATCATTGTCTTATTACATTTATCGTCACAACAGGTGGCACTTGATAAACTCTACTACTACTAAAATATTTCTTCAAGCACTCCTAGACTAGGTCGGCCTATATTACGATGATATATTTAATACATCTGTAAACATGTAAAAGAGGAGTTTAATTAATCATTGCATAATACCTTAGACCACTTAAAACAAAAGCAATATACAACAATAAACTGGCTGCATCGTACACAGATGCTACTGGAGCACTTCAGCAAGCCTCAAGAAAATTGGAGCAAAAAGTGGCGCTCCACCCAGTTGGAAGTAAGTGTCCAATTAGTGCTTAACACGATTGCTAGAATCTTAACTAGAACAGAACAGAACAATTTGACCACTTTCTGGTTTTAGCTTTTTTACATTGGCTGTCTGTTAAGGCAAGATCAGATTTTATAGTTCTATTGTTAACGTATAAAGCTTTACATGGACTTGCTCCTACCTACCTAGTTGAATTAGTCCAGACATACATACCCACATGTAACCTAAGATCAAAAGATGCTGGCCTTCAAATCGTAATTTACATTTCTAAACAAACAGCCAGAGGTAGAGCTTTCTCCTATAAAGTTCCTCTATCATGGATTGATCTGCAAGGCGAACGTAAGGTGCCTTACATTCGGAATTCACATTCTGACCTGCTTTCTTTGCTTGGCAGGCTCTCATCTCCCCTGGGGTTTCCTCTCCCAATTGCTACTCAGGGGTAGAGTCACTGGCTGGCTTTTGTTCTGCATTGCCATCCACGTCTGTGAGTAACACTAAACCATCCCAGAGTGGTTGCAACTGTTGTCCCTTGGTTGATGCTTGCTAAAGTGGGTGGATTGGTTTCCGGCTTGTTGGGCCCTGTCCGGGATTTACATAGTTCAGGGCCACAGTTTCACTGAACCCCCCTGTCTCAAGTCTCAGGATTTACGCTGCTATACTAATATGCCAGGGAGGTAGGAAAATAGGGTGTCTAACTATTCCCTGTGTCTTCTTTCCATTACCAGGAGGACATGTGCCCATTGACCACACTGTGGGACAGACCAGCGCTAAGGATGAGCAGCATAGACCTCCTAAGGCAAGCCTGGCCAACCCGAGGCTCCCGAGCCGCATGCGGCACTTTGTCAGGTTTCATGCGGCTCTTACGTTCATATCGAAGTTTGTGTTTTTTCAATGTCCGTGTTCGCTTTGCTTGAATTCAATCAAGGAATTTTCGTCAAACACACATGTGTCACAAGCTAGGGGTGTAGTGCAGTCGAAAGCCATTTGCAGAGCCAGTCTATACGTTTGTGGTGCTTATTTTAAATACCATTTAAACCCAACATGTAACAATGAACAAAATAAAACGACGGCACTGTAATGAACTCAAATTGTGCAGCTGTGACTTATAACAAATAGCTGTTACTCGCCCCTCCAATTGGGACATCCCTGTTTGGAGCAGTGGTTAGTGCGCTCGACTGCGAAGCCGGAAGACCCTGGTTTCATTCCACCCACCAGATGCCACAATATAACTTCTGAAATAGTTTTTAAGCTTTTATTTTCTGAATTTTATTTTTGCCCCTGTGTATGATGTGGCTCTTTGCGGTAACACACGGTAACACAGTAGAAATGTGTCTCTTAGTCTCTGACTGGTTGGCCACCCCTGTCCTAAGGCCACATGGCTGTGTTGCAGGCCAAGCAGCTGATGATACCTGCCTGTTTTCAATCTGCCTAACTAATAAGCCTCCCGGTTGTCCCTTTCAGGCAGGTCATTCATTTGACCTGGACCATTTAATACTTATTAAACTATTATAAATTTACCCAGCACAGCCAGAAGAGGACCAGCCACCCCTCAGTGGTTCCTAAATTTGACCCATCAGGGAGTTTGTTCTTGCCGCTGTGTATCAAGTTGTATCAAGTGCTCTGTCTGGCTCAGGCTTGGAGCTTGTAAAAGCACTTTGTGAAAACTTTGTTGTAAAAAGGGCTCAATAAAATGTATGTGATTGATTGATTGATGGATTGCAACACAGGGCAGCTGCTACTAATTTGGGTGAAGCACCTGCATAGCGTGTCCAAGAGGCCTCTCCATCCCCAGGACATGACAACAACATCGCCAAAGTTTAACTCCAAAATTTGTGACAATACAAAAGAGAAAGCTCTTTGGAATCAGGTGTATGGTAATGGTATTGGGGAGCCCCACAATCTTTTAATGGCATGCGAATGGTAAGCTTCATCTCCTCTCCAGAGTTCGTCAAAGAACCCCACATTTATGGATCTGCAAGCTATAGAGCACTACAACTACTTTAGCCTAGAACAAAGGTCATAAAAGTAACAATACCATATTAATAGAATCCTCAATTCACAATGACAATGACAAATTGCTGGTGATAGTAAAATATTTTAGGTGCCAGTGTGAGATTTTAAGTTGATTCCCAGAAACATTTTAGGTTTTCTATATATGGAGCTAAAAGATCTTCAGAACCAGACTTTTTTGGTCTCTGCTCAATTATGCTGGGCATGATTTTTTTGTCCAGGACCAGGTGTAATATTTGACCATGAAACAGGTACTTTCAGTCTATCTAGCTAACACTAGTTTGGACCCATATCCAGTGATATTTACATGTGTGTATGCCATAGGGAATCAGTCATAGGTGGCGTTGTGAACAGCATATCCCCAGCATGTGAACAGCATATCCCCAGCATGTGAACAGCATATCCCCAGCATGTGAACAGCATATCCCCAGCATGTGAACAGCATATCCCCAGCATGTGAACAGCATATCCCCAGCACCAATACTCATCATCACACCCTCCAGTACCAGCTCCCACCTGCATCCACAAATCTGGATGTTTGGAAGAGACCAACTGTTTTCTTTGCAATAAAGAGCTGTTTGAGAGGAGATTTAGTTTTTGCCTTGTGAAATATTACTGTTACAGAGACATTACAATTAACACATTTATTGAAACGAACACATTGACACACATTTATTGAGACATACAATTTGACACACATTCATTAAGACAGAAACTTACACTAGAGAGCATTGTGGTTCATGTGCAGTCTAGATAGGTTAGGGGTCTTTTGGAATATTTAATTTATTTGCTTTGGTTCTGCTCAGCCCCTTTTCCCGTATAATAAGCCTGGTTTGAATGGTACTGCAGTGTTTGTCCTCCTTGTTCACCAGCACAACCAAACCACTGCATTAACCTTGTGGCGCGCTCACGTGTGACGGTGTGTTACAGTCTCCTCTCCTGAGTGGAGTGCATAACATCTTAGTAAACTTAATGTGAGAATTGAAATAGATGGCATGTACAATTTTTTGTGTAAATGCAAAACACTCAAACCCCCATGGCATAGCGCACATGCTGTTTTTAAACAATGGTGTAAAATCACAAATACTTTTTTGTGTGAGTAAACGTCACCCTTTGCAGTGGAAATTCTACAGGCAATTCTGATTGAGTGGGTCCCAACAGAGGTTTTATATATAGAGAAAAAAATAAGGGCTAAAATTGGTACCCATGTGTCACAGGCAGACAGCACAGGGAGACTGATTGGAAGCAATGACGGGTAATGACAGTTCACTAGGTGTCATCCTTTGACAGCATGCCGCCCAGGACAAAGTGACCTCCAATTTTCTCTGATTGTTTCAAGAATGAACAGATACCCAGTTGCACAATAACTATTGGATAAAAAAAGAGTAGCTTTTACTGAAAGGGAATGCACCCTTCACCTATAACAACACTATATCCTATATTACAGTGGCTACAGCTTATTCCCTGATTGGAACCGGTAAAACTGTACAAATTATTTTATGCTAAAATGTTATTTTTATTCATCAATGAATCAAAGTTTACCTTTAAAATGTGTGCCAAACATGCATTGTCATCATAGATATCTTCAATTGACATATTTCTCATGTTTAAAAAAATGTGGTGGTACAATGGATTGTATAAAACATTATCTAAAACTATTAGATATTTTTGGAGGCATTGGAATAATAAGTAATTTGTGTCTTACATTTTTTTTTTGTAGTTAATAAGACCCTCTAAACAGTAAAAAGCAAAGTAATAACGGACTTCAGCTTGGACTAAATGCCCCTTTACATTCAAACTTAGTTGAATAAAGCTAAATCAATTATATTTCACTCTATTTGAAAAGCTAGCTAGAAATATTTTACACTGTATCTCTTGAAATCTTCTGGTGATGGCATAATTGGGTTTGCTTTACATTTCCTCTTCCATTTTCCTACTCATGCAAACTTTAAATGTATACATTTCTGTATTGAAAACATAATGCCGTTTGAGATATTAATGTTTCATGATAAATCCTTTGCTGAAGTAAAGCCTTCTTTCAACCTGTAAATATATGCAGATATACTTACCATATTGTAATGACGACTAGAAGTCCTTCAAACCCATTTAGTTTTTACCGACTCCCTATTCTTTCTAAGTGTTTGATTTGTGGGATTTTACAAGCAAGTTGAATGTTTTCTGATTTACATCGTGACAAAAAAGCATTTTCCAAAACTATCCTGATTAGGCTTGCAGGTGCCTGGCAAATGGCAAATAACAAGCAAACCAATACTGTCAGACATACATCCACCCTGACCTACCATATAGCAAATCAATACTGTCAGACATACATCCACGCGGACCTACCATATAGCAAATCAATACTGTCAGACATACATCCACGCGGACCTACCATATAGCAAATCAATACTGTCAGACATACATCCACCCTGACCTACCATATAGCAAATCAATACTGTCAGACATACATCCACGCGGACCTACCATATAGCAAATCAATACTGTCAGACATACATCCACCCTGACCTACCATATAGCAAATCAATACTGTCAGACATGCATCCACCCTGACCTACCATATAGCAAATCAATACTGTCAGACATACATCCACGCGGACCTACCATATAGCAAAGCAATACTGTCAGACATACATCCACGCGGACCTACCATTTAGCATACCATATACAGTCACCAGTGCAACCCAATCAGACATTGATCCTTTTACCCCTCCGTTTGCTACTGGCTAAATACTGCAATGCCGTTTTTTTATTGTATTTAGATTGTGGTAGATTTTCAGTTTGTTTACATCTTAGATAATTATTTTTTATGTTACTAGTCTGCTTACAGCATTAGTAATTTATATAATTAGCTTGTTTACATTATTTGCTTAAATTATATATTTTCTGTAATTGTATATTCTTAAGTGTAAGTTATTTTAATTTCATGTCTGTGTGTTTCAAGCAGCAAATGGCTTTGGCATGTAACTAATGGATGAGTAGGCATGTTGTGATAGATTTTCAACCACTCTGTGTTAAGAATCAAGATTAACTGATTGGAACAATGGGATTGTTTGACAATAGAATGGGCTGATGAACTTTTTCTGAGTAGAACAGAGACTCTCCACTGATGTACTCATAGATGATCACTATGTCACATGTGTTCTAAACTGAGGGAGTGGGAGGTGATTAGACATGTGACAGAAGAGAGGATCATAGGTCATTTATCCTGTCCAGGTGGAGCTGTTTCTATAAAGACTGAGAGCACACTGAATTCAGGGCTTGTCATTTTCCTGCTAGAGCTGGTAGAAACTTGAAGGGTGCTAGAATTTATAAGTTGTGATAAATTCATTCCTTTTAATTAGGGGTGTGCGATATGACGATATTTAATCGTGGACTATTAAAATGTCTCCACGATTCACTTTTTCGGAAATATCGTAGAATCGCGCTCCAGTGCACGTTCTATTAGATGCAGATCTATGGCGTTTTTTCAGAGCTAACAACATGCAATGCGCGGTGCGCTAGATGTCAGCGTGTTAACACTAGAAGCGCCAACAGCCCATGCCCCTGGGCGTTGCAGTTAGTAAATAAAATAAATATATAATGTTGAAAAGCTACAGCCTCGTCCTTCCATGACTTTTTCTAAATACGTGCATTTTACCTTGTCCCGTTTTCAGAAACTGGACGCGTTTTGGTCTGATCTCGTTTTGGTCTGATCTATATTGGACTCGTTTTGGTCTGGTCTATATGAAACTGGGTCCGTTTTGGTCTGGTTTATTTAAAACTCGACGCGTTTTGGTCTAGTCTACATGAAAATGGACGCGTTTTGGTCTGATCTATATGAAACTGGATATATGTAACGGATTCATTTGCTGCTGTCTCATGTGCACTCATAACATCACTAATGAACACTGTGCGCAGTGCAACCGGTTAGTATGCGTGTCCTGCTCAGGGAGACAAAAGCTGCGAGATACACATAGATAATAGATTGATTGGCTTGGTTGAATTTGAATAAACTAAAAAAAGAGGTAGGCCTACGTTTATAAAGAAATATATGTTTTACTAAATAAACAGAACAAAAATATAAAACGAAATTGATTAATGTATCTACCGGGTAACAGCAGAATATACCCGACCGTGACCAATATACAAACTGTAAAATACGTGTTTCATTGTCTACAGTGCCTTAGTTACTGGACTGTAATTACTATAGGCTAATACATTTTACAAATGTAAATGATTGAATTATACACTGTAGCCTAATGTTTTTATTTCAAGAGTCTGTGTTGCAATATATACGGCCAATCATGCCCAAATCATTTGATTGCGCGTCTCTTGTGATCTAAAATGTTTTAGCATTTATTACATCAAAATAGGACATACAGTTTGATGGATTTTCATTTATTCGATCTTTAGAAATTTAAATATCATAGCCTGTGCATTTTAAAATCATGGTTTTAATTTTGTATTGTATGGTTACATAAGACAATAAATAGGCTACATACTATTTTAGTAAAATGTTTTACTTCATAATTCATTTAATTCAGGATGATAACACAGTAGATCATCTGATGCTGTAGATGGATGGCAGGTTACACAGTGAATGGATGGTGAAGCTGCGGATGAGAATGGAGGTGCTTCTTTGCACAATTGCACTTCCATTAAATATACACGTGATTAAAATATGCTACTTTAAATTTTTTTTCCCTTTTATGTTTTGTTACCTTGTATGTCTATATTTTTTAAATGGAGATATAATTTGCTTGTATTGCGGCTCAGTAATTTGCAAAATAGTCTTAAAAAGCAACATGAAAAAGAATCGTGATAAAATCGCGAATCGTGATTTTTCCTGAAAAAATCGTGATATGATATTTTTCCCATATCGCCCACCCCTACTTTTAATTAAATATCCTAGTTATTCCGTTCGACACTGAAGATTTTTTCCACTCAATTTTCTGCGATAAGATATATAAAAGTCTATTTTCTGCTATTTTGACACTACAAAGGCCAAAGACAGATCACAGACCATTGACCTTTGTCCTTTTGACATCATTGTGTACTGGTTCTGCTTGTATTACAGGTCTCCGGTTCCCCTCATAAAAACCTGTTCTGCAGTTGCCAAGCAACTACTTTACAACCACTAGTTAACATTGAAGAAATACTAGCGACAAAAATAACATCTGAAAAACTTTTAAAAAGCTAGTTTCCTGTAGCAGTGTCATTTTAGTGGATGTAAGAGGGAAGGAAATAGACAATTAAACCCAATTCACAGTCAACATTCTTGAGTGACGTAGGAAAAAGAAAGTCTAACTGTTTGTTTAACTCTAGTCGGCAGGTTCGCTTTGAATCAGAGATACTATAAAAAAGCATGTGGTGATACATGTCACTGTTTGTTGAATGCACTATTGTTTGTGAGCAGAAACACTGTTATGTAGTTATTCTTTAGATTTTTTGCAGGCCATTTACAGTACACACTCAACAGTTTATGGTTGAAAACTGCATTTTGTTGTAATGTACTTGTACTGTTCAAAGACAATAAGGTTGAATCTAATCATCTAATCTAATGAAGCAGAGATTGTAAAGCACAGGTTTGTCTCAGCAGGCTGTTCATGGTTTGCTTACTAACTGTCTAACACAGTGGTTCTCAACCTTTTTTAGGCCAGTGCCCCCCTTTCCATTATTCAGTACCCTTACTGCCCCCCATCAAATAAGATGTGGCTATTGTCCAGAATATTATTTTGTTATTATAATAATTATAGTTATTATTATTATTTATGTATATTACATTACGATTTTTATCATAAAACAACAAAAAAAATCAACAATGCACATAATTGAATAACAAACAACAGATGTACGTCTGAAACAGTCTGTCATTCAGGGCATGGGCTTTGATTTAGATAATTGCCTTAACTGCAACATTGAGAAATTCGTGTAGAGCTGGATTTTTACATTTGGCCAACAGATTGTGGTGGTGCGAGACACATTGGACTGTCAGCACATGCGGGACATGCTCCTTCAGCAAGCAGTGAAGCCACGGTACCTGCCAACCATAGAGGGGGCACCATCAGTGGCGCATGCCAGGATATTTGTGATAGAGATGGAATTTTCCTGTAGATACGCATAAAGCCAATGTAAATGTTCTGTCTCTTTGTGTCTATTTTCATGAACTTGAAAACAAAGATTCCTCTGCCATCTCCTCACTGCTGGAGGCCTTAAAACGGACATATGCCATCAACAGAGCGTTGTTGTCCGAGGTGGTTAGGATGGCACACAGCTGCTCCTCTGTATCTGCACCCATTTCATCAATCCAACATGCCACAGTGGCATTGCTGAGTGGGATGGATTTCAGCACATGCGTGGGGTCGCGCTCCAGCACAGTAGCGATTACATCTTTAATGCCAGGGAGCACCAACTTCTCTCCAATTGTAAACGGCTGTCCACATTTGACTATGATCAGGCAGATGTTGTAGGACGCCACAAGCCCACCATCATTTTGGGTGCTTTTCTTGGTAAAGAGACTGCTGATGGAGCTCTTACCCTGCTACTCTTGAAGGGCCTGGAAGACTGGACGCTCCGTATTGGCCATTTCCGAGTGGATCTTTGTTAAATGCACACACACACTAAACACATTGGAAGGTTGTACATTGTTTGAAGAAGGAATGAAGCCATATCTAAGGTATTCATTACAGATGGCATTTTCTTTTGTTCTGTGCAATTTTTTATATATCTTTGCTATCGTTGCGAAAAAGAGAAAACCCAACCAAATAATGTTTGTGCAAAAGTGTTACAAATGTAACGCGGGACAGATAATGCAGTGTAACTTACAGTGGAGCAAAAAAGTATTTAGTCAGCCACCAATTGTGCAAGTTCTCCCACTTAAAAGATGAGAGAGGTCTGTAATTTTCATCATAGGTACACTTCAACTATGAGAGACAAAATGAGGGAAAAAATACATTAAATCCCATTAGGCCTATATGATTTGGATTTTTTTTTTTTTGCAGATTATGGTGAAAAATAAGTATTTTGTCAATAACAAAAGTTTATCTCAATACTTTGTTATATACCCTTTTTTTCTATGGGGTTGAGATCTGGAGACTGGCTAGGCCACTCCAGGACCTTGAAATGCTTCTTACGAAGCCTCTCCTTCATTGCCCTACAGTGTGTTTGGGATCATCGTCATGCTGAAAGACCCAGCTATGTTTCATCTTCAATGCCCTTGCTGATGGGAGGAGGTTTTTACTCAAAATCTCATGATACATGGCCCCATTCATAATTTCCTTTACACGGATCAGTCGTCCTTGTCCCTTTGCAGAAAAACAGCCCCAAAGCATGATGTTTCCACCCCCATGCTTCACAGTAGGTATGGTGTTTTTTGGATGCAACTCAGCATTCTTTCTCCTCCAAACTCGACGAGTAGAGTTTTTACTAAAAAGTTATATTTTGGTTTCATCTGACCATATGGCATTCTCACAATCCTCTTCTGGATCATCCAAATGCTCTCTAGCAAACTTCAGATGGGCCTGGACATGTACTGGCTTAAGCAGGGGGACACGTCAGGCACTGCAGGATTTGAGTCCCTGGCGGCGTAGTGTGTTACTGATAGTAGCCTTTGTTACTTTGGTCCCAGCTCTCTGCAGGTCATTCACAAGGTCCCCCGTGTGGTTCTGGGATTTTTGCTCACCATTCTTGTGATAATTTTGACCCCAAGGGGTAAGATCTTGCGTGGAGCCCCAGATCGAGGGATATTTTTCAGTGGTCTTGTATGTCTTTCATTTCCTAATAATTGCTTCCACAGTTGATTTCCTCACATCAAGCTGCTTACCTATTGCAGATTCAGTCTTCCCAGCCTGGTGCAAGTCTACAATGTTGTTTCTGGTGTCCTTTGACAGCTCTTTGGTCTTGGACATTGTTGAGTTTGGAGTGTGACTGTTTGAGGTTGTGGACAGGTGTCTTTTATACTGATAACAAGTTCAAACAAGTGCCATTAAGACAGAGCCTCTTAAAGAAGAAATTACAAGTCTGTGAGAGCCAGAAATCTTGCTTGTTTGTAGGTAACCAAATCCACCATAATTTGCAAATAAAATAATAAAAAATCCTACAATGCGAATTTTCTAGATTTTTTCATCATTTTGTCTCTCATAGTTGAAGTGTACCTATGTTGAAAATTACAGGCCTCTCATCTTTTTAAGTGGCTGACTAAATAATTTTTTGCCCCAATGAATATAAACTCTGGATAAGTGTCTGTTAATTGACAACAATGTTTTTTCGACCTGCCCTGCTAATGAAATGGCCTACATACAGAATTACTGTGCAGATAATGCAGAAAATCCAAGCGTTAGTATATATTGTTATGTTTTCACAGTCAATAGTATTTAATGTGACTTATGGTTCATTCATTTTACGAACATATTTTGACATTACATAGCAATTGTATGCTGTGTATTCCAGCTAGGGTCAGTTGTACACTGATGCAGCTTAAAATACGATTTTCTTGGCCATTATAATGTCTCCAAACCCAAAGCTTGCAAGTTCAAATGATGAGAGATGTGCAATGTACATCGTTTTTATGTGTGTAAGCTTCACCACACGAGAGGGTTATCAAACCTGAACTGTTTTCCTTCTCTAACCTGCACAGTGCATTTGACATTATGTTGCTGAGATCACCAAGAACGACATAAATCTGGCCAAGATATTATACATGAAAATATGTATGCAAAACTGTTTACTTAGAAGTGTCATATGTACAGTGAGTATGTGTACATATGCAGAGACATAATATTGTGATCAACCTGCGGACTGTATGTGTTATCTGTAATTATATTGTTTTATTGCATATAGTGTTACATGGGCATGATTCAACTTAGTCTTGTCATTATGTATAACCTGATTCCATGCACAATCTTGTGCATCAGGTGATATAATCTATTATGGTAAATGCATTAACTGAATTTTTCATTTCCCGACTTTCTGCAGAGGTGGGGTGCCCTATCAAAAAAAGACTCAACTGCGTGGTATCAGTTGCACAGTGCCTCAGAGATCTAAGAGTTGGCACTGGGGGTTTTCATGTAACATAGACAATTGCAGAAAAACAAAACTTTCCAGTTTCGGGCCAGCATCGCCCTCACACACATGCCTCTCGTGAGGGATAATTTGGGTGGCAATATAAAGAGCCACTCAAGAAAGTTACCATGGTCTAAGTGTTTGTTTTAATATCACTTTCTTAGTTGATTGAGACACTCGGCAAATACGCCTGCCAATTCCACATGACAAGAGACCGACCACCTTAGACATATTCGATATTTCTTTCAGTTTCACTCTTGTTTTCATTCTCTTTTAGTTATTACTTCTTTGATTTGTTTCCTCCTTTCCTTTTGTTCCTTGCCATTTTCCCAAGGTCTTTGTTTTGTGTCTATTTGTTTGTTGTAGGGGTTTTCCGGGATCGCTCCTATGGTATTTTTTGGGCCAATGAGGTGGGATTTGTGCAAATAGCCCAGTTGCGCCGCCTGGTGAAACGGTGGTACCAAGCCGATACATTTTAACCTCACCAAATTGTGGACCGGGAGACAACGGTTGAACACATCGTTGATGAGACAAGTGCGTTGAGTCTAAAAATCACACCATTTTTATTACATGGGTACTTTCATGGAGAAAAAGAATGTCCTTGTGGTCAGCATTACCAAAGAAATGTCTCACTGTTATTACTTTAATGGAATGGTATTAAACACATGACACCGTTCAGTTCATGCCATTATAATAAACCAATTATCTCATGACTCCTAATTCCTCTTGCTTCTTTTGGTTGCCATATTCAACAAACTGGTACGTTGCCATACTGAGAGATTCAGGTTAGCTGTCAGAGAGAGCAACATATTTTTCACCTTTTTCAGTTAGTACTTTAACAGCCTTTTAGCATTTACTGCAAAGATGCTCCAACCACGCACATATTGTTTAACATATCCGTACAGTTTTGCCTTATCTTAACTTGTACAGGTATGTATGTGTCAAAATAACTGGTAAAGTGTTGTATTAAAGTACATCCAGTCAAAATAGAAGTACAAATTACAGATTAAACCAGGGCAAACAGGGAGGAAAAATTTACACACAATTGTCTTACTTTCATTAACTTGTTTAGTCACTTTGAACTTTGAAACTAGAGGACCATGGTGCACAAAACGCACTAGAGTATTCATGGAAAAAGGTCTTTATGAGTTCAAACTGCAGCTCAAGTTACAGAGTTGTTACGGAATTTTGTCTAATTTAGTTTGGAGCTTCTAAACTTGCTTATTAAAGTCTAAAAAACCTGTCACATTTGCCCATTCCTTCAGCAACGAATGTCACACACGCACAGATTTTATTTAGAATGGCCAACAATATCACATAGTAATGGAGAGCCGTGGACATGGATGGACAGATGGTATGGAGGCAGCAGTCTGAGTTGGAATATGTTGTGGCGACCACAACCGCCTGTCCCATCCAATCCAACTGGAGCACGGTGGGCATGTGCAGATGCCAAGGACATTATCAAAAAAAATATCTAAACTATAACCAACATTTATTGGCTCACCGCAACGCTCAGACATGGAACAGACACGGTTTGCCAAACTCAAAAGGACAGCCATCAATAACCAGCACCCAGGGCACTTCTTAATTGTAATGACTCTGCAACAAACGAGACGTCACTACGCCTAATTCAATTAGCATCAGCTTTTATTGAGTTAATTGTTTGAGACAAGCCATTTTCACAGCCGCAGACCAAGGCTTTGACAGCGCCAATGATACGACAATGAGTAATTAATGTGTTTTTTAATTGAACTGGAAGCAGCGAGGATTATGTGTAGACGGGTAAAGAGCTTAGAGTGGGACCCCCACATGGCAACCCATTCAGTTCAAGAGACTGTAACATTTTTGTCATAGAAAGACTTCCATTACTGCAGCTGGTCTGCAATCAAATGCAGTCCAAATAATTGATTGCGCTTGCCTGATGAAATTGATCTAATAAAATTGTCCCAGAAGTACAAAGCCCACCCACCTGGCATCTCAAAGCGGGCTCATTTCATTTGAAAGAATAAACAATATTGGAACTCAGAAAACTGATTATATGTATTAAGTTGCACTTTGGAAGGCAGAAAACATTATCTGAGGACATGATGAATCAATTTTTTGTTTTCATCAACAAATACTAATCTTGGCTGATGGCTGCAGCTGTTCTGCACACCAGAATAGTAACATGATATTGTAATTCTTTATAATCTATTGTCTCCAAGTCTCTTTCAAATTAGATGATATTTTACAAGCTTTAACATTAGGATGAGATTGGCATACTCTTTTTGAAAAAAAATGATTTTTACATGAAAAAGTACTCAGTTGCCAAAATAAGAGATGATATGAGGTAGTGATAATGATATTATAACGATATATGGAAGTGCATTATTTGGAGTCAGGACATCTTTTCATGAAGAGCAACCTTGTGATTACTTGAGTCTTTAAATTATATTGTGCACTGTTGCAGGTGAAATGCCCAAAATCCTACCGATTTGTCTTTGGGGAATGTTGTTCATCATATCTCATATATTGATCTTGAGGAGGGGAGGACGCTGGCGCTGACTGTTCGCCGCTTCCCTAAACCGTAAATTGTAAATTGTAAACCGTAACCTGTGTGGATTTATATGGATTTTATTTGTTATTTCGCCTACCCCTGCGGCTGTCCACTTACCAGTACTCAATCGCTCGGGGATCCCGTGTCTACTCATCTCTGCCCGCTCTGCACCATTGTTTGTATGCGGTGTCTGCTGGCTCTCCTCGTGTTTTGCATCACGGGCACGGCTAACACACCACTCTCCATGACTGCCGGGATGCTTACTTATTCTGTCAGCCAACTGAAGAAATTTAACAACTCCACCACTCCACCGTGGATATCAGTCATTAAAGGACTTGGACTAATTCGCCGGCCCCGCTACATTCACAGAAGTTATGGTCGAAAGTTTGTTTTCGCCCGGTCGGACCACAACATCTCTCCACTCTGGTCTGTTGTGCGCACCGTCGCATCTCAAACACGTCATCAGGACCCTGCCAGTTCCAAGACTAGTAACGCTGGAGTTCCTATGGCAACACTACGCACCGACCGAAATGGAAAATATGGAAAACGCGGAAATGGATCTTTCCCTACTCCGGCCAATACAGAGGCTGTCTACTGCGTCAAATATTAAGATTGAACTTTTAAATGCACAATCCATAACAAATAAATCTTGCCTTATACATGACCACATCTTGGATAAGTGTTTAGATGTGATGTGCCTTACAGAAACCTGACACAAACCAGATGTTTATTCTACTTTGAATGAGACCTGTCCCCCAGGCTACTGCTACCTACAGAAAGCCCGAAGCACAGGGCGTGGTGGTGGTCTGGCTGTCATCCATCGAAACGATCTGATCTTGGACCCTATTAACCTGCCTGAGATTTCTTCTTTTGAATGCCTTGCATTTAAATGTAACCACCCTGTCTCTACAACTATACTTCTCATCTATCGGCCACCCAAACCTAATTCATCCTTCATTCCAGAGCTGTCCACCTTTCTTTCAACATTCTGTACAATGTCCGCTAATATCATTGTACTTGGAGATATGAATATTCATGTCAACTCCTCCACCTGCCGTTTTGCAGCAGAATTTCTCCAATTACTCGACTGTTTTAATCTGACACAACTTGTGGAAGCCCCAACTCACACCAGGGGCCACACACTCGACCTAGTCATCACAAACTCTGCTCACCTCAGCAATTTAATGGTATATGAATTAGGTGTTTCGGATCATAAGGCTATCTCCATGAACATGTCTTCACCGTCCACCGTCATCAAGCCCAAACGCCAAATATGCTTCAGAAACCTGAAAAACATCCAACCAGACACTTTGACATTAGACCTCCAGCACCTGCTCTCTGTAAATTGCTCATCAACCATGGACCTGGTTGACATCTACAATAACACCCTCAAGAGCATTTTTGATCTCCACGCTCCAGTCAAAACCAGAACAGTCACTTTCTGCCGATCAGCACCCTGGTACACTGCTGAGCTACGACAACTGAAGGCAGCTGGGCGCGCCATTGAAAGGAGATACAAAGCCACAGGTCTCACTGTGCACAAGCTGGCTTATCGAGAACACACAAAAGAGTATTCGAAGGCACTTACAGAGGCACGCTCACACTTCTACTCTAACGTCATCAGGAACACCCCCGGAAACTCCAAACGGCTGTTTTCTACTATAAACCACCTTCTCAAACCACAAATCACCCCGCTTACAGAAGCTACAGATGAGCACTGCAACAATTTCCTGGCCTTTAAAGCTAAAATTGACTCAATTCACTCTACCTTCTCTGGATCCTCACCATTACCCGCCTTGACCATGTACACACAGCCTGTAGTTAACGAGCCCTTACATTGTTTCAAAGAAATCTCGCAGCAAGAGGTTGAAAAAATAACCAAAAGGATGAAACCCACCACTTGTGCCCTCGACCCTTTTCCTACAGCTTTAACCAAATCTAATATCTCCGTCCTAAGCCCTCTGATCACAACTGCAATTAACCATTCCCTCCTATCTGGAAATGTTCCATCTACCCTTAAAACTGCCATAATTAGACCACTTCTCCAAAAACCCACCCTCGATCCGAATACATTCGCAAACTACAGGCCCATTTCAAATCTCCCATTCCTCTCAAAAGTATTAGAAAAGGTTGTTGCCGCCCAACTCCAGGACCATTTAAAAGACAATAACCTATTTGAAAAATTCCAGTCTGGTTTTCGCTCTGCCCACAGCACGGAGACAGCCCTGATCAGAGTCACAAATGACCTACGAATGACAGCTGATGCTGGTTCACCCTCCCTGCTTACACTCCTTGACTTATCTGCTGCATTCGATACTGTAGATCATGGCATACTCCTAAATCGGCTTCAACAAACCATAGGACTGACTGACACCACTCTTAATTGGTTTAAGTCGTACCTCACTGGCAGGACAGAATACATTGTGCTTGGAAGTGCAAGGTCTCAGCTACACACACTCACATGCGGGGTGCCCCAGGGGTCAGTCCTTGGGCCCATTCTCTTTATTATCTACATCCTCCCCCTCGGCCATGTTATTAGCCGCCATGGAGTCTCATTTCACTGCTATGCCGATGACACACAACTGTACATGAGATCAGAAACACAAACCCCGGCAGCTTCAGCTTCACCTACATCATCTCCGTTTTCAATACTCACCGCTTGTCTGGAGGAGATAAAGGTGTGGATGAAACACAATTTCCTACAGCTAAATAGCTCTAAAACTGAGGCCATTCTAAATCGGCACCTCCCATCAACTCCAGTCTTCCTCAACAACCGGCATAACTATCTCTGATCATCATATCCCTTTCTCCGCAACTGTTACCAATCTTGGTGTTAGGCTCGATCCACAACTCACCTTCGAAGCCCATATCAAAAACCTCTGCAAGATTTCTTTCTACCATCTCAGAAATATTGCCAAACTCCGTCCAATCCTGAGCTTAGCAGATGCTGAAAAGCTGGTCCACGCCTTTGTTTCCTCCAGACTGGACTACTGTAACACCCTTCTCATCGGGATCCCCAAAAAAAGCCTGCAGAAACTACAGTATGTTCAAAATAGCGCTGCACGGATCCTGATGAAAGTGCGGAAATATGACCACATTACACCCATTCTCCACTCACTTCATTGGCTTCCCATCTCCGCCAGGATTGAATATAAGGTCTCCCTTCTAACCCACCAGTGCATGTATGGAAATGCCCCTCCTTACCTGAAAGAGTTACTCATCCCTGCAACTACAACCCGATCCCTGCGTTCAGCAAAATCCAACCGCCTCCTCCCCCCCAAAACCAAGCTCAGCACCATGGGTGATCGGGCTTTCTGTTCTGCCGCTCCACGTATCTGGAATGCCCTCCCCGACAAACTGAGAGCTCCGCAAACACTGGAGACTTTTAAAAAAGACCTTAAAACCTTTCTTTTCAAGCAAACTTATGTGTCTTAATTAACAATGCAAATGCTACTATTATTTCATTAATGTTTTTATCTTAATATGTTTATCATGTTTTCTATGTTTTTAACTGTAGCACTTTGAGGTTTTTTATTAAAATGAAAAGTGCATTATAAATAAAATCAATTATTATTATTATTATTATTCTAAAAGTGTTGGATTATTCACGGACACATCTGTTGGCAGACTGGTGAGCCTCAACCCATCCTTGATCTAGAAGGACTAGGCCTTGTTTTAAGGCTCCTTATATACTATGATAACACAATTGTCTCAACTGTTTTACATTCGCTTTTTATTTCAACTTGTCACATTGTCAATTACTCCTAAATTGCCCGTCATAACTTTTTTGGAACGTGTTGCAACGTTTAACTTAATGATGATGTTTAAATACAAGTCAAAAAACATTTACAAGTCACTCATCTATGTTTTTACAAGAATTTTCCGTATTTTCATAATATTTAGTTCTGTTGCAAATCAAGGGCGTTTTGTGTTGAGGAAGCCACACGCAGAGCCGGTTTACAGTATGTTGTATTTATTTCACCGTAAAACAAACACATAACAATCAATGAGGAAAAACTAGACACTGTAATGAAAAAGAAAGTGTGCTTAATAGCGAATCTTAAATGAAAACTAAACAGCGAACTAGACATCAAGCACTCAACAATACGAACACGGAACTGGAAATATTGCAAAGCAATGTGACACACAAACTAAGAAAACTAAATAGACCTACTAATACTTAACTCAGAACTAGTGTGCATCATCAAAACAACGTAAAAAGATAGATAACTAAATCACAACAGTAAACTCCTCAACCCAAAGTTCCCCTTGACCTTCCTTATAAAACAGGAAAATATGGGCTAGTCCGAAAAATAGCACACATTTGACTTAATACTCATTGTTTTAAAATTATTTGCTGAAGGAAAAATAGTTGGATTAATATAATGGACAGATTAAGTTTATATGTACATCACTAACAGGGTCTACATTTCTCATGGTCTTGTGTGGACAGTTCAACTATATTTATTTGGATTTATGGGCCTTTATGGGAGTTTGACCGATATTTCTTTCTGATAGTCAAAAAACAACAAATGAGGCGGCATCAATGAGGCGGCATCAATGTTGCAGTGTGATCAAGGCCGGGTAGTGTTAAAGCTTATGTGCTCTTCTCCAGATCGGTAATTAGATCAGATCAGACTTTAGTTCACTGTTTCTCTCTTCCGCCATTACATGTATGTTGCTTTTGGAAACTCTCAGCCACCTGTCATTCATGCCTCAAGCCCATGCTCCTTGACATAACCTCAACGGGGCCAGTGAGACATGCCAAAGAACCCAGCATCACATTTTTTCCATAAGATTGTTGCCTTAAGTTGAGTTCTGAATAGTTCATTTTGATTCTGATGAAGAAATATGAGAATTAATTATTTTTTCACATAATTATTATTAGTATATGAAACAAAACATCCTATATTTTGTATTGAACGCTGGACAATGCTCTATTATTTTTATGGGGTTTCCAGAAATTGTGCAACCAATATATGATGATGATTTATAACAGTTTGTAGGCTGGAGGGTTGAGAAATATCTGAGAATCTGTGCAGACCTGAGAAAATCCTCCCAGAATTAGGATGAAAGGAAGGTTAGGCAATAACATGGAATGTAGTAGTACTGTATAAAAGTGAGTGTCCGAGGTTGGAAATGCAGTTGTTCTGCAGACCAACTCAGCTTTTTTTATCTTCTTAAAAGTAAATTTTGGGATCGACAAACTAGTCAGAATATTCATCTTTTTGGGAGAAAAACTATTTCCCACAACAAGTTAATGCAGAGAGATGCTTTTGATGTTTCCCCACGTACTCTCCTGGATAGTCTGGGTCTCCATTTTGGAATGTATTATTAAGCATAACAAGGCTAAAGCGTATTGTGCACAGAGCCATGGTGTTCTAGACGGTTTCTTCCGACTCTGGCCTTTATGTTACGTTGAAATGTATAGTGACTAGAATAGCTAGTGAGGTGTTCCACAAGAGTACTGGTTTTAGTCCCAATGACCTTGTTTCTGGACATTGGCCGTGTTAGAGTCTGTTTCTCCTAGTTCAGTAAATATAGTGAGCCAATCTACCAATATGCTAATGGTATTAGGCATTTAATACAGTTGGGAAGATGGCTTAAGGGAATTTATAATTCTCCCAGAATTGGATGAAATTCCTTTTAATTGTCACGAGTGGTGAGTTAGGGTACTGCACTGTCAGGTTTCGGTGCACCACTTCCTGGTTCGGGTTGATTAATCACAGCTGTTTTGTATTTGGTTCATCAAGTCGGGCTGTAAAGGGATTGATAGGAAGTCACCTTGCTGTTCATTGTTTCATGTCACAGTTGATGATAGAGGTGAGTGTGTTTATAACACGTTATAATTGTTGTTTGAAGGTGCTCGTTTTAAGTCGCTATATGTGCATTTTCCTTTCATTCAACTAAGTACGTGTTTTTGTCGCCGTTTACGGTTTGCTTTGAGTTTGTCATTTAATAAACCAGTGGTAAAACGGATGATCGGGCTCTGAATATGGCTTACTGCACATCACCTTACACGGTTCGTGACATTAATAACAAAAAAATTGCCAATTATTTTAGTGAGGGTGATCAGATATTGGCCCTATTGCCAATACCTAGTTCAACATTACAGGCAAAGTTTACTTGCCCAGATTCTACGGTACATCGGGTCTCTGACCTGAACCGGTCAACTTAAAAAATATAATATATATTTTGTTAGGAAACAAGAGTCTGTGGATACTAAAGGCAGAAGAAGTTAGCCGTGTCCTTGTGAGTGATTCATGGGCCAGGCTCAATGTCTCCTGCTGTCAGTGTGCAGGATGAGGAGGGGGTTGCCCGGGCCAGATGATTGCATTTTAACGGAATGATTGAAACTATTCAGAATCGTTGGGACAGTTGAATGTGCTGTTGAGTAACTTGCCAATTTCGCATCGGGTAGAATTAATTAGTTTGATCAATACTTATCACATCCTGTTTCATGATACGGATTGAGCATGACAGTGAAGTGGGGGAGGCCTATCAAACAGCGGTTTTATCGGGTTTCCGTTGAGAAATGTACGCAGCACGATAAGGAGATTCAGTATATGCTTAACAATGGGATATCGGGACACTTCCTTTTCCAGTTGGGCTTCTCCTTGTTTTCAGGTTACCAAACCCTGATTGTATTATTAGATTTTTTGCAGAGTACCAGAAGGCAAGTAACGTCACAAAGCCTTTTCCCTTGCCTCGTTTGAGGGACTGTATTAACAAGGTTGATTCTGCAGTTTATGTCAGTAAATTTGATCTTCTGAAGGGTTTTTGACAAGTTACATTTCTGCATTTACCAGCCCTCTCACTCTGTCTGCCTTACTGGATCTGTTCTAGTATTTGCATGTTGGTGGGTGGAGATGGTCGGATTGTCAGTGTGGCTGGTACCTATAAGGAGAAAAGAGGAGGCTAAAAAATGTTTGTACAAGAAATCCTGAGTCTGTTACTCCTTTCCATTCATCCCACCTATTTTTCATTTCATTTGTGTTTCTTTGGTTGTCAGACTTTTCAATATATGCTCGGACCTTGTTTTGTTCACATCTACTTACTACGTTACTGAAATACTGACTATCTTACCTCATTCCCCCTCCCTGGCGAAAGTAGTTAATATATTATTTTATTACTTTTACTTTACAGTTACATCTGTTTAGGCAAGGCTGTCACACTTTCTGTTCCCCAGCCTCTCTGCATGCATATTTGCTCCTGCAATCTCAAATCTCAGGAGAACTGCTCTTTGAAGCATGTGACGCGATTATACTTTCTTATATTAAATTAAGCTGTTTCATGAATTAGTTGACTTTTAGAATAAATCGACTCAAAATCCAGTTCCACCAAGCTTTGGATTATTTTCACTTGGCATCAGAATCAAGAATGCGCTTTTTGGCAAAGACTTGTTGTTACCTTTTTTGAGTGTTCTTTCTTGCCACCCCATCCATAAATGCCACATTTGGGGAGCACACTTGTGATACTGTGGCCACATGCACTAATTGACCAGTTGCCAAGACCTTAAGCTCCTTCAAAGTTACCATTGGCTTTTTGGTAGCCGCTCTGATCAGTATTCCTCATTGCCTGGTCATCCAGTTTCCAGGAGTGCCATGTGCCTTCCACTTAATTATAATAATAATGATCTTAACTCTGCTCCAAGGACTGGACAAAGCCGTTTGAATCTTCTAATATCCATCCTGACTCCACAACTTGAGTTCATACCTCTCCATCCGTTTGAATTGCGCTAGCACGGGAGTCCTCTATGAACAACTGCTTTCATTCTGAAATGCTCCAATTGATCACAGATGAAAGCCAATTTGCTTGATTTGTGATCTGGAAGGTGGTTGGTTTGCAAGTTTGCAATTCCAAGGGGGGTATTCACTTACTGTTTTAATTTCAGACTGAACATGAAGCTAGAACCTCTAACTGATTTCCTGCTTGGGATATTGGTTTTCTGGGAAAAATGTAAATACTAGGCATACTACCAAAGAAACATGGTTTAAGATGTCAATATGTTAACATCTGATATTATAAATAATAGTTAAATCTATAACAAAAATACATTTAAGGCTTGAATCAAGACAAATGGAGAGCTGTAGTCAAGACAAATGTCTGACTTTTTGTCACCTTTAATAAGAAATTGTGACTAACAACGTTTAATTGAATAGAAAATTGATAATCTTTCAGAAAAAAATATTAAAACGGTCAATGTGATTTAGGGGTGTTAAGGTGGTTCACTCTAATTGCTTCTTCTCCCCTTGCAACACTCCACCTGGGGTTATTGCTGCAAGTACGAACTGGTTCTAAAATAACTTCCCTAGTTAAACAATGTTAACATAAATAGATAACAAATAAAGGCATCATATATTTTGATTAAAGCAGTAGGTATGTTTATATAAGAATCAAAAAAAACTTTGCCTGATCATCTTAACAGTTTTCCCACATGATTTTGGGAGATTGAACGTCTTCTAGTAAAATGTTTACAGGCCACATGTTGTTAGTGTCTCTTGGCAGCTCAGCCTTGTGGAGAATGAACAAATTGGTTGTAAAGTGTAAGGTGTGACAAGTTTCTGCCAAAAATTGCTGCAGCTTCTTTAAGATTGCAATCAGCTTTTTGGAAGCCTCCCTGATGAGCATTTCCTGGCCCCGCCCAGTCATCATTTTCAGAGGTACATCCTGATCTTTGCACTGACCTGGTGACCATATTGCCTTCAATAAATTATGGTTAAAGGAGCAATGTAATATGTACATAAAATGTTCTTTGGGTTTATGGAGAAATGTATGTATCATATGGGGAACTTCTATACTTATCATAGCCCTTATGTTGACCAATGCTCAATATTATATTTATTTGTTAAGTGGAGCATATAGAGGGTGGTAATTTGACAGGTGGAAACGGGGACACAAGATTGTTTTCAACCACGCCCACACACACACACACAGGACACAGACAAGACATATGGATTACGGACTGTATTGTATCATGGCAGATAAAATTAAAGAGGATTTGGGTCTATAGCTCATGTTTGAAGGACGTGTGCGTTGGAAATCTAGTACTCCGGAATCTGTGAGTGGCTATCAAGCAATGTTAAGATTTAGCTATTACAATGGTCTTCAAGTATTGCATGCAAGTAATGCCTTTGAAGTTCTTCCATATCAGTCTTCTGATCTGCGCCTTTCAACAAAAAATATCCCAGAGATATAGATTTTGTATGGAGCCCCAGATGTGACATGAAGATTTTCTTTGAGGCCACAAAAAAATAATTTGAGGGAACAAAATACTATTTTGAGGCCATGAAATACTAATTTTATGCCACAAAATACTAACTTGAGGCCCTAAAATATAACAGGTCTTTGATGTGCCACCCTTGCTGTATACGAGTGGTTAAATAATGCTTAATAAAGTTTGGTTTGTGTGGAGAACAAAGGTGCAGTAAAGGAATTCCTTAATGCTAAACAGGATCCAGTTATTAAATGCTTTCTAACAATGAAATTGTATTACATGCTACATAAAACCTTAATGTTTTATCTGTTACTGATATCACAGTTTAGTTAATGTGTGTCAGGAATGGTCTTTGTAGCAGGGATAGGACACAACCGCAGAGTGCTTTTCCGTACAATGGTTTATTTATTCCTAAACAGGCAAGTAAGACAGGCACAGGAACTGGTAACTGAAACCACGACAATCCTAAACACTTGACACAAAAAGACAGAAGAACATGATTACAAAACCTCCCCCTAGTGAAACAGAAACATTTAAACATAGAAACACCAGAACCAGAACGAAGACATTAATACAGCACTGACCAACAAGAACACGAGAAACATACCTTGACAATGCTCGACACTGACAGACAGGTAACGACAGAACTAAATACAAAGACTAACGAGCAAACACAACACAGGTGCGGACAAAAAAACGAGCAAGTCCCTGATTTTCCCTCAGGATGCGGGGGAGGTGTCAGCACCACCATAACGTGGGGAGACAGGACTCTGTCCCTTACAATGTGTACATTCTTCAAAGAAATCACAGTTTAAATAATGAGTTATCTGTCACAGACACTCCAGTTTTCACTAAAACATGGATATAAACACTAGTGGGACAGGCTAATCTATATAGAAGTGCCAGCTTGTAACTGTTAGCTAGCAGAATAAAAGCTCTTTCTATCGTTGGCCATTAGACAGTCGAAAAATATTACCTCCTAACAGGGAACGGGCCATGTGCAGACCCCTGCTTAGGGAAACCTTATTTAAGATTCACAGGGTGGGGTCTCTTTTTAATCGATATGCAGCTGAACTGTGTACACCAGACTACGTAGTTAGAAAGTCTTAAAAAGGCCCTATTCTCTGAGAATTGTTGTTTTGTCTTCGTATTCCCAGACATCGATACTCTGTATGGTACTCTATTGTTTTTATTCAGTAAAGACCTTGTTTGACAACTATTTCTAATCTGGCCATTTGTTGACGGAACACAAGGGATTCTCTTTGGAAGAGAGAATCTTCACGTTTCCTAACATTACTGGCCAAACCTTCCGGTATTTTCTCTTCTTTATTTAAGTACCAGAAAAATCCATAAGTCCAAAGGTCAATCCAAAAGCCAGGACATGCACATTACAATTTAAAACTCTAAAAACATGGAATTATTATATCTTAGGTAACTGAATGAATTATTATATCTTAGGTAACTGAATCAAGTGCATTTCATAAAACAAAAAAGCAAAGACTGGATAATGCATCATTGTTTTACATTGTTTAGCACTGGCACTCAAATATTGGGGTCATTTAGGAATCGTATTGTTTTGTCCTTTAAAATAACATCATATTCATCAGAAATACAATGTAGACAATGTTAATGTGATAGATTACTATTGTAGCTAGAAACGTCTGGTTTTCAAGGAAATATTTACATTGAAGGTGTATAGAGGCAGATTATCAGCAACCATCACTTGTGTGTGCCAATGGCATGTTGTGTTTCCAAATCCACGTTTATTATTTTAAAGTTAAATTGATCATTAGAAAACCCTATCAAGATTTTGTTAGCAGCGCTGAAAACTGCTGATTAAAGAAGCAAAAAAATTATAACTTTTGAATGGCATCCTGTTTATGCATGTATCACCAAGATGCTAGTTCCATTTACCGTATACACATTTTACTCAAATAAACTGTCCCAGATTGTATAAGTATGTCTACTCAATAAAACACATATTACATTAATCTTCACTCAGACAAATGCATTGTGAAATACTATATAGGATGGCTGAATTGGCATGATGAACGATGGAGGATTAGAACGAACAAACGGTACATGCATAATAATCTGCATGTCATTACAGGAATAAAGGGAAGGAAAAACACTGCATGATGACTTTATTTTACAGTCATACACACAAACAGTCACTGATATCCGACTCTTACTCACACACACACACACCCTCTGTCAAAAACACATTAATCTCTCAATGGCCGTTGCAAACTGTTGTAATTGTAGATCTTGCACTCACTTGCCGTTCATTTTACCTAACTCACCTTGACATAGAAACGGACTAAACTGAACTTAAATACACTGAACATAAAATATAGCAGCAGACTTTGTGCAGGCTTTGCTAGGGTGTTACAGAGTCCCAGCAGCGGTCAGTAGAGCCTCTATCTGATTCCCTTTCCAACTGATAGGTGACTGACTTAACATGTACTAACACCTGTATTTTTGACACAGTTGTTGTACTTCACTTGTTCTGAATCGCCTCATTTTGACTTAAATATTGAAGCATATACACAAGGGGTGATCTTGATATGCCTAGTTTTGCTGAATAGTTCCAACCCAGTCAATGGGCTAGGAGATTAATAGAACATACACATGCTAATCAAGCACTGATTTTTTAAAGAAAAAAGTCGGACTGGCTAGGTTATGGCTGGCCAGATCTATTTGTAAATCAGAAACTGATTTCTCAAAAGCATCCTAATTTTGGATAACAAATTTAAAATCATGGTGCCACTATTGTTCTAAGAGTAATTTAGCATAACATTATTTTGGGAAACTAGTATGGAGATGGATTGCTGCCAAACTGTGTTCACAGCTTACAATCCACACACATTAACCATGATCCACACAAATTACCCATGATCCACAAATACAAAGCATACCATCCACACACATTAACCATGATCCACACACATTAACCATGAACCACAAATACACAGCACACAATCCACACACATTAACCATGATTCACAAATACACAGCTTACAATCCACACACATTAACCATGATCCACACAAATTACCCATGATCCACAAATACAAAGCATACCATCCACACACATTAACCATGATCCACACACATTAACCATGAACCACAAATACACAGCACACAATCCACACACATTAACCATGATTCACAAATACACAGCATACAATCCACACACATTAACCATGATCCACACAAATTACCCATGATCCACAAATACAAAGCACACAGTCCAGACACATTAAACATGATCCACAAATACACAGCACACAGTCCAGACACATTAAACATGATCCACAAATACACAGCATACAATCCAGACACATTATCCATGATCCACAAATACACAGCACACAATCCACACACATTATCCATGATCCACAAATACACAGCATACAATCCAGACACATTATCCATGATCCACAAATACACAGAATAAAATCCACACACATTAACCATGATCCACAAATACACAGCACACAACCCACACACATTAACCATGATCCACAAATACACAGCACAATCCATACATATAAACCGGTGAACTCACATTGCGTGACAAAAAATATTATTGATTTCAGATTTCTAAAATAACATTTCAATAAATGCACCTCGATTTGACACTAAACAATTTTGTGTGACAATTGTAGCGTGTTTATATTGGTGGATCAAAGTGGGTGCAGATCCAATTGTAATGTAGTAAAACGTCTTGGTGTAGGAAGAACCCCAAAACAGCAAAATCGCCATGGTTGTAGCTTGACCAGCTGTTGTGGTTTACAAGAACTATTTAATTAATCCCAAGACCTATTTTACCTCAAAGGTAACAGAATATTGGAACGGCACCCTGTGACTCCAGAGTAAAATCTTCATAACGATGAGTATAGCACACATTATCTTCTACACCTAGCGCGCTAGCTAGCATAGCTAGCTAACATCTACAAGTCTACAATTCAGAATGTCAACAAAGCTTTCAATCAGTGAACTAGCTTGATCGTTAGTTTAGATAACATTAAATATCAACATAGCTATAATAAATCTACAGAATAGTATAATCTTAACATGTGTTTTTACCATGTGTGCTCAAGATTCTTGCAATTCTTCTGACTGACTAGTTGCATTAAATGTTTTTAATTATTACAATAATAATAAAAATGTGTATGACTTTGTGAGTTTAATGCTGTTTATTTGTAGATCACAGATTACGTGTGGATTGTGCGCTGTGAATACAAACATTTTGGGCAGCAATCTTATCTACCTAAACTAGACCCAGTTTTCCCCAGTTTATGATCAGTGTTGTGTAAAATGTTAAATATATTTCATGTGACGTTGGATTTGAATGCAGAAAAAAAACGAATGAACAGTTGTTTCCCACTCATTTCAAATCACATACGTCACAGAATCTACAGGCTATTCCTAACTACTCTTCCACTGTGTTTGGGCACTGAGATAAACATCACATTGCAGTAAATTGAATTAATACAAGAATGTATACATTTGGGACTACTGTTTCTCAGTATAAATTCAACTCATAAGGCTTTATTGGCATGAGAAACATATATTTCCAAAGCAAAGGGAAAATTGGAAAGGTATAATGGTCAGTGTATATTTTGGTCATTGAATTTTCATTTCATAAACGGGTATTAAAAAACAAAAAACGACTCGTTATTTGATTTTCGTTTCAAGAACAAAATTAAAAAATAAAGCATTTTTCCTTTTCAAAACGGAAAAAATAAATAAAAAAAATGTGTTGATTTTCAATTTCTATTTCATACAAGAAAATATTAAGACACAAGAAAACAAAAACGAAAAAAGCACTGTTTTTTCATATTCTGAGACCGGATGTTGTCATAAGGGAGGGCGTTTCTAGGCATAGGTAACCATCTGCTGAGGGGCGCCATCTGCTGAGGTGCGCGGAAAGGGCGCCAACTCTCCACCTCCTCACACGTAATAAAAAAATGTATAAGGAAAAAAGAAAATGTATTTCATTTCAATTATTATAAAAATAGAACTCCAGACTTATTTTTTGTTATAGAGACATGAAATTGTCTTAACACTAGGACCGCCAGAGCTGTTTTCACCCCTTTAATCGCCAGAGCCCCGCGCCCGCCAGCCTCATTAACATACGAATCAGCACCTATACATTCTCATCAGCAGCTTCACCATCCAATCACTGTGTAACCTGGCATCAACAGCATCAGATAATCTACTGTGTTGTCATCCTAAATGAAATGAATTACGATGAATTATGAAGTAACATTATTGTCTTATGTAACCTTAAAACACAAAAATACAACCATAATTTTAAACTGCACAGGCTATATGACATTTACATTTCTAAAAATCGAATAAATTAAAATCCATCAAACTGTATGTCCTATTTTGATGTAGTGCTAAAACATTTTAGATCACAAGCGACGTGCAATCAAATCATTTGCGCATGATTGGCCGATAAACAAATCTATTTATATTTTTTTTCTCGGTCCACAGTCGGCACACAGCTTCACTTGTTTGTGTCCAGAGCAGGACACGCAAACTAACCGGTTGCACTGCGCACAGAACGGGTCCAGTTTCATATAGATCGGACCAAAACTAGTCCAGTTTCATGCTCTTTCTGCCGTATGCGCCCCCGACTTACAAAGCGCAATGAAGGCTTTGAGTTCATCAGCAGACATGTCCCACGTCTTTCTCTGTGTGCCTATTGATAATATTAGTTTATATTAATTTAATTTCGATACAAAATAATATTTTGTTGGAAGTTTCTTGTAGGCTATATGAATACAATGATGATTATTCGTTAATTATTGAGTGCAATAGGCAGGCGCATGACTATGGAAAAAAATCTGTTTCACCAGATTCTGAAACTGAATTTCTACCACTGAATTTATTTGCATTGAAATAAATCATCGGAATTATTTTTGCAATGAAAATCTTTCTACAAAAAATAATTACATGCAAGAAATTTCTGTGCTAAAAAATTCTGTGCAAAAAAATTCTGTGTCAGAAATTCAGAAACACCATCCGGGATACCAAGGAAAAGCAATCAACTCCAACCAACATCCAGCTTTCAAGTTCCGGGTTTACGTTTTAACTGGTGATCATGTTAACTGATGACATTGCAGATGCGACGTGGGCATGTCATTAGAAACTGGCTGGGAAGTTTAATGTAGTTGACCGTATCAATGTTCAAAATAATGCAAACGTCAATAAATCGTTCAAATAAATGTAGAAATGTGTGTCAAGTTAGATGAGCTGTACACGTGACAGTCTGTTTACAGTACGCAGCACCTTGTTATGGAATTATTTCTAATACCACGTAATTAATGTTACTATACCTATGTCTCTAGAATAACATTAAGCAAATACACACTGAACTCAGACTCGAAATAAGAACAGACAAGAGTATCTCTCAAGTTAACTCTAACAGTTTAATTGATAGATGAGGAAAACCTTAACACACGCGCTCACGGTAACAATGCGGTGGCAGGTTATTTCCTACCAAGGCATACAATACACTCAGTTTATATAGGCCATAGAGCAGGAAAGCATACATGGGGTAAACCTTATAAGGTTAGGAATCATATGGAGAAGCTAAGTTGGGCCCAAGAGAATGACATCACAGCAGAGAAAACAGATGTAAAAGGTATGGAAAATTGTACATACAGTATACATATCCTTTTATGGCGAAACACATGTAAAACCATACAGTTGCTTTGAATCAAGACATCTATTTCTAGCATTGGGCCCCTCTTCCTCCCCAGGCCTCACTAATATACACATCTTCTATCACATGTTTATCTACACTATTTTCTGAACTTCACAGCTGACATGTAGAACAATCCACCCTAAGTTCAGAAAAAGTGGGATAAGAAAAAGTACAGTTCTTTATTATCAAAATAAGCATGCTATGACTTTTAATAACACTCAATAGAATGGATTTCCCGGAAGCTCATTCATCCAGTTTGACACCTTGGCATCAGGCACTTGAACAAGGACCTGAGCCGCCACCCTGGAGGCACACATCTTTATCAAACATGAGATTAACATAAAACCAACAATCAGAAATGTAACAAAGGCTAATACATATGCTAATATTCTAAAAATTGACCATCCATATGGTCCTAATGCAGAACTCAATCCATCAACTGGGTCCCATCCATGAACCTCATGGAGCTCCTTCACTCCAATTTTAGTTTCTTTCACCAAGTCAACGACCTCTTGCGATGCATCAGAAATGAAGGTACAACATTCCGACTTTACAATTTTACACACTCCTCCTTGAGATGCCAAGATCATATCTAGGGCCAATCGGTTCTGTAAGGCGACTGCACGGGTCTCATCTAACTCTTTACCTAATGCCACAATGGCTTTAGCTGTAGTGTTCATGTGTTTCTCTAGTACTGAGGACAGAGCTGTTATTTCCTGCTGTGAAGAATACACTCCATAGCCTGGAAATAGCACACTGAATATACGCTGTGATAGTGTCAGAGTTCGTCTAACGCGATGTGGATGCTGGTACAGTTTCCCCATTTCAGTCTGGTTTACCCTTCGTATTAACGGTACCAGGTATGCCATATAGCATGTTCCTTCCGCATTAGGTGGAATGCAACTATATGCATTATCCCCGCAGACAAGATACACATGCTCTGGAAGGTCGCCAAAGGCCGTGAAGTTGGCGAAACGTACTTCAGAACAATCACTTGTCCCCAACTGTAACTTGGCCTTTTCCACCCTATTGGAAATACACAGGGACACATTCCTTAGCCCATAGGTTGGAATTGTTGGCCAATATTGAGTGCAGTTACGCAAACGGTGACTTTTTGATGCTGGGCAATCGATCGTTTCATGACTTAGAGAGAGAATATGTATCATACGGAATTCCGGTCGCCATTCAGCTCGTGCATACACAATAACAGTGGGTGAAAACGGTATAGGTTTACAAAGTGGTGTTAGGGGCACTACTCTACCTGCCGTTTCATACGAACAATTCGTTTGAACCAGAGTCATCTGTATGTCCAGCTCCTCCCAAAAACGTTGGACCTTCCGGTCATATCTCAATCTAAACAGAACAGTGCTACTGATACTAGGGTCCTTAAAGCTCTGATCAAATGTTTTTATTATGTGCCATAATACTTCCTGCCTGTCTTCTCTCTGCCCCTCATCTGTGAAAACAGTCGTGGGGTTGGTAAAACAGTCCTCATCTTTTTCAGTGGGTGTTGGCGACCAGCCATATTCTTCCCAATCTGCTTTAGAGAAGGGAACTGAAGTTAACATAGGAGAGCGCGATGAGGTTGGTATATGTTGGCAGATCCAACAGTTACTCATGTTAACATGTGATGCATAGTCAACCATCATCCTAAGGGCGATGTTCTCAGGTTCTATCAGCCCTCTCCTCCTCCGTTTCTCAGTCGGTGGGCATTCCCTAGCAGGTCTATCTTTTGGATGATCTGGCGGTCTACAAGGAGTGTGGAATTCACTGTTGTTACTGTTGAAACACCAATAATCTTTGTTTAAATCAAGATCATCAGAAACATTCACATGACAGATCATAGAGTCATTATTGCAAACACATTTAGTACCGTTTATAAGTGAAGAAACATCAGTCCATAACTTCCTTGAAAAGTGTACAATAACATTCACACAATTTTGTAATTGCCTCCTTTGTGGTCTGGATGACAAGTTTTTCATGTCCTTGTTTCTGGTTTGACCTCCTCTGTGGTCTGTACCTAAAATGATTTAGTTAGCTTCTGATATATGTGTGTGTGTGTGTGGTAGGGCTCAGATGCTCTGCTCCAGTTGTTCATGGTCCAACCTGTTGATTTTTAATGCAACACAAACTTTGCAAAACAGTTATTGCATTACATGTGTCAGTTAACATTTCTTACAATAGAATTTCATTGTGTTTACTGTTCAGCTTTAATTTTGCTAAGCCAAATACATTTGTAATAGCTATTCCCCTCAATCATTCAAATGTTTATACATTCTATCAAATTAGACACTTCAATTGCCTGAAATCCAAATTTAACAAATGCTATATTCCTGAATATATTTATTACGTCACATCCCCTCTTGGTTTCTCCTTAAGTTCATCAACAATGGAGAAAACAAACTGTCATAGACAAACTTGTTAAATTTATCTAAGATAAAACACATGACTAAAAGCCACCCCAAAGTTAAATTCTTCCAACCTATGGTTTACGACCAGTCATCTGTTAGCCCTAAATAAACAACTTGGGTGTGTTTCCCCTTTTGGGCCAGAGAAAGCACCTTCCAGGGAGGGTCAAAGAAAAGTCATAAATAATCATAGCAGAAACCATCTCTTGACAGGCAGACACAGAGTTACAGTTAACTTTCTGCCCTTTTAACAGTGAAGAACTCAGAATGTCCTAAACATGTTACTCAAATATAGTCAAAAGCCAATAATAAAGATAAAATAGTGTATCAGAAATACACTTAACCCATATGGTGATTATTTTATCACGCCAATATTCATAGGAACAAATCCAAAATGTCCTTAATCAATTATTAAGAAAAACAAAATCACAACAAAAACTAAAATTTAGTCTTCCTACATAACATAGTATTTCAAGTAAAAACATGCCGAGTTATAAACGGAAATACTCTTAATTATGCCATTAGCGCAAATTTTACATAAGGCCTAAAAACAAACAATAATATAAAATAGGAATTCCTCGTGCACAGGAAAACCTGAAAATAAATTTGTCGACAAAACTTTGGCCTGGGACCCCTGTCCCAACTTCATGAAGCTTTACCCAAGATCATGCATGAATCACACCTATAGGTCATTTTAATATGATATTTGCGTACGCGTACGAACGACCCTGGACAGCAAAAAATAAGATCTTTCATTAACAATGAGTTGATGTCTAGCAAGACTTAAACCTGTTAGCAGCTATGCAGTCCCCTGGTCGACACAGGGAACAGACAAGCACACCAACATAATTCAACTCCAAATACCAGCATAATCAACTAATTACATAATGGATTGATCTCACAAATTAATGTATTATATCTACAATCCCCCCTTTTTGACACATGAACATCTCCATGTGACAAAAACTAAAATAAACCTTTTGATAAACAAAACATTATCATAATCTCCTCTAAATGTTTGTAACAATATCGTGTGCGACGAGGTATGTGATGGAATTCTCTCACCCAGTAATGATGACGACTCCGGATTGGTCGTTCCCTCCTTCCGTACAACTCCACCCCACGCATCCGCATCACCACAAACGCCTCTGGGATGGTTCACGTAGGTCCACCACGGTTGTCAGTCATCACAACGTGAATTTTCCATTTGTCCATTGAAATAATGTCTCAAGTCCGGTTCGGGGCAAGCCCGTACCCAGTGGTCAACTGAAGCACAACGTAAACACGCATTGCTTTTAGGGGGCCGGGTGGAGTTATGCTGTCCCCGAGATTGATTCTGGTCGATGCCTCGTCTCACTCCACATCCCCTTCTTTCACCGTTTCCATCTTTTCTGTTCCCATGGTAATAGTCTCTAGTGTCCAGCACAGTGCAGTGACGAGCCCAGTGTCCAAAAGCACCACAGTTGAAACAGCTATCAGAGTTGGGACTTTGGCTGGAGTTATTATCACCCTGGTGTCTGTAGGTATCACCCTGGTGTCTGTAGGTATCACCCTGGTGTCTGTAGGTACCACCCTGGTGTCTGTATTGTCCTCTCCTGCCTGCTCTCTGTCTCCTCCTCCCTCCAGAATAGTCTCTGCTGTAGAAGTCCAGTTGGGCCATCTGAATTTGCGTTTCACGCTCCCGTCTTTCTTCGGTCTGTTTGTACAGCTGGTCGTCGTAGACTCTTTCAGCGTGTTGAATGTGTGGCCAAACAGTGGTCATTCTTCCATCGTCTAGAGACACACAAAGTGTGCGGAAATGACGTTCAATGTCCAGTAGAAGTCCTGTGACGACTCTCATATTGTCCTGGTGTCCCCAGGCTGAATCACAGTCTTTCTTTCTCATTTCACCATGTAGCTCAGACTCGCGTTGAAGACGATTTCTGAAGTCTGCAACACGTCCACCTTTTCCCTGTTCACATTCCGAACTTTCTTTTCCGTTTGCATTTGGGACAGATGGTTGTGTCGCGCGTTCCTCTCGGGCCGGACCCACGGTGTCAGCTGATGATGCGGGGCGATAGGTTGTTGGACGGCCGGATGGAACTCCCAAATCCACATTATGCCTGTTAACACATGCTAAAACACACTGATTAGCAGACTTTTCTCCATTCTGTCTCTCTCTAAGCGACATTTCCCCTTTCTACAAATTAAATGCGTTACTAGTATTTTGTAGTTTGCTTTCTAACACGCGTATTTGTCGAGGACTGAAACTCCCATCATCTGGGAAACCTAATACGTTTAATTGATTACAAGTCCATATTTAGGTCATATATTTAAGTCATATAAGTCATATTTCTCGAACATTATTTTTGCGGGACCCTCCCTCGGGCGAGGAACCGCATTGGATTTACTATAAGACTTTCCCATGGTTAAGGAAAATTAAAACCTTAAAAATAAATTTTGGTAAAAAGCAATGATCTGTAATTAAAAGCGTAAATTAATTACTACCACCTGGTGGTACCTATCAAATAGGATTTAAGTCTCAATCAAATGAAGAAAGAGAATGATCTGTCCAACAGAATCTGTAATTAATGAACGCAACCACCTAGTGGTACCTATCAAATAGGTTTTTTAGTCTCAATCAAATCAGCCCAGCGCTGTTTGACAAACTCGTCAGTTTCTTAGTGAGACCGGTCTCTGAGACCTTTGAAAAATCCACCTAGTAGATTTGGTGACCTGTAGAACAGATCAAAAATTAGTAACGACCTGCCTAGCAGATCTGTAATTAACAAGTTTATATTATGCCAATTACAACCACCTAGTGGATTTTTGTGATCTGTAGAACAGACCAAAAATTAGTAATGACCTGCCTAGCAGATCTGTAATTAACAAGTTTATATTATGCCAATTACAACCACCTAGTGGATTTTTGTGATCTGTAGAACAGACCAAAAATTAGTAATGACCTGCCTAGCAGATCTGTAATTAACAAGTTTATATTATGCCAATTACAACCACCTAGTGGATTTTTGTGATCTGTAGAACAGATCAAAAATTAGTAATGACCTGCCTAGCAGATCTGTAATTAACAAGTTTATATTATGCCAATTACAACCACCTAGTGGATTTTTGTGATCTGTAGAACAGATCAAAAATTAGTAATGACCTGCCTAGCAGATCTGTAATTAACAAGTTTATATTATGCCAATTACAACCACCTAGTGGATTTTTTATTTTTGATCTATAGAACAGATCAGATTATGGGCCTGGCCCTTTTAATCTATCAACTGTATACAAACTGTACACGTTCTTACCGTCTGAAATTCAGTATGTATTTGGTCCTCTAGGTTCAAATTCTGTCCTGAATCACTTATCCTCCTTCAAAGATGGTCCTGGAAGTAGCCTTCTCTGGAGAAAATATGGATTACTTAAGAACGACGGACGAGCCCCCAAGTGTTATGGAATTATTTCTAATACCACGTAATTAATGTTACTATACCTATGTCTCTAGAATAACATTAAGCAAATACACACTGAACTCAGACTCGAAATAAGAACAGACAAGAGTATCTCTCAAGTTAACTCTAACAGTTTAATTGATAGATGAGGAAAACCTTAACACGGTAACAATGCGGTGGCAGGTTATTTCCTACCAAGGCATACAATACACTCAGTTTATATAGGCCATAGAGCAGGAAAGCATACATGGGGTAAACCTTATAAGGTTAGGAATCATATGGAGAAGCTAAGTTGGGCCCAAGAGAATGACATCACAGCAGAGAAAACAGATGTAAAAGGTATGGAAAATTGTACATACAGTATACATATCCTTTTATGGCGAAACACATGTAAAACCATACAGTTGCTTTGAATCAAGACATCTATTTCTAGCATTGGGCCCCTCTTAAGACATACAGATGTCATCCCTGTTCCTCCCCAGGCCTCACTAATATACACATCTTCTATCACATGTTTATCTACACTATTTTCTGAACTTCACAGCTGACATGTAGAATAATCCACAACAACCTCTAGACATCATTGGAGGGCCAGCAAGGCCTTCTCTGCTGGCCTAAACACTATCAGAATCCCTGGCTTGCATTGTAATATATTTTTCCCGTGAATGTGTATTAAATTATTCCCAATAGTCTATTCTCATAGCTTTTTTTCTGGGTCGCGCTGCTTCAAGTAGTGTATTTTTATCCATATTTCAGCCATCATGTGTTGCCACGTCAAATAAATATGCCTTAAGGCCTTCAGAATCAATCGTGCAGGCGCATGTAGCTTCAAAATGAATGGCAATGTAACGGTGCTCTTTAACCAATCAGATACTCAATCAGATGAATTCAACCAATCAGATTTCGAGATGGCGACACTGGGGCCATCAAGCAGGCTTATTACGTTGGCCTTTTCATGCCCTTTGATTGGATCGTCTTAACCCGTACTGTTACTACTAGTCAGAGCAAACCGCAAACGGCATCTGTACAATATAAAACATATTAATGTAGCGATTAAATACAGTTTTTTTATTTTACAAACCACAATGTCTGACAGAGGAGAAGACATTGACTCGCAAAGACATTTTCAAAATGGACTTTTCAAGAGAAGGTCGGACAACCCCGAAGTTAGCTAGCCGGTCCCAGCTGGGGAAAGGGTTTACCCGACACTCTCATTGCAATAACTACGAGCTTGGTTCACAGCCTCCGAGCCGAGGAACACTGCAAATTGTATTGCTGGGAATGCATGTTATTTACAGTAGATCGATTTGGTGTTTGGAGCCACACTGGGTTTGCAAACTTGAGTTGTCTAACCAAAGCAGCAGCGAGAGACCAAAGCACGGCCGGACATTTACAAGCAACGGTGCTTTTGAAAACTTTTGTGGAAACTCGAGTGGATCTACAGCGCAATGAACATATGCCCTGGGAAACGGAGCTCCACAACGAAAAGGTAATGGCTGCATCGCTGCATGAGATACCTGTCTGTGATGCAACAGCCTGTTGTAATGCGTTTCTCTATAATATTGATGGTTTATAGTCGTGGCGTCATAATGTTGGTATTAAGAGTTAGATTAATTCAGGTGGGACACCACTGAAGGCCGAAATGCACGCAACATCCGGTCTCAGAATATGAAAAACCAGTGCTTTTTCCTTTTTGTTTTCTTGTGACTTAATATTTTCTTGTATGAAATAGAAAATGAAAATCAACAAATTTTTTTAAATTTAGTTTTTCAGTTTTTTTACAATGAAAAAGAAAAATGCTTTGTTTTTTAATTTTGTTTTAGAAACGAAAATCAAATAACGAGTCGTTTTTTGTTTTTTAATACACGTTTATGCAAAGAAAATTCAATGACCAAAATATACACTGACCGTATAATAAATAGCTAAAGTATGTAGCTCAATCAATCCCACAATGCACATTCAAATGAACTCAAGGATAGCATCTTTATGTATAAATGTATAAATCCCACAGATGCACAAATCACATGACGATTAGAACATCTTCCTTTCTTCTAGCGCCAAATAAATGTACATAGATGTATTGTTATGTTATCAGGTTGTTGGCGCATTAAAAGTGTTTGGAGTGAGTTATTATTTGAATTAAAAACTGGAATGTTTAGACCAGGGGTGCTCAATGGGTCGATCGCGATCTACCAGTCGATCTCGAAGGGACTGTGGGTAGATCGCATGACATCAGATGACATCTGAATTTTTCTGACACTTAGCAGCTTTGATTGCACATGCGCATTGACCTAAGTGCAGCAAAAATAACAAACTACTTCCAATTTTTAGCACTCGGTTTTGTATCTTAAACTTAAGAAACCGAGGTAAAGTTGGTTGGATATTGGATATTCAACGGATATTCAAAGCCCAAGATCAGGTCCGGTATTCCCGCAAGCAGCCACACTACACCCCGGTGATCGACCGACAGAAACCTCCGACAGCTTATAGTTAGGGACCAATAAAGTACAAGTCTCAATGTTATTAATTCAATAGCTGTTTAACCATTTGTCCTTGAAACTTCAAATCACTTTCAGATTGTTTATAGAGTACACCCACATGTTGCACTGCCTCTGTTTTTTAAGGAAATAGTGAAAACAAATGTTTAATAAAAATTTAAAACCTGTAAAACTCAATAGCTTTTTTGTGCGATGACCTATCAACCTCAAACCATCTTTTAGCTAGTCTGCAGGGGCCAACCACATGTTGCACAGCCTTTGGTTTTTTAAGTTTTCAAACTTTTAATATACATTTTTAACTTGCATATCTCAATAGCTTTTTTGTGCAATGTCTTATAATTATCTTTAATAACAAGAAGTCCTTCCAAGAAGGAAAGATGGTAAACGAAGCAGCTGACGTATTGTTCTGAGACTTTAAAAACAAGGCAGAAATATTATCTTCGATGAAAACTCTCCACTTATTTATGCGAGTTGACCTTTTCACACATGAAAATCATGAAGTCAAAGTACCACCATGACTGATGATCATTTGTTAGTGTGCTTGAGGCTGGCTGTCAGCAGCTACTGACCGGACTATGCATCCCTGGCTGATTCCATTCAAGTCATCAGAGTAAAGTCAGGTAATGACAAAAGTACAAAAGTTAATTTTGTTCTGCAATATGGGCTCATGCGAGTATGCAAGGTACATCAACATACTTTGTAAAAATAATTCTTAATATATTTATAGATAAATCTACGTTTAGCATTTTTGTAGTAGGTAGATCATTTTGACTTGGTCATTTTATAAGTAGCTCGCATGCTGAAAAAGTGTGAACAGACTATCCAGTTTAGACTGGTTTAGACTATCCAGGACCACCGTTAAATTAAAGTACATATTTCACCTGAGACAAAATTCTGTCTAATGAAAAGCCCGACTATACATTACACTTCTATGATTTAATGACTGCACATTCAGTGTTGGGTATGGTCAATTAATTGCAGGGAAATGTGTGATAGTTTTGGATGGTAGATGTTGTGATGTGCTGTTCTGATCTGGTATCACAAGTTGCTGTCTTCCGGATGTAGTGTAGTACTTTTGACCAGGGACCAAAGGGCTTGGGTAAAGAAATTGGCAATATGTAGAGAATGCAGTTCCTTCTGGGATATTAACATGGCTTGTCCCTGCTGAGTGCCAACTGACTGACCTGCCTTACAGCGTGCACAAAGGTTATCTTCCTCTGAGGTAACGAGCCAGTGTAAAGAGCTGTGGTATAACAAGGCAGGGCAGCTAGCAAAAGTTAAGATAACGAGGTGCCTGATGGACAGGGAGAACCGAGGATGCAGCAAGCTGCTAGCTACCCGTCTCATTAACGACCAACTTGCAATGTCTCTATCACCACTCTCAAACAGGGCTGGAAGTTCCCTACTGACTTCATTTAGAATTATATGTAGCAATGTAGGCCTGGCATTGACTAATCCTTGACAAATATTAAGGACGAAATGCACTTGCCTAATCCTTACAATGCCATGGCTTGGTTGTACATGCTATTTGACAAATTAACATCATGCTAATCATATTAGTTAGATTTTTATTTTGAGCATTACAGTTTTTTGCTAATTAACGTACATGCACACTGATGAGCGAAACATTACGATCACTCACAGGTGAAGCGAATAGCGTTGATCATCTGCTAACGACAACCCATGTTAAGGTCTGAGTAGATTAGATGGAAATCGGACGATCAGGTCTTGTTGTCAACGTATTGGATGCAGAAGAAATGGGCTGGACCAGAGCAACTTTGAAAATGGTAAAATTGTTATGGCCAGAAAACTGAGTCAGAGCATCTCTGAAACAGCATGTTGATATCTATCCTGTGTGGTTTTGATGGTTACAGGAGAAATGCATCACACCCTGCTGCGTATGGGGCTGCGTAGGCGCAGACCTGCCAGAGTGCCCATGATGACCCCTATACCCCACAAAATGCAGAACTAGACCTTGGCGCAGCGGAAGAAGGGAGTGTCCCCTGTCAGTCTATTATTGTTCTGAGAAACTAAAGCTATTCAATGAGAAAAATTGCAAAAAGACTGAATATCTTGTATAACACAGTGCACTTCCCCTTTCACAGAACGGCATTAACTAGCTCTAACTAGAATAGGAGAGAAGAGATGCTGATGCAGATATTATGAAATTATTTGTACAACCAAGAATGGTTCAAAGCTGGCATTGGTGCCTAATCATGGGCTTTGATTAATAGATAAGTTGGTAGGTGTGTTTAGGCTTGAGTCTTTACTTGACAAGTTCTCAACTGGCAGCTTCATTAAACAGTTCCAGCAAAAGTCACAACATCAACAGTGATTAGGTGATTAGATGCTTGCTTTATAGTTAGAGTTGAAAAGAAGAAGCTCAGACTGGCCAATGAAAAACAAAAAATTACACCAACAAAAAGAACACAGACACTGGACAGAGGGAAAAAAAAAAGTTTTATAGACAAAAAAATCTAAGTTTCAGATGTTTGTACAAAGAAAAACATTCATGAAACACAGATCAAATGAAAAGATGCTTGAGGAGTGCATGACACCATATGTCATGCATGGTGGAGGCAATTTGATTGTCTGGGGGTGGTTTTGTGATGGAAAAATAGGAGCTTTTTACAGGGTAAAAGAGATCTAGAAGAAGGAAAGCTATATGATTTGATTTTGCAACGCCATGCAATACCCTGTGGACAGCCTTCCAGTCCGCATTAAGCCAATCCGACTTCTAGGATTACCTCAATATATTGAAATCTAGAATGCTAATTGTCTCTAAGCCTGTAATTGCTGCAAATGGAGGATTATTTAATAAAAGCATAATCTGAAGGACCCCATTATTATTATAATAAAAAAAAAAAGATTTGTATCTTGTATTGAACCGTTGGTTATAAATAACTTTTTGTTAGAAAGAATATATTTACTATTCATTTTGCTATTTTCTCTTCTCAAACTCACAAAAAAAAGGCAATTTCTAAGTGACCCCAAACCTTTGAAAGGCAGTGTAATTGTATATATATTTATTTTGTACAAATACACTTTTTATACAAGAGAAACGTCTCCAGTTACGTATGTAACCTTAGTTCCCTGAGGGGAACGAGACGCTGCGTGAAAACGCTATGGGAACGCTCTGCGTGAGTGCGTCATGAAGCACATGTGTAATCAGTCCAATGGCGTGACGGAACGTCACAGACGGGTGACGTCGCGACCAGGAAGTCATAAAAGCACCCCTAATTACCGGCACCTTCAGTTTCTGATGGGCTGAAGCAAGTGCCAAGGGCATGCTGGGAGTATGGCACAGACACGCAGCGTCTCGTTCCCCTCAGGGAACTAAGGTTACATACGTAATCGGAGACGTTCCCTATCAGGGAACTTCGAGCTGCGTGAAAACGCTATGGGAACGCCACTACCCACTTCGCCATACGAGCAAGTGTCCGCCATGTGAAGTCAGAGCGCACATTCGGACGAAAGCACCTGCGCCCCTGGCGTGGAGCTAAAGTCAAGCTGGTGAAATCTCACGAACGTGTGCGGTGAGGACCAGCCTGCCGCAACACAGACGTCATCTAGAGACACTTTACCTGACAAAAGGGCTTTTGAGCCGCCATACTCCTGGTCGAGTGGGCTCGAACAGCCAAGGGTGAAGGCTGACCAGCCGACTCGTAAGCAAGTGAGATGGCCTCAACCACCCACTTGCTCATCCTCTGCTTAGACACAGGACCCCCTCTCTTGGGTGGTCCAAAGCACACGAACAGCTGTTCGGACAGCCTCCACAGGGCAGTTCTGTGGACGTAGGCGTCTAAGGCCCTCACCGGGCAGAGGAGGTTATGCTTCTTCTGGTCCGACGTCAAAAAAGGAGGAGGGCAGAAGGCTTGCAGCACAATAGGCCCAAGGATGTTAGTTGGGACCTTGGGGACATACCCGGGTGAAGGTAGTAGAAACGCCTTGACCATACCGGGTGAGAAGTCCAAGCAAGAGGGCGCCACCGACAGCGCTTGCATATCACCAATCCTCTTCAGAGAAGAGATGGCAAGTAAGAAGACCGTCTTGAGGGTCAGGGACCTCCTCAATGGGCTCAAACGGAGCACGGGAGAGGCCTTCTAGTACAATAGCCAGGTCCCAGGATGGCACCCTCATGCCGGCTGCTGGCCTCAGCCTCCGGGCGCCACGAAGGAAGCGTGATACCAGTGGATGTCTCCCCAGAGAAACCCTATTAAGAGGGACATGGCATGCGGACAAAGCCGCCACATACACCTTCAGTGTGGATGGGGATAGACCTGTAGAGAAGCGATGCTGCAGGAACTCCAGTACTGCAAACACTGGGCAGTTAACTGGGTCCACCTGCCGTTCTCTACACCACAAGGTGAACAGTTTCCACCTGGCGGCATACGCCTTCCTTGTGGCTGGAGCTCTGGAGTGAAGGATGGTCTCAACGACCTCAGTCGAGAGACCTGAAACTAAGAGGCGGGCCCCCTCAGAGGCCAGGCCCATAGTTTCCACAGCTCCGGGCAGGGGTGAAGGATGACCCCATGCGCCTGGGAAAGCTGGTCCCTCCTGATCGGAATCTCCAGCGGAGAGCCGACGAGGAGAGATATTAGGTCCGCAAACCATACTCGGGCCGGCCAGTACGGTGCTACGAGCAGTAGACTGACCCGCTCCTGACGGATCCTCTCCAGAACTCCTGGGAGCAGAGCAACCGGGGGGAAAGCGTACAGGCGTGACCTCGGCCATTCCTGCACCATGGCATCCAGCCCCAGTGGGGCTGGATGAGTCAGCGAAAACCACAGGACAGTGTGACGTCTCTCTGGACGCAAATAGGTCCACTTCGGCCCGACCGACTGGGTCATTTGACCCAGAGGCACGTAAAAAAATCTTTTTGCGGCACTCTTAACTTACATAAAAATCCTTTTAGATATGCTCCTAGATATGCATGCTTTATCCCTCTGTTTTTTCCCTGTTAAAATAATCACTGGAAATGCGAATTTAAAGCTATTTTGCGGAAGTTGTGTGCTAAGTGGCTATCCGCCATTGTGCTTGTATTTTTTTCAGTATATCTTGTTTTCTGTCACCAGGTGGTGCTTGAAACCCAAAAAAACAGGTCGTATTTCCTACAAGTGAATATCATGTAACAGGATATTATACCAACACAAAAATACCCACAATGATTATTACACCAAATAATTATTTACTTATTGTAGACAATTTTGAGTTAACATGAATGACATGAATATAATCCTGTATAACGATGCGGCATCAGGGAAGTTCTAAACAACAAACTTGTGTTTCACAGCCAACTATATTTCACTTTCAAAGATGCTTTTCAAATAATAATGGCCTACTGAAACAATAGGCAATTAATAATAGTTGATACATAAACAATATTAGGCATTGTAAAGCATATAATACATTTTGTGTGTATACAATGTACGTTGTGTGAAAAAAGCCGTAACTTACATAGACTAATATAGACTGCAAATTAATATTGTTCACCGATATTATCACATTGATTATTTTATATTAAACCAAATTAATTTAGACGTATTGCAGACTATAATATTGAGGTAAATGCGGTAAATTTTCTGATATATCGTTCTGCCTTGTCGGAGTTCCAACAAGGCATTTAATATTGAATGCGAGTTGTACCTTATCATTGCATTCTTATTACCAACTTTTAGTTCACATTATTTAGCTATATAGTTGCTGGATGGTATATAACCTCATTTTAGACAATAGTCAAATGTACAACGTGAACTGAATATTTATTTATTCAGAAAAGTGTTTATTCGCCATGAATGTGTATACAGACAAGGAATTTACATTGGCAGGAAGGTGCATAAATAAAACATGAATAGAAAACTATAAATCATACTAGGGATATAGGGGTATAGGGATATTAATATACAAAATGTCGTAAGCATATTGATGTTTTTATTCGTTTCATTTCGATACCGACAATACTTCGTTGAAGATTCATGAACAAACTATTGATAGCTCAAACAGCTATTAGAATTTGATTGTGTAAGGCCATAGAAAATTGTTTCCCACAAACACACACTAGTTACTTTAAATTAAACCACATTAATTGACTTATTTTATGTGGGTATGGGCAACATAGGAATGAAATCATTTAGTCTGAATGCAATGAGCACAATAAATCAGACAGTTGGAGTTAACAGTGGCGCAACAAAAATCACTTGGAATGCTGGTCTTTTTGGTTACAATTACTTTTACAGTTTATTATAGAATCCATTACTTCAGTGTTTTTATAATGTATAAGTGTTGTTTCTGTCGATATTTTAGATTTTTTTCGAGACTCATTTGGTTTAATTTAAAATAACTAGAGTGGTAATGCGGTACCATAAAAGCCTAAATCTATGTGCACTTATTAATTAATTGTGGACACTTTTAGGTAATCTATATTCATTGTAAATTTTCGCCACGGTGATTTTACAACAGCCAGCTCGTTCTGACACAAAGATGAACAAGATGTGCCATCTGCTGGTCATTGTGTGTCAGCCACATTCTCCCATTCAAACCAACGCATTGGGTCTTTTGACCCAAATCGCGAAAGGGGTGGGAATCTGAGCCTCCGCGCTTCTAGTGATAAACGCCGGGTTTGAAGAGTGTTCGTGACAATAGACGCCGGTCTCCAATAGTAGCCGGGCTCCTTTAAGATCCGGTCTGTATTAAACGCCGATCTCCAATGACCCATTGCCTTCACATTACGCTAATCCCCTTTTTCCGGGGCTACCTCCCTCCTTCAAGATTCAAAGTTTTATTGTCATACATACAGAGTGACTTGCATCAGACTGTACAATGAAATTCTTAAGACATGGCAAGCAACAACTACGTAGTTAGAAGAAGAATAAAAATAAGGATAAAAAACTATTTACAAAAATATACAGACTATACATAACTATAAAATGTGCATAATGAGTCAGAATATGTACAGTGTGCAGACCATAAATACTTAAATACTGTGATGAAAGTGATCGAGTGCCAGTAGTAATGTATGTTCAGAATATGCTAGTTACACACTCCTGCAGTGAATCATACCGGTAAGTATATTTTCGTGTCAAAAGTGTATCGTCGGGTGCTATCGAGGAGGGGATTCTCTACCAGGGTTCCAAAACCAGGCACATGTGGAGTGGTCTGAGAGCCATTTTTCTCACGATTTGAGAGCAACACCGGTGCTTCGACATTGCATGGGGCCAGGGCGGGTGCCCACTCCAAGTAACCAGGGCAGACGTGTGTAAATCATTGAAAAAAAATTACATAACGCTGCCGGACCAGATAACATCCCTGGTCACGCTCTCAAGATATGTGCTGACCAACTTGTTGATGTATTTACTGATATATTCAATCTATCGCTACACCAGTCAGTGGTCCCCATCTTCTTTAAGAAGTCCATCATTGTCCATGTTCCAAAAAAGCCTAAATTCCTCTGCATGAATGACTATCGCCCTGTTGCACTAATGCCCACCATCATGAAGTGCTTCGAGCAGTTAGTCAAAGCCTACATTACAGACTCCATGCCTGCTATATTGGACCCATACCAGTTTGCCTACAGAACAAACAGATCCACAGAGGATGCCGTCTCTCTCTCCCTCCACTTCGCACTTTTTTACCTGGACTAAAGGAGAATGCTTTTCATAGACTCCAGCTCAGCGTTCAACACCATTATGCCTCTTAAACTTACAGTACTGGGTATCGGCCTTGCCCTGTGCGGATGGATCCTGATCCCCCAGGTGGTGCGGATGGGCAAAACCACCTTTACTTCACTTATCCTCAGCACTGGTTCCCCCCAGGGCTGTGTGTTGAGTCCGCAACTGTACTCTCTCTTTACCTACAACTGCGTAGCTACTCACTTCTCCAACACCATCATTAAGTTTGCTGATGACACCACTGTTATAGGCCTGATCTCTGAAAACAAGAAAACGAGACGGCCTGTAGTGTCAGTCGAACAATCTCCAACTTAACGTCAGCAAGACTAAGGATGACCAGATGATTGTGGGCTACAGGAAGAAGCGACGAGGAGATCATGCTCCCATTCTCATCAACGGGTCTGCAGTCGAGTCAACAACCTCAAGTTCCTAGGGGTCAACATCAGTGATGACCTGACCTGGTCTCTCCAGGAAACGGCTCTTCTTCCTCCGACGGTTAAGGAGATTCAGCATGAACACAAGAATACTTTCCAATTTCTACAGGTGCACTATTGACAGTATCCTGACCGGATGTGTCACCACATGGTTCGGTAGCTGTACTTCCCTCGACTGTAAGGCACTACAGACGATTATAAAAACAGCGGAGCGCATTACGGGGACTGACCTGCCATCCATGAAGGATCTCCACATCCTGAGGTGCAAGGGGAGAACCAAGCGAATCATTTCTGATCCTAGTCACCCAGGTCATGTCTGCCGGGCAGAAGGCTTAGAAGCATCCAGACCAAGACCAACAGGTTCAGAGACAGCTTCTTCCCACTTGCCGTTAGGATACACAATTCTTAAAATCCTTTCCCACTTCCATCACCTCATGCACACCTGCCACTTTATACTGCCACTATACTGACACTTTATACTGCCACTATACTGACACTTTATACTGCCACTATACTGACACTTTATACTGCCACTTTATACTGCCACTATACTGCCACTTTATACTGCCACTATACTGACACTTTAAAATAGCTACCTAGCTACCACAGACAATTATTAAGAGAATAGGTTTAACTTTTTTTCTCTGTCTCTCTTTTTATTTTATTGTATTGCAATGTAGGGGAGGGCGAGATCTGAGCATTTCTTTGCATAACTTCTTATTGTAATGACAAATAAACATACCTTGAACATCCAACTGCTTTGTGTTTAATTCTTGGTCAGTCATCTTGTCAATGGGAGAATTTTAGCTGTAACGCTCAAACCTAGATGTTGCTTTAAATAAACTCAACGCATCTTTCACCGTGATTAAGCACTGTTGTTTTCCTTTAATAACCACTATATGAAACGGCCGTCTTCCGACATCTGAATATGTAACATGTTGAATAACAGTGTTCCAAGCATAAGACCAATGTGGACAGCTCTATCAAATGTGTTAGGTCTCGCCCCATGGCATTTGGATGATCCACAAGTTTTGCATCAATCAAATGAAATGTCTGTAGCATACAATTATGTGCATTACAGAGATGTGTCTGAGTATATGTGAATAACAGGCAGTGGCTCCGACCACTGGGCCACAGCAGGCACTGACCCCTGAGTTTTTTGGACGGCCATTGATTTTTAGACGTACCTGTTCTTTGTCTGAATTCTAGACCCTTGATGTTATGTAAGAGTTTTATTAAAGTACCTCATCTTTACACTCCGGAGGCCTAGATCGCCACTTTGTTGTTAGCTTACCAACACATTATCTACTTAAATAACAATGTTCGGTCACAGCAGAAACATAAAATTGGAGATCTCATCTTAAAAGTTAATTAACACAAACATAATAGTTTTTTTTCCCCAAATCACATTAGTGTGGGGTTAGCAATACATCCAAATGTGCTGCAACTTAAGAGTCATGTCCAACATTACTTGAAGCAAATAATAATTTATACTAGGGCCGGTAATTTATAAAAAAAAATAACTAATTAATCGCACAATCCTGTGATTAATCAAAATTAATCGCATTTTCTCCAAGTTGTTTGAAACACTGAAATAAATCAATTAACACAATGAAGTATATTTTAAACACATTATTTTATGATATTCTCTCCTGTGAACAATACAGAATAGTCATTCTTATCAAATATAGCAACTTTATGTGCAAGTTATATATTTAAACCCTGAAGGTTATCAAAAATACTGGATCATCTTGGCAAATGAAATAAAATATTTAAAAAAACAAAATGACAAAGTGTGAGGTGAAACCATCAATGTCAAATATTATTTTTTTATTATTTTATATTTTAGAACTTAAGCCTATAGGCCAAAATAATTCCACTATATGTAAAGTTGCCAGATTAATTTTAAAGAAGTCTATAACAGCATTTGTAATATGAATGACAAACAGAATGAAGTGAAATTAAGTTTGGTGATGTCGTTGGTTAGGGTCTCCATGAGAGTGACGTTCTCTGCTTTCTCCAGCAGGTTATGTCTCAAAACAATTGTTTTAGAGGGTAGATTGTATGATGGGGATCCCAATGCAATTGGAATGATTTATTTCAGTCCCTCGTCTTCTACTGTGTTTATTGGGCGGCAGTTTCTATCTATTTATCTAAAACATCGATTAACGGTTACTTGTTTGGTCAAAAGCCTGATTAGGCGCACCGTACTGCAGTAACGCGGATTGGCGGATTGTAACGAAAATAATGACCCTGTGTTTTGCTTTTATATGATAAACTAAAGTCGAGCTGCTTCTATGGTATTTGAATTCGGCTTTGCAAACTGAAACCGAAACTTAATAAAGTGGTGCGTTAAATTATTTTAACGCGTTAAACATTTGAAATTAACGCATCAGATTAACGCGTTAAATATCCCAGCCCTAATTTATACAAATCTTCAATAGCTGTTGTTCTTCTTCTTTAACCTGATCTTGACAGCCGTCCCTTCTGCAGGATCATTGCAGTACCCTATACAACCACTAGGGATACTTGCAGTACGAATTCAAAGCGGATTCAAAAACGGCCGTTTAATAATATACTACATGCTTATATTGTCCATAAAGGTTAGAATCACCCCTTTCTAACAACATTTTCCGTTTTAAAATAGCTGAAACACAGACCGTTTTATTAGAAATTGAAAGGACTGCTAATGGACATATTTGGTCAAGAATAGTAGCGTTCAATGCTTTCACTAAAATGACTGTAACTCGGTGAATAAACGAGATACGAGCTAGAGACTTGAAACAAAGCCTGGCATAATGATGAGACCTAGGGGAACACATATGAAGTGTTCAGGTCGACCATAGATTCAGAGTCTGAGATATACATTTTCAAAGTCACTGAATGTGTCCTTTTTTTTAGCTCATGCCAGCTATTATGTGTTACATTATCCTTATATAATTTAACATTTCCATAAAATCAGACTGTTTTCTTTTAAATGCCCTTTACCAAATATTCCGACATGGTTCTGTTCCAGAGCAATATCCATTTAGATTAGGTGGAAATTAAGATTTGGGGCCCTGTCAAGAACAGGTTAATATATAAGCAATATATTTGAATGAGGTGAAGAATGGAAAAGAAAATTCAGTATTTTTTAAGTTGTATAGAGAAGAAAGTTTTCTGTCATCACCAGTTAGGCGATGTGGCAGGTTGGAGTGACTTGATTTAACATGATCAAAATATAGTTGTTGTCCAGTAGTAGTTTATAGAGCAGAGTGACTTTATAATTCATGGAGCAAATGTTAAAGACTGGAGGTGATTAATGCAGCATGTAGAAGTGGAGTTGTAGAATGTGGTTGGTGGAAGGAATCATGTTTTACAGTTACACCTGATGTACACTGTGACCAGAGGGCGATAATTCTGCTAGCAGGATTAGAGTTGACAGATTGTTGCAGCATGAGCCTCGATGTAGTTAGGGGTATGTACGTAGAATGATCCGGCACACACAATTACATTAGAAGTTATGCTATATTTTGCTGAAGATATTCTTTGTCTGTTATATTCTCAAAAAGTATTGCTCTGCCTAGCGCTCTTTGTTTTGTCCTCTGTCTTGTGTTACACTTTTTTTAAGGACATTTTCTGCTATATTTTGTTTTGCCCTCAGGGTTGTTGTCTTGAGTGCTGCACATTAACAAACTCTGGAATTCCTACTTTCCTTTCCTCCTTCTCAATGTACATTTTCCTTTCCCTTTCCTCAATCAGTCTTATGGAAGAAACCAATTCATGCTGGCAGGTGCTCCCACCGGTTGTTTTTGCATTCCGCTACCATGCTGAGTTAAATTGTTTCAAGAGTAATGCTGTTGGCCAGGCACCTCTTTGTTGAGTGCTTGTTGTGTGTGTACATGTAAAAGTTAACTTGTTGGAGTAGTCAATGCAGTCTTAACAACAACAAATAATAATCAGAACTGTGTGATTATTCACATTGGTTCAGTTGGATGTGGATGAATATTAAGTAAAGCAGAGTTTCAAATAACACAGAGGTAAACAAGTCAGTGTGCACTGTATAAGCCTCAACGTAGTTTCGATCCACTGGCTAGTTTGATTCCACATGAACAATCCTGATACATCATTAAGATTAGAGAGGAGTTATGGTGTCTAAATTGTACTTAAAAATAATGTATAGTGTGTCCTTAATGGCCACCTGTTCCTTACATAATGCATTATAGGAAAAGGGCTAGCGTTCTTGATAACAGCATAAGTGACTCAGAACGATGTGTTTTTGCACTTGTGAGTCTGCTCCTGCTCATTACATCTGTTTAAATAGAATTGGATTTTAATAACTAATTCCCTCAGTGATTAAAGCCTGTGTCCTCTGCCCTTCAATGTAATTGTCGTTAATTAAAGACGGTGTAGCATTGTGCACAACAAGGACAAATATCACCAGATTCTCTCCAAGATAAATGCTGGCAGCAATGTGCGCTCAGAGAAACCAATTATTCCTAGGTATGTCATTAGCCTAACCTCTGCCTGTCACACATTGTCACTATAACTAGTTAGTCAATGAAACCCATGCAAACAAAACACTTGTTTTAGGACGGATTAGCCTGTCACTGCAGTAATTCAACAAACATATTAGTTACTTATATTGTTTACAGGTGTCTATTAATTGTGTCAATGTGAAATTTTCATATATCTTTTCTCTATGTGCATCTCATCTAATTCCAGTACATCTGTAACACAGTGATTAACTCAATTCTAGTTGGTGTCAAGCTTTATACTGAATGGTCTTGTAAGTGCATGTCTCAAATAACCTTTTTGAATGTTAAGGGATTTTGTGTTGTATATTTTTACCTTCATGCTGGTTATTTGCAAACTACACAATAATTATTAACTACATATAATTGACACTCATTAAAATCACAATGCTGACACGCCACTGGTAATTACTTAAGTAATTAATGTAGGATAATACATTTGTTATGCATAATTATGCATATTATTATGCAGTAAAAAAATATTGCAGCCTGCCACTGATCACAGGCTTTCCACAGGTGTAAAAACCATTGCTCCTGAGGTCATATTCTGTTTTGTAAAATATATTTCCCTGTTTTATAAACGTTTTTAAGTGTTTTAGACTGGCCACTGAGTCAGGTGTCTGAGGGAACATTGAAAATGAAGGATTTCCTAAATTAACCTTTCTTACTGAGTAATGTCATGTGATATCCATTGCCAGGGTGATTGGCCATTAACACATTATACATTGTCACAGTGACAGATACGTTGTAGACTGGGCAGTGATACCTGAAGACATTTAGGAAACCTGTGCTGTGTTTATTGTGCTTCAAATTGAATAACCTGAATCTGTTTTAACACTTTATTTGAGTATTTGGCAAATCATCTTAATGTAAATGTAAAAAGTATAAAATGTAGTATTCAGTTGCCAATCCCTTGCTTTCCAAACAACAGTGATACATGAGAAATCTTCCAAGATTTCTTCAATGTAATTTACTCATTTCCTTATGAGCAAGTTATTGGTAGTTACTTACAACTTTATAGATCAGTTACAGTGGTTGACTACTAAACATAATTTGTTTTGACTAGATACCTAGTCTAGGGATGGTTTAAGATGAGGGTTGAGGTTAGGGGAATATTTTGCTAACATCTCCATTGTTGCGAAGTTGATACATAATGGTACGGGCAAAAGTTGACAACGCTTACAATGAAGCCAATAGCCCAACTTAACCCTTTAGACCACATGTACAGTATCTCACAACAGTGAGTACACCCCTTAAATTTGTGCAAATATTTGATAATATTTGATACTTTTCATGTGACAATACTGAAGAAATTACACCTTGCCACAATGTAAAGTAGTGTACATTTGCTGTCCCCTCAAAATAACTCAACACACACAGCCATTAATGTCAAAACCGCTGGCAAAAAAGTGAGTACACCCATTAGTGAAAATTTCCAAATTGGGCCCAATTAGCCATTTTTATTTCCCGGCAGTAGCGGACCTGCCAACGGGGGCACCAAGACAATCCCCGGTGGGGCGAAACACTTCTGGGCTGGAGGGCCGCTTGCCTTATATATTTTTTTTACCACTGGTAAAATGTCAGCAGAATATTGAGTGACACGGTTGGCCGGTCCCCCTTTCCCTAGGCCCGTTGGTCTGTTCCAAATGAACGGCAATGCAGCCCTTAGCCCCGCCCCCTTTGTCTCGCTTACAGTCATTGCTTACAGTACACACCATGACAGTGTCACTGACAGATTAAAAGCTAGCTAGTAGAGAGGCTATAATGAAGGAAAACCAGGCTAAGAAACGTATGGTGGGGCTGAAAAATTAAGAGACAAAAAGGTGAAAAGTTTAAAGTTAAATTCAATTAATTGTAAAAACTAACCGAATTATTCGGTAGTATTTGTACTTCTACAAGTAGCAGTGCCACCAACAATAATGTTGAAGTGCTAGACCGTCACCGGCAGGAGGAAGATGCCACAACCCGTTTCGCGGGTGAAATAGTAGATAGAGAGGATAGCGAACTGAGTGAAGGAAAAGATAGTGCAGCTGAAAAGGTAGATATATGTGCCTAAATGTATTACAAATACAACATGTTATTTCAGAATTTATGAGTGAAATTCATAAACTATTGGTCAGTACCAGTAAGAAATAATTAATGAGGTAGCAATATTGTCATATAACGTTACTGCCGCTTGGTCAAGTCCCACAGACTGACTTGAGGTTCACAGCCCACAATCGCATTAATTACGTTCTGAAGGAACTATCTTACAAAACTGAAATAGGTTGAATATGAACGTAACGTTATTGGCATACAACATAATTCACGGTTTTAAATTAGTTTGCAATATTAGGTAAAGTTAGGACTAACGTAATAGCAGCTCTTATGTTGGCATGTAAAGTAACGTAATTGGGATTTGCAAAATAGTTTCCTCAAAACGTATTTCATGTGATTTACTGTTGTGAGGTAGACTCACAACAGCTAGTCGAAAAATTCAAATCTGACGCTTAGCAAAGCTCTGAATGACTACCTTACATTTCTCCATTCTGTAGGGATTTTTGGGAAATGGCAATCAGTTGAGTATCATAATGACAGTAATTTACTGTCATGTAATTTTACTTGCTAAAATAAACATTCTCATTTGATTCTGATTGTTTTTGCCTTTTCATTCTAAACTTTAAATTGCATTAGACATTTACAAACGTTAATTACACACATTGTACTTGTAATTGTACACAGCCATTGTTTGATAATTGTACACATATTGTAAAACCCAATCAAGTCCTTCACTTCTCAAATTCATAGCTATGATAGCTCATGGACAAGGTTCCTACCACTTCTCCTATAATTAGACAATGCATTGAAACTAAAGGGTGTTACGGCTAGTAAATCCACACAAAAACGTGTTGTGTTGTCATTCATTCATAAATAATTATTTTATTAATCTCTAGGTTGAGGAAAGGTCCACTCCAGTGTTAGTTGAAGACAGCATTGAGGTTGATGACAGGCCCAGTCCAGTGGAAGAGAGAGGCATGGAAGGCCAGGATGCAAGTCCAACTTTTGATTATTACAAATTCAGTGTGTGATCTGTAGAAGTTGAGTAACAATGTGCAGCGTGTGTTCTGCAGCCTTTTTTAAGAAGCACTGCAATAGTGATAAATGGTTGTGATGCAGCTAACTAGTTGTATTAGTCGTGTTTGTACGTGCGTATACGGGGCAATTCTAGTGGGCCGGTCTGGATCAAAGTCCAGGGTTATTTTTACTCCCAGTCCGTCAATGTTTCCCGTTGTCACATGACTCGTTAGTGTTACAAGGTTTCAGGTGTGGGGAACAGGGTGTTAAATTGGTATTATCACTCATGAAAATTGTTATGTTATAAAAAGTGTTTCTATGTTGTTCGGTGATGGAGAGTTGGAATTCGTTCTTTCAAAGCGTTAATGATGTTGAGGTGAGTAACATAAATGAACATAGGACATGACCAGTATATGTTATATGCTGCATATGCTGTAAAAACTGGTAATATATTTTAGATGACAAGCTGTCTGTCAGGATCTGCCATGCAGGACTAACTTAAATACCCGCACTAACGAAGACAACACAAAACAGGTGGGAGAGAAACACAGGTGGTTCCAATGTTCCCTCTCAGGAAACGGGGGAGGTGTCAGCCCCACCATAGAATGGAGGGACAGGGCTCTGTCCCTTACACTGTCGTCGTGAAAATAAATTATTGCTCATTCAGTCCAGAGTTGCTGGCAAGCATGTGGCGAGGTAGCATTTGCCCCAAAAAAATTTTAATAGGTGCCTAACCACTTCCAATTAATGTATTCTATCCCCTGTACCAGTATCGCCGATACTGATACTTCTTAATAACAGGCCATTTTCACTCTTATAGAATGTATTTCCGGTCCGGCGTTAGTTGTGTTAATTCACTTCCGCCACAATGGAAAGCAAGACAGAAATGCCAAAATTCACAACCTCTTTGGTCCACCTTCCAAAAATAAGTACTTCAGATGTTGTTCGCATAGTGGACCAGCATTCTTGCACAGCCACTTCAAAGCTGGAGCGAGGATATAAATTTGTCTTTGAAGACATAATAGTCTCTAGTGTCCAGCACAGTGCAGTGACGAGCCCAGTGTCCAAAAGCACCACAGTTGAAACAGCTATCAGAGTTGGGACTTTGGCTGGAGTTATTATCACCCTGGTGTCTGTAGGTATCACCCTGGTGTCTGTAGGTATCACCCTGGTGTCTGTAGGTACCACCCTGGTGTCTGTATTGTCCTCTTCTGCTTGCTCTCCGTCTCCCTCCTGAGTAGCCTCTGCTGTAGAAGTCCAGTTGGGCCATCTGAATTTGCGTTTCACGCTCCTGTCTTTCTTCGGTCTGTTTGTACAGCTGGTCGTCGTAGACTCTTTCAGCGTGTTGAATGTGTGGCCAAACAGTGGTCATTCTTCCATCGTCTAGAGACACACAAAGTGTGCGGAAATGACGTTCAATGTCCAGTAGAAGTCCTGTGACGACTCTCATATTGTCCTGGTGTCCCCAGGCTGAATCACAGTCTTTCTTTCTCATTTCACCATGTAGCTCAGACTCGCGTTGAAGACGATTTCTGAAGTCTGCAACACGTCCACCTTTTCCCTGTTCACATTCCGAACTTTCTTTTCCGTTTGCATTTGGGACAGATGGTTGTGTCGCGCGTTCCTCTCGGGCCGGACCCACGGTGTCAGCTGATGATGCGGGGCGATAGGCTGTTGGACGGCCAGAGGGAACTCCCAAATCCTCATTATGCCTGTTAACACATGCTAAAATACACTGATTAGCAGACTTTTTTCCATTCTGTCTCCCTCTAAGCGACATTTCCCCTTTCCACAAATTAAATTCGTTACTAGTTTTTAGTAGTTTGCTTTCTAACACGCGTATTTGTCAAGGTCTGAAACTCCCATTATCTGGGAAACCTAATAAGTTTAATTGATTACAAGTCCATATTTAAGTCATATATTTAAGTCATATTTCTCGAACATTATTTTTGCGGGACCCTCCCTTGGGCGAGGAACCGCATTGGATTTACTATAAGACATTCCCATGGTTAAGGAAAATTAGAACCTTAAAAAAAAATATATATATATATATATATATATATATATTTATTTTTTTTTTTTTTTTTTGGTAAAAAGAAATGATCTGTCCAACAAGATCTGTAATTAAAAGCGTAGCGTAAATTAATTACTACCACCTGGTGGTACCTATCAAATAGGATTTAAGTCTCAATCAAATGAAGAAAGAGAATGATCTGTCCAACAGAATCTGTAATTAATGAACGCAACGTAAATTAATTACTACCACCTGGTGGTACCTATCAAATAGGATTTTAGTCTCAATCAAATGAAGAAAGAGAATGATCTGTCCAACAGAATCTGTAATTAATGAACGCAACGTAAATTAATTACTACCACCTGGTGGTACCTATCAAATAGGATTTTAATCTCAATCAAATGAAGAAAGAGAATGATCTGTCCAACAGAATCTGTAATTAAAAACGTAGCGTAAATTAATTACTACCACCTAGTGGTACCTATCAAATAGGATTTTAGTCTCAATCAAATCAGCCCAGCGCTGTTTGACAAACTCGTCAGTTTCTTAGTGAGACCGGTCTCTGAGACCTTTGAGAAATCCACCTAGTAGATTTGGTGACCTGTAGAACAGATCAAAAATTAGTAACGACCTGCCTAGCAGATCTGTAATTAACAAGTTTATATTATGCCAATTACAACCACCTAGTGGATTTTGTGATCTGTAGAACAGATCAAAAAAAATTAGTAATGACCTGCCTAGCAGATCTGTAGTTAACAAGTTTATATTATGCCAATTACAACCACCTAGTGGATTTTTATTTTTGATCTATAGAACAGATCGCATTTTACCCAGTAATTGCCGTGATCTTTAGAACAGATCAAATTATGGGCCTGGCCCTTTTAATCTATCAACTGTATACAAACTGTACACGTTCTTACCGTCTGAAATTCAGTATGCATTTGGTCCTTTTGGTTCAAATTCTGTCCTGAATCACTTATCCTCCTCAAAAGATGGTCCTGGAAGTGCCCTCTTTATAGAAAATATGGATCATTTAAGAACGACGGACGAGCCCCCAAGTGTTGTGGAATTATTTCTAATACCACGTAATTAATGTTATTATACCTTTATCTCTAAAATAACATTAAGCAAATACACACTGAAACCAGACTCGAAATAAGAACAGACAAGAGTATCTCTCAAGTTAACTCTAATAGTTTAATTGATAGATGAGGAAAACCATACCACACGCAATCACGGCAACAATGCGGTGGCAGGTTATTCCCAACTAATATGGAGAACATTGCAGTATATATAGGGTTTGATAACGCACACACTTCCACACAAACTTAAACAATATCAGATGGAGAACAGGATGACGCTGTTAGATGATTCCACCAACTATACAGTACAATCTGGAAAACACATAAAGCTGTAACAAAACTCGAAGGTCAGTGCTCTCAAGCCAAGGGAGGCCAGACACATGGTAGATAAGGACAGAAACAATAGAGACGCACACAAAGACCCATACAGTTCATCACAGATAAGGTGTTCAGGACATCTGTTTCTAGCCTTGGCCTCTCTAACAGCCTGAAGATCACATTCCTGTTTCTCAGGGTTTTGTGCTTCCCTCTCTGGCCCCCAAGACCCACTGAAACACGTAGTTTATCACATGCTAATAAATGCTTAACTCACTATTCCTAAACTTCTTAACCGTCATGTATATTTTCCACAACACCAGGCTAAGCCAAAGTGGCGAAACCCCCGAGGTACTGTACACGGATTCGGGAGATGTTCACCCCAGCCCGGTCACTGAGAAAATGAGACGGATTAGGCGTGGGGAGCCTAGAGTGTGCTTGGCTACCCAAAATATCCAACCGGTCTAAGTCAGATTCCCCGCTGTCCTCGGGTCCCGGGAAACACAAGCTCTCTTGCCCTGCCCGCTGCCCTCAGGTCTCAGAAACACAAGCTCATTTGCCCTCGCCGCTGTCCTCGGGTCTCAGAAACACACTCTCTCTGCCCTCTCCGCTTGAGTAGAGCTAGGTTGACGTCTAAGCTTGCTAGGAAACACACTCTCTCTGCCCTCTCCGCTTGAGTAGAGCTATGTTGGCCTCTAAGCTTGCTATAGATCTTGAAACAGTGTTTATCGCTATGTTCACCTCGGCCTCTTCTTTCTATCTGATCGGGGTCAGTTTATTCTCTCGTTCCATGGGGTGCATGTACAATTGAAAAGACGTCAGATTTGTCCTACTTTTCAACATTGAAAACAGGTCGATCTTGTCCTACTTTTCAATGTTGAAAACAGTTCGATCTTAGACGTCGAACAGGCGTAAACCTTCAACGTCTAATTGCAATCCACAGCACACAACCCTGGGAAGCAGAAAGGTCCATTGTCCAAATATTTTGCATTTATTTTTCATGCACACACTACACATTTCTGTCACCAGAGGATGATATCGTTGCCGTGCCACCGTTATCCCTCACACTACCCTCGGGTCCCGGCGACCCGAGCGTAGGATTCCCCCTCACTCCCGCCGTCCTCGGGTCAACCTAGGTAACCCCTTACGCAGCCTAGGGTCACTGGGACCCTGATGGTTGCGGACAGAACTGGAGACTCGCGGCGTGTTTGTAGTTCCCAGACACTCTCTTGCCCTCCCCTCTGTCCTTGGGTCTCAGAAACACGCTGTCCTTGGCCTTTCCCCCTGTCCTCGGGTCTCATAAACACGTTCTCCTACCCGCTGTCCTCGGGTCCTGGGAAACACAAGCTCTCTTGCCCTGCCCGCTGTCCTCGGGTCTCAGAAACGAAGGATGAAGAGGCCCCGGACGAGGGCATCCCCCGCTGTGTTTCTTTTCGCCCTCGCCAATAAATACTAATAAAGACAGTGATAATAGATGGACGACCGTGAAACGCGCGCTCGTCTTTGTATTTCGGGATCCTCTTTTCTGGCAATACTCTGAGGGCTGTGAAAAGAGATCAAGGGTCACTCTGACCCGCTCGACTCGGGTGTGTGTACGCAATGCGAGGACAACGGCGGGGTTAGATGCCGAGGTGGCGAGTTCGAGCCTCACCCTGGGCTGTGTTTTTTTTCACCCTCCCAGATAATTACTAGTAGCGATAATAATAATAAACCGATTACAGTGAAACACGTGCACGTTGTTGTATTTCGGCCTCCTCCTTTTTGCAACACTCTGAGGGCTGTGAAAAGAGATCGAGTGTCACTCTGACCCGCTCGACTCGGGGTGTGTAGGCGATGCGAGGACAACGCGAGGGTTAAGGATCCAGTCTCTGGAGGCCCGGAATCAATCTGCACCACTCCAGTTCCTTGTGTCTGAAATCTAACATATTATATTTTTTCATGATTTTTACATTACTTTTGATCAAAACCAAAATCACACAATCGTACCACCTCGCTAGATCAAAATGCACAGGAGATAGCGCAACTTTCCTCTGAGGTATGACACTTTAATCAGGCTTGGCCAGGATACGAAAACGGCTTCTCTCGCATCCGATGTGAGAATTATGCTTGTAGATTGACTAGCCACAATGATCAAGTCACAATGCTGTGCCCAGAGAGTTTTGGACAATATGACCTAATTGAAATTCTCAGAGGAATCTTTGTGTGATTCTTGATATGAAATTTCAAAAACATTGCAGGAAAACACATTTAGTGTTCATTGGCAAACGACGAGAATGGGATTCGAACCCATGCGTGCAGAGCACAATGGATTAGCAGTCCATCGCCTTAACCACTCGGCCAAAAATGGGGCAAAAGGGACTGCTAGGGTGGGGGAAAAAGAGGGGGAAGAAGGGGGAAAAGGGGAGAAAGAAAGAGAGGGACTCCGAAAATACTCGAATACCATTAAAACATAATTTTACACATTCAGTGTTTCCACAAATGTTAATCTTTCTTCCAAACATTTATTCTTGGTTTTTATAAAAATAACAAGTTGACAAGGTATCTTATGCTTCTCAGTTTTCATTAATTGTCAGGAAACAATCAGTTGAACATTATGTGAACGAGAAACCTTTAACTGGATGCATATGAAAACTGAACAGTTTCTTTTAAATAAGAACAATAAATAAAAAACACGGCAA